>JAFHLA010000085.1:0-387500 GCA_021432705.1 Caranx ignobilis | reverse complement strand
TGCTTCCCGAGCCGCAGGGTGGTGCTCATGGTGAAGGTCCCTCTGGGCTGACTCCTCCGCAGGTCGGCCAGGTTACGACCCTGCGGCGACAACACGGGAGAAACGCCGCGTCACGTCAGAGCACACGACAGGTGAGTGCAGCTGTCACCATGGTAACACATCACTTTATAAACACTTGGATATTAAGTCCTATACGTTATAGCACTGGGTTCATTTGTTTCAAATTACAGTGAAACTTTATTGATTTATCAGAAAATAGCAAATAACAGGGAGAAAAGTTTCTAAACACGATCAATAAACTGCTACGAGTCGTTTGTCCTACAGATAAGACAATGTTGAAGCCCCGCCCACCTATCAAGTCAACAGCTACAACTCCCATGAGTCTTTGCTGCAGTGCTGCAGTGTCCCTCCACCCCTGTGCAGTGTTACCCTTCACAATAAAAGCCTTGAGTCCATCACTCACCTGGAGCTGCATGACCACGTAGTTGAATTTGTCGTTTCTCCCGCAGCCAATAAACTTACAGACGTGGTTTTTACCTGGAAAAGAGCGAGAAGGAGAGTCAGTGAAGGCAACTTGTCTTTTATCAGTCAGTCGGTGTCAAGTCTCCACCTTCAGACTGAACTCATAACGTGAAGAAACATGTTTGTAAAGCTTGTTAAAAGCGTTAAAAAGCTTTAAACCTGGACCTGGACTGAACGCTCACTTTCACCTGAACCAGTTTCTGTCAGTAACATCAGTGTTTTTGTACAGTGCATCACATTGACGAGTGACTGTTGGACCGGAGCTGATGCCGTTCGTCAGCTGGAAACTCGATGTTCCTGTGACTCAGCTGCTCTGATTAGTAATGAACTGACTAATCACGTGCTGCGGTGACACACACACATGAAACACAATCTCTGCTTTAGATCAACTGTGACATAACAAAGTTACACAACCACAACCACCGTCATCATTGTTTATCTCAAGCATTAAATTCAATATGTGAAAGAGCCGCTGTTCTTTTTGACCGTCCTGACCCTGAACGCCCCCTGATGATGAGTTCAAGGTCCATAAAGGTAGACGTGCGTCTTAAAGCTCCATACGGTATAAAGGTAGACGTGCGTCTTAAAGCTCCATACGGTATAAAGGTAGACGTGCGTCTTAAAGCTCCATACGGTATAAAGGTAGACGTGCGTCTTAAAGCTCCATACAGTATAAAGGTAGACGTGCGTCTTAAAGCTCCATACAGTATAAAGGCAGACGTCCATGTGTAGTGTGATTATAAAGCAGCTCTAGGTTCTATATTAATACTGTGAAAGTATCAAAGCCTCAGTCCACAGAGAAATGCACACAGCCTGTATTCAGACACTGAGCCTTAAAACCAGCCGTCAGGACTTCCTGTCACTTTGTGATGTCACAGCAAAGCAGTCACCCAAAGCCCCGCCCTTGCACAGATAAAGAAATCGATCAATTATCTAATGAAAAATAAAGAAGATTAAATCAGATTTAAAAACCTAGTTGAGGTGAAGTTGAGGTTTACGTGTGGGACAGTGTGTTGAGGGTGTGGACGTTCTCACCCTGCAGCTTCTTCAGCACCGCCACCTCCATCTTCAGCACCTGCTTGGGCTGCTGGGCCGACTCCACCTTCAGCGCCACGTTCTCCCGCGTCAGCAGGTCCAAGGCCTCGTAGATCTCCCCGAACCCGCCCCCACCGATCTTCTTCAGCTGCGGGCGAAGCACAGGACAGAGCCAGCGTTAGTTTGGTCTGTTAATGTCAGAGCTGCTTTAAACTGGAGCCCCGCCAAAATAAAAGACCACCATCAATACAACAGTCAAAATCTGCTTTTTCGCCAAATACCCACCAACGTGTTTCTGTTTCTGTCTTCCTTTAAACATGTACTTCTGTGAGTGTGTGTGTGTGTGTGTGTGTGTGTGTGTTAGACTTCAGTTCCGTGAAAACAGTAAATTGATCACTGAAGTGCAAACAGCCTGCAGGCTCCAAGCTGCGATCTGATTGGCTGAGACAGAAGCTGTGTTATGTAACTTCTTCCTTCAGAAACCAGAGGAAGCTCAAAGAACATGAGCTACATGTGTGAGTCCTTTCACCACTGGTCACATGCACTTCACCATCTCAGTCTGAGATCGTTTTTAATCTCCACCTGCTGGGAGGTCGGGGCGTGTCCCTGACTCACCACTTTCCATCGGTCTTTGACCATGCAGTTTGGCGGCAGGATGTCGGCCTGCTCGGACGTCCCGTTCATGTTGGCGTTGTCCTGGAGGCTGGGGACTAGGCACTGCATCTGCCAGCCAGACAGAACACGAGCAGCTCCCAGCTTAAAAGAGCCATTTATCTGTGAGGAGGGGGCAGGAAGGGGGGGGGGCGGACAGCAGGAGAGGAAGGACGGGGGGAGAGCAGGGCAGACAAATTAGAGATTTTAAGAAACGTCATCTTGGTGCTGGGAGGCTCCCAGTCCAACCACAGCCCAGTGCTGGACCAGTCACAGCAGTCCAGTATAATAACAACAGGCACTAGAGATGGCTGGCTGCCATTAGAAGCCATTCTTCAGCTGGATCAGGCTACAGGCCGGTGAGGGTGGGGGAGGGGGGCGGGGTTGGGGTGTGTGATGGTATTTGCAGTAACTGGAGCAAATATCATGTCTGCAGAGGAAGCAGTCGGACGCTCTGCACTCGTCCTGACTGCAGCCGCAGGTTCGATGACGCGACGGCACGACGGCCATCGACCCGACCGAATGGTCAGAGATCAGAACAGGCCGCTTTTCAGTCAATTGTCTGAACTAACAACCATCAGCATGGCACAGGAGCTCATCCCGACCCGATCCCACCCAGGGTCGGGGGGGTGGTGTGGGGGGGGGGGCTCAGTCTGGACTAGACGACGCTGCTCTGATTCCATTAGAAACCTTGGATCTTTTCAAAGCAAAGGAACAGTTTGACATCCTTGGGAGCACACGTCACATTTTTCTTGCTGAGAGTCAGAAGTTCAGATTGACACCACCCCCACACCTGCAGATATGGCGCTGCAGCTAGCCGATTAGCTTAGCTTAGCATAGCATGACCACCGGAAACAGACGAGCTAAGCTAACCAGCCGCTAGCTGTAGCCCACACATATCACAGGGCCATGACAGTGGTAGGAATCTGAACATCTAGAGCAGGCATGTCCAAACTATTCCACAAAGGCATGCAGGTTTCCGTTCCATCCAAGCAGCAACACACCAGACTTGAGTTCAATCAACTGATCTCAGTCTTCAGACAGCTGATGGTCAACTGTGTGCTCTTACAAAAACACAGCCTTTGAGGAATAGACATGCCTGATCTAGAGCCAGAAAGAGAGCACGTTTGTTTCACACGATGTTAAACCGTTCCTTCACAAACACAGCTCAGAGAAAAACAGAAATAAAAACGGATTCACTCTGATAAGGGCTGAAGATCTGAACCTCAATACTTTAGGCTGAAAAACCAAAACACTGAAGTCTGTGGTCGAATCGACGTGTTCATGTCCTTCGATCTGAGTTCTGACCAGAAGGAGGAAAGACAGGTGTGATCCTGTATCAGCACAAGTATTGAACGTGTTCTGACCTCAGGCCTTATACTGAAAACAAAAACTAGTACTTGACAGATAACTTGTTTTGTTATTGAGGTGCAAAGGGCTTGTTTAGTCACAGAAGCTCACTGTGTAGTTTACATAGGAATTATGGGTAATGTGGCCTGGCAGGCAGCGCGTGCTCCCACACTCACTGAGGTTTCTGCTGCTGAGGGCTGAATTTCAGGAACAAAACTTTGCTCTGGATGGTGGAGCTGGTTGAGGACCAAAGATCTGGGGGGGGTGTCGGGGTGGGAGGGGGGGGCGAGCTCTGCCTGCAGGACGACTTCAGGGGAAAGAAAAGTCCTTTCTGTGGTTGAAACGTTGTTGTTGTTGTTATTTGAACTTAACTTGATCATTTTATTCCTAAATTTGTTTGTTTGTTCAAATTGTCAAGATTTTTCTGGTAAAAACTGTGAAAACTCAGCTGCTTCTGCAAACGACGGGGGATCAGACGGACCTGGGTTAGTGTTCACATTACCACTAATAAACAAATAAAATACTGATTTAAATAATAAAAAACTGAATTACAATCAAATTTTTACAAAAGAAATCAATTAATAAAAATCTATATAAAAGAAACGATAAAGTTTATAAAGTTTAACAATTTACTGTAAAAATGAATCAATGAACAAAATGTTAAAAAATATTTATATTTAAAGACATTAAAAGAAATAAAATGAAATTCAAGATTTTCTATAACGAATGTTGTCATTTGTTTAATTTATGCAAAAATATGGAAAAAATAACCATTAATATAAATTTAATGTAAAAATTTTATTATTTCTTTGCTTTTGACGTGTGCAAATAATAAATACATACAAAAAAAAAAAGAAATTTAAAAATAAAACTGAAATTAGAAATTGAAAATATCCTAAAAAAGTAAGAAGTGAAATCAGTGTTGGCTGATGGACGCAGCTCTTCACACAGAGAGCGGCTCGTCTTCACTCTCACACTCGTCTGTCATCACACTCTGACACTTGGGTTTGTCTCTCTCTGAGTCGACCTGAGCTGACGACACGTCTGCCATGAATGGTTATCAGTTCTCAGTGGATTCGTGGGGGGAAATTTTGAAGTTCAAAGTGATGCATGTCAGTCCCCAAACCATGCTGTTCTGCATGCAATGCCACGGGCCGTCATCAGTGCATGCAGAGCTCAGGCGGACTGCAGATACAATGGAGAGTGTCCGCTGTGTTTCCAGTCAGACCAGCTCTGACAGAGGACTGGACGGACTGGGACAGGAGGAGGAGGAGGGGAGGAGGCTTCTCTGCACCTGCAGTGATACAGCTCTGTGAAACACCAGCATCATCATCATCATCATCGACATCATCATCATCAGCAGCAGCAGCAGCAGCAGCTGCACAGCGGCCGGCAGGTGGGAGCCACTGTAACACTGGAGATGTAGTGAAACCTGCTGCAGGCCTCAAAGTGCTGCTGAGCCGCCAGTCACTGCAGAGGGCGGGGCCACAGAGTGTCCCTGAACACACCGCAACAGTCTTACACAACAGCGACCGGCCAATCACGGCTGCTTCTATAGAACAGGTACATTATGACAGAGTTAATGCTCATCAGTGTTGACGGTGTGATGTCATCTCCTCTGTGTGTGTGTGTGTGTGTGTGTGTGTGTGTGTGTGTGTGTGTGTGTGTGCATCGCTCTCGCTCTCCATGTTGTTTATTTCAATACATGAAAACATCATTAAAACTGATGTAACATCACGATGACTGGAGCTAATGATGATAAAGGTCTGTTTATATAAAAACTACATTTGTGTCGTTTTACATCCTCATGTATAATCTGATGTCACTGTGTTGTGATGCGGCGCCGCAGCCTCCAGTGTCGCCTGATATTACATTAAATCTTGTTTCATTGATTCTTGCAGCTTCGTATCTGGTGACATTGTGCAGTAACTCAATGACTCAGTGTGCTGTTGTACGTATTAAACAATGACACTGACTATAAGACCGTGGTGTAAACAAGAGAAACTCCGTGGTCCTGCATCACTGCATCGTGGTGCATTCGAGCGTCTCAGCAGCAGATCAGAGTGAAACATCCTCACAGACACTTTCTCTACCTTCACACCGCAGTCTGCTCTTCTTCTTCTCTTCTTCTTCTTCTCCTTCACCTACAACTCTACCAGTCTGTTTCTAGTGGGGAGGGGGGGATGGGGGGGAGGGGGTAAGAGGGGGTGGGTGCTCTGCCAGAAGCCGGGTTTTTGCATCATTCCAGTTTTGATCTGATGAAGTCAGTCAGTCAGTCAGAGCTCACCATAGTTCTGAACTCCCGGAAAACCTGACGGCTTACAACAAATCCTGAGCGGGACAAAGCCCTTCTTGTTCCTGTGTTAGCCTACAAGCCAAAACAGAGGGCACAGTTAACCATGAGAGGAGAAGGACGACGACCGACCGCTGCAGCCGTCCGACCTGCACGCACAGGCTCACGCAGTGACATCACAGGGGGGGCGGAGCATGGAGGGGCAACGCCTTCAGGTCCTCCAACAGCAAACAAACAAAACTGGATTCATTCACCTTTTACTTCCTGTTTCCATGTGATGTCAGATTCACCTGCTCGTCGTTCAGGGCAACAAAGCTCAGGTCAAACTTCGTGTTCATCCTGACCTCATAACGTTTCCTCTTGAACGCAGCCAACAGGATAAAACATCTCAGCCTCAAGATGTTGCTAGCAAAACCGGAGCTGATACACTGTATTGATAAATCTGTATCAGTGAATCAATGTTGGCAACGTGAGGAAACTTCAACAGATAAAATGGACAACAAGACGAATTCCAGCTGTTTTGCTACGTTGGTGAGCCTCGAGGCTCAGTAACGCTGTGGCCTATCAGAGCGCGTATCTGCTGTGACACTCACTCTGCCTGGATGACATCATGGTTACCTCACACATGACTCACGTATCAGTGCAGCAACAGTCTGTAATGATGATATCACCACAGACACGACGTCACTGGAACACAATGCGTTGCTAACACCCTGAGCTAATATCTTAGCATCACATGTCAAAACAACATTCAGATACTCGTCAAAACTTAGCATCCGTCAGCTCTGTTTAATACAGTGACACTTTAGCTACAATGCTAATGTGGCTAGATGCTTTTTGTCCTCTCAGCTGCGTCGTGTTGATGTTTCACTGAGCAAATATATTCTTTAGGTCAAGTTTTGATTTAACGTCACTTTTGTTTGTTTGTTTGCATCCACAGCGTTCGGCGCTGCGAAACCTCGACTCCACCGGACACTGTTTACAAAGTTCAAGCTTTTTAACGCGAGCGAGCTGAGCGGCGGATCTGACACCACATGGACGATGAGAACAACCACAGAACAGATCGGCTGCAGAGTTCAAGGACCACGAATCAAAACGAAACGCAAAAAAGTCCAAATCTGCAAAATATTAGTAAAAAAAAAAAATGTGACAATGAGAGAACTGTAATTTACAGAATACAGTAAAGGCCACACTTTATATTTTACTTTAAACGCTGCCAAATATTTTACTGTTGTTGTGTAAAAAAAAAAATCAGTGTCACAATTCAAAAATAAAACAATGTGATACATTTGATCAATGAATGGAATATTGATCTGTAATGTTTAACTGATCAAATCAGGAATAAATGAGTGAATGAATGAAAAATGTTGAGTGAAGCTTCTGATTACGGTTGATATTTGTAAAACTCGCTCATTAATCAATAATCAATAATATTCTGTACATTGAACATCACGTCTCGTCTGACACACGTTCCACTGTTTTAAAGGGAAAGTGTTGCTTTTTACAACCTGGAGCTTGTTTCTGTCGTTCACTCACCAGACGACTCTGGTGTCATCAGGACCATGTTCAGATCCATGTACCATCCACACAGCGGCAGTGAGCAGGGCACCGAGGATCCAGCCTCTGACTGACCAGCCTGTGGAAGCTGAACTTCACCCAGCTGCTCATTTTGTTGGGGACAATGTGGAAACATGCAAAAACCAACCACAGTGTGTTCGCAGCAGCGGAATGAGCCGTGCTGCGGCACTCAGAGATGACATCATCACCCAGGTCAGAGGTTAGTAGGTCAATCTATAGACCCGGGTGACGATAACAGGTGACTCTGGACTCAAAGGGGAGCAACACGAGTGAATCATAACAAACACTGGTGAAATGAAGGAGTTTCACGGCAGATGATGCGTCATCAGAGGCTGGATCCTCGGTGCCCTGCTCACTGCCACTGTACGGACGGTACATGGATCTGAACATGGTCCTGATGACACACAGTTATCTGGTGAGTGAACCACCGCACTTTATGACAGAAACAAGCTCCAGGTTGTAAAAAAAAAAAAAAAAACTTCATGGAGATTATCTCACTGTTCTTTTCTGCTCAGGCCACAAACATTTAATTAGAGTCTTTAAGTTATTGATAAGATCATACGAGGTTAAAGTCACTGATCGGTGCCAGAAAATAATATTTAAGTTTGAACATGTGATGATTCGTGTTTTCGTTCACACGTTTGGCCTCAGTGATCCTCTGTACTGAGGCTCCTGTCCTTACATCGTGTTGTGTAAAACAAACAAACAAAAACTATTTCTCTTCTTTTTTCATTTTGAGTTATTGATTCACACTTAAAAACAGTCCACAGCAGATCATCATCTTTGTTACGTCTTTGTCATTAAACTGTGTTATTTCAAAATAAGGTCCCTCCATCAGTGTGGAGCCACAGCTGCTCTGAACTGGACATCGTCACTTTATGAAACACAGCTGTGGTGAAATAAGACGTGAGGTTCTTTTCATTTGTCTTTGTTTTCCTTCAGGTTTTCTGTCTCATCTAATCCTCTGTACTTTTGGCGCAGAACTTCTTCCGTACCTGAGGCTCCTCCTGCTTCACCTGCGGTTACATGTTAGAGATGATGTTGTTGCTATGACGACAGACTCGGGTTTATATTAACAGTGATGAGACGAGTTGAGATGAATTTTTAAGAAATGAATGGATTTAAGGTGGAATGGATGTGACACACTTCCGGTCTGCTCCCCCCCTCTCCCTCCCTCCTCCCTCCTCCCCCTCCCCTCCCTCTGCATCACTCACATTGAATCTTTCTGCAGTGCACAGTCATGGGTCTCCTCTGCGCATGCGCACCATCGCATCCTGCTGATCAATAAATCTGGCCCGGACTGACCCGAGTTATGAATTAAAGATCATCACGGTGACACCGCCCGGTTCCGTGCCGGTCCGGTCCGAACAGTTCTGATCAAACGCGCATCAATAAATTCACTTCCACTAGCGCATCACTGCAGGACACACACACACACACACACACACACACACACACACACACACACACACACCGTCTGATGTCTCTAGCCCGGGCCAGATCTGGTCCGGGTCAGGCCTACCTGGCACACCGTCCGCTCCTTTTCCGCCTTTTGGGAATCTTCATCTGGGATTTTATTTCGGCACAAAACGTCCTGGTCCAGAAAACCCACCGTTCCTCTGAGGGGGGGCCGGGGTTCGGGCCTCAGACTCCCACAGGACTAAACCACCATTTGTTTCTCCTCTAACAGTCCCCGATATCAAACCAGACCGGGTCCGTCCTCAGACCGCAGAGCAGCCCCGCTGCAGGACCAGCGAGTCCGGCACCAAACAAAAACCAGGTTCTATTCCCTCTCAGTCCGGGAGCGGTGCTGTCCGGGTCCGGGTCCTCCTCCGGTTCTCCGCTGCTGCAGCTGAAGAGGATGAGGAGGAGGACGAGGTGGAGGAGGAGGAGAGGGAGGAGGAGGACGGACTAGTGGATGCGGACTCGCGGTCCTCCTCCTGCTTGGACCGGATCCAGGAGTCAAAACCAGGAGGGAAAATCCAGATCCAGAGCCCCGGCGGAGGCTGCCCGGGCCCGGCTGCGGAGAGGCGGTCTGTGGGTGTCAGGTTCTCCGGCTCCAGCCTGTTTGTCCGCACTGCAGCTCTGGATCCACCAGCGTCAAGAGCGCGTCACGCCAACACAACCACAACATCCGGCCACCCTTTCAAAATAAAACTCCCTCCTCAACAAAGAACAAAGTGGAACTTTTTCTGTTTCATTAATTTTTCGACTTTTGTCAAAAATAAGTTTTTAATTCATCATCACTTTGATGTTGTTTTATATTTTACGTCACTTTTCTTCTTTGCTTCATGTGTTTGTGTCTGTGCTGCTCCAATAAAACTCACACTCTGTCTGTGACTGTCTGTGACTAGTTAATGACCTCAGTGTGCACTGACACACCGTTTGTTAGCACATGGTGTGACGTTCACACCGAACCTTTAAGTTCTCACTTTACGACTCTGCGTCTCCTTCCAGATAAATCAGTTGATTCTTTTTTACAGTGTATTTTTGGGGGGAGTCACAGGAAACAGGGAGGAGGCAGAGAGCGGAAGAACGACATGCAGCAAGGGGCCACCAGGGTTGGGATTCGAACCTGGGCCAGCTACAGCGAGGACTGTAGCCTCTACACGTGGGGCGCCTGCTCAACCCACTGAGCTATTGATTATTGGTTATTGAGCCAAGGGATTAATGTTGAACTGAACCCATCGGTGAGACGTTCACAGACACGGGACAGTCCAGTCTCCAGCAGTGTGACACTAACTGTGTCTCAGTCCAGGGCCGTTTGAAGGACGATGACGTCACAGCGTCGGGACAAGGCTCCTCCGAACCTGTCCTTCTCTCACCTGCTCTAGGAGGAGACACCACACCTGTCCTTCCTGACTTCCTGTACATCAAGACTCTTTGTGTGCCATTAGCCACCTAGCATGCTAACTATCTGAATGTTGAGGCAGCTCCTCGCTGCAGCCATGGTAGCCCCGCCCTGCTACCGCTTGGAGGCGTGGTCGCCCGCTGAGCAAGGCTCTGACACCACCTTCAAAGGTTTAACGGTTGGACGTTGATCAGGAAAAGCTCCGATGGCCGACCGTCCCGTTTACCAACACCTGACGCAGCCGTCAGGGGGCGGAGCCTCCGTAGACACAGCTCCAGTCTCATGGTTCAGACCCAGATCCTGGTCCAGGTTCAGGTTTTGACACTGAAACCTCTGTGGACTCCTGTGTGGTCTGTGACTCACACTGTGATGTCACAACGAGGTCACGTCCACCATCATGTCAGCAGTTAGGCCACAGATTAAAATCTAACCTTTAACCTCTGACCCCAGAGCTGAACGAGGACTCATCTTTGTTATGGTCTAAAAACACTGGTGAATGTTTCCTGTCGTGAAACGATCCTCAGCAGCAGGTACGTCGTGTTCATCTGGTTTAAAAAAATCAATATACTTCAACCAGTAACGTTTATTCACATTTAACATTGATCACAGTCTGGAAACAGCATCTAGACTGAAGGACCCTGATGTTGCTCCTCTGCTCATCGTCTGACATTCATAACTGAGTTTTAAAAAAGCAGCAACAAAATCCTACAGGTGTGAAGTTTTCAGAAGATTGAAGAATATTGTTACTTTTATTTTGTTAAGTTGAAAAGATTGAACCCACCAATCACTGCAAACAACCAGCACTGTCTCTGTTTTAAACGTTATTGATTGTTATGTGTTTGTTTGTGAATTATATAAGTAGAATCAGCAGCCTGGTGGTAGTAGCAGTGGTGGTGGTGGTTTTATTTTGAAAGTACCGGCCGGACGTTGACGTTGGCTGTGTTGATTGTCTCCACCTTGACGGTGACTCCCTCATTTATAATGAGTCTGTAACAGCTGAGTGAGGCAGGCGGCGCTGTTCAGTCCCACCCTCTGAGCAGCACCTGAACGCCTCATCACCATCATCATCATCCCTTCCCTCACCGCGGGGCCTTCTTCTCCACTGTTGTTCTACTGTTGTTCTAACGAGCTTCTACTGAGCTTCTACTGTTCGCTTCACGTCGTCACGACGCTCCAGCGACATCCGGTGCAGCGCGAGGCTTTTATTTTCTTAATAAAACACGATAAATGCGATAGATGGTGTTTCACTAACGAGGCTCTAGTGAATCAACACACACACACACACACACACACACACACACACACACACACAGAGCTCGACTCCTCAGCATAGGCATCACGTCGCTTCGGTTTCGTGTTCGATGTTCGCTTCGCTTCGGTTCGTTTCTCTGCGTCCGACGCGACTTTTGTTTGTTTGTTTGTGTGTTTGTTGTTTTTCTCACCTGAATGTTGTTTTCCGTCCGGACGGAGAGCCGAGCAGGATCCACTCCCTCTGCTCCATCTCTACAGCATCAGCACCACACACACGCATTGACAGCTACACACACACACACACACACACACACACACACACACACACACACACACACTCTTCTTCTGCTCCTCCACGTTGCAGCTGCAGCTCACCACTGCCCTCTGCTGGTCTGGAGTCTGTTCATGCAGTTACAGTAACAGATACCTTTGTGAAAGGAGGATACACACTGTAATTGCCATAGTAACAAAATGTAGTGTACGTACCTGCAGTGAAGGCACCACGTCCTGTAAGTACCTGTAGTAAAAGTACTTCCTCCTGCAGTAGTTTCCTGTGTGTCCTCACATCATTAAATATTCAGCTGCTGTTTGCAGTCAAACACTCCAGTAGAAAGGTCACGACCTCCGGAGGTCAGAGGTCAAACGTGAGAGTTGAGAGCAGCATATAAAATGAATGAGAAAATATATATAAACTGGAATTTTGAGGATCAAATCAAAATATTTCAAGAAAAAAAGTCACGTTGTTGTTTTTGTGACTTTTTAACGTTCGCCACTGACGTGTATTGTTTCCTGTTCTCTGATCACTTCCTGTTTCCTGTCCAAACAGACGCTGTGTTCGTGTTCAGAAATAAAACGTCGTCAGACCAAACATCAGTGAAAATCGTCTTTTATGTGAAAAACTAGACTTTGACTCGTGTCCCCTCAGAGGGAGCTACAGGACAGACATATAAAAATATAGACAAACATGAGAGCGACACACTGTGATACAGAGCTGCTGGATATAACTGACACATTCTGGTCCCTTCTTATATTTATACGTTTAAATGTTTTCATGCAGAGCTGAACGTCGGGTTCGCAAAGTTCCCGTTGGTTTGAGCGTCGGGTCGTCGCTCTCTGCAAAGTCCTCGGGGTCGAGGTCGGCCTCGAACATCCGCTGCAGCAGGGCGTCCACGGTCCGGTAGCCTGACAGGAAACAGACATCAGCAACATCACTCAGACTGATAATCAATACTGGGATCAATACACCTGCTGAGGTTAAGAGCAGAGCAGCTTTTCATTTCTGCCTCCCATTAAAACACTTTGTCAGGAGCTACGGAAGATTTGAGCTGCCAAAGAACAGACCGTCTCAGCTCTCATGAAAAAGAAAAACATCTGATTGTAACCAGAATTTTTATTCTAATTTATTCATTATTGATTATTAATTATACAATAAAAAATAGTATTTGTTTTTTATGAGTTTTTTTTTTACATAAGTAGCTAAAATTACTTTTATTTTAAATATTGTAATGAATTAAAAAAGTAAAAACTTAAACTAGAAAAACATGGAAAACATGTTCTAAACAAGACCAGCAACATGCTTTTATTTTGAAGAGCAGATTTTTTTTAAAAGTGAAAATTTAAGAGCAAAGATTGAAAAAGATTAAGACGAAAACATTCGTCTGATTTTTTTTTTAATCTTCTTACTAACACTAGCATGCTAACACACTCAGGGTGCTAACATGCTAACATGCTAAAGTTTAGCTGGAACAACTTCCTATGTTTAGAGAATGACAGAGAATTCAAAGTGAAGGGAAGATGAACGTCTGGATCAATTTTCACAATCGATCTCCCAGATCTGCCCTTCAAAATAAAAGCCTGTCCTTCTAACAAATGTTCCCTCTTGTTCTCTGATCCTTTAAATCATCTCGTTTCCCTGCTGCTCTGAGACTTTTCTTACGTTTTGAGGCGATTTTAAACATCAGGGATGGTTTGTTTGCTGTTGGTGACTGGCCACTTCCCAGGTCGTTGTCGATGGTTTCCATGGCGTTCACCAGGTTGTCCTCCATCTTCTCCCTGGTTCACAGAACAACATGAACAGTGGTTACAAACACAGAGGTTTTGGTCACAAACCACAAGCGCTGGGAGTCACGGCTTGAAAAATGTGAAATGTCCAATTTATTGTCAGTTTATTGTCATGTGTGGTGTTGTCATGGTAACGCACTGCTCCACAGCCAGCTCCAGCTCCTCGATCTTCCTCTCCAGAGACGTCTGCAGGTCGCTTTTATCCACCGAGTACTCCACGAAGAACGCCTCCAGGACGAACGCCACGAAGATGCTGACGAAAGCAGGGAGAAGGTCATTTTAAAACAGACTGAGAGGAGCAGCAGCGCCCCCTGCAGGGGGTTTTATTCACAGTGGTATTACACACAACACGGACACCATTCATTTTTAGTCAAATTGCCATTAAACATGTGAGGAATTAGCTGTTAGCACTTCCTGTTTGCAGAAATATGGCCAAAAAACCCAAAGATAAAATCTGTTTGTTTTACTGCAGAATAAAAACAGCCGTGTAACACTCCTCATGACATCATTACTCATCAATACTCAGATCAATACTCATTAAAGAAACTGCAGGGTCTGCTCCAGATAAACCTCCAACACAGTTCTCCTATAGCAGAATAAAGGCAGACGTTTGCCTTAAAGCCTCAGTCCACAGAGAAATGCACACAGCCTGTATTCAGACACTGAGCCTTAAAACCAGCCGTCAGGACTTCCTGTCACTTTGTGATGTCACTACAAAGCAGTCACCCAAAGCCCCGCCCACCACCACCTGGACCCACCATCCAGCAACTTGCAGGATTTGGTGTTTTATTCTGAAATCTGCTCTGTTTCTATTGGATCAGTCAGAAAACAGTCAGCCAATCAGAAGAGAGGCTCAGAGCCTCCTCTCTTCTGATTGGCTGACACTGGTTGACTAGAGCTCCAGAGAGAAGCTGAGAGAGGAGATGTTTTTAGATCTTCTCATGGATCAGCCCTTTAACCCTTGTCTATTAACAGATGATGATGATGATGATGATGATGATGATGATGATCCTGTCAGTCTTACTTGATGATGACGATGACAACCAAGATGTGGAATAAGATGAAGAAGATCCTGGCCGACATGTGGGTGACGGTGGCGAAGCCGCTGCTGAGCAGTGGAGCAACGTTAAGGAAACAGAGTTCAGTACAATCTGAATCCACCAGACTGAAGACGTGACACTTGAACATCACACGAGGAAGAGTAGAGGTTTACATTTTAAGGTTTCGCTGTTGAGCCCCTGAACTCCTACTGGCTCATTTTCCAGAGTGAAGCAGAAACATATTGAATGTTTCGTGACTTTCTGCTGTACAGTCGAGGTTTGTTATCGCTGCGCGAGGCGTTCAGGTGAAAAGGATATCGTGCCACTGGTTGACCACGGTGAGCTCCACCAGCAGGATGAAGGAGGACACCACGTTGTTGAAATTGTTCTTGCAGTAGTTGAGCTGTGCGAAGTCCGTTCCCTTCAGCAGAGGGTTCCCGCAGTACGCCCTCGCCGGGTCACTGGGGTCCTCGTAGAACTTCACCTTCCCTTTGAACAGCTCCATCCCCACCATGGCAAAGACGTAGTACACCACCTGCGGGGGGAGGAGGAGGAGGAGGTGGATCCAGTCAGGGTCAGGACACTTGGACGCTAACTTAGCAGCTCACATCCATATTCCCCTCTGGATGAACTGCAGTTTGGCTAAAGAGCTAATATTAGCATTTTACATGACGATGTCCAACACAGTAAACACTGCACCACTTTAATATTAGCATGTTAAAATATAATAGTGAGCATGTTAGCGTGACAAGTTTGTGCAGACTATATTAGCTTCTTTAGCACTAGCTTCAGTTTGTCACTGCTAAATGGCTAAAATGAGCTAACAGGCCAAACTAAGATCGCAGTAAATATATCAGCTAAACATCAGCATGTTGGCAAGATTATTGTTAGCGTGTTAGCATTGTGATGTTAGCCTTCAGTTCAAATGGCTAATATTACCAGGCTATCATGCTACACTAAGATGCCCAACACAGTTAACACTGTAAGCTAAACGTTAGCATGTTAGCATGATTATTGTGAGAATTTCAGCATGCCAGTTTTAGCATTTAGCCGAATTACAAAAGTAGCTGCAGGCTACATTAGCTTAGCCCGAAGAATCGATTTTTAACACGAAAATCAGCAACTTACAATGATGAGCTGTCCAAACGTGAGGATCGCTGGTCCGATCCTGATCAGGGTGTTGATGATTGTACGAAACCTAAGAGAGGAAACAGGCTTTGTCGTTACCAAGGCAACACATGCAGCCAATTAAACACACCTGTGGACCAATCAAGACAGAGGAGGGAGTGATGCTGACCTCTTGATGCTGTCCACCACCCGGATCAGTCTGAGGACTCTCAGGATGAAGACGATGTCCAGGATCTGTCGGCTGGTGTAACCGCCGGCTGCAACGCCACACCATCATCGATCACAGACACAGAGTCGTTAGTGTTAATCATTAATGATGAATCTTCATGTAATTTTGATCTATGAAAAGTTCTGTTTGGTTCATATTGATCACTTTGATTGATTAGTTAACTGTAGCGTTTGTACTAATCAAAGTGTCTGAAGCTTAAAGATCTTTCACAGCCATGAAACCGGCAGCACTCACATGACTTCAGGGCGGAGTTAACGATGGTGGCGATGAGGGCGGAGATAACGATGATGGTGTCGAACCTGGAGACAAAACAAACAATTCAGTGACAAATACACTTTTCTTTATGAGGTTGGACGCAAAATCAGCGCTTGTGATGTCACTGTGACATCAGCAACATGTTGAACAACAGAACATGTGTCATGGACGTATCAACAGAGATGGATGTTGCAAATCACGCCCTGCTGGCCGCTCGAGGTACTGCAGCCAGCCTCCATTATGAAAGAGAGGTTGGTGGGTTGATAGGTTTGACTGGTTTGGGAGTTTTTGAGGTTTTTATATGTGACATTTATCCACACACTTTTCCTCAGTGTTGTGATGATGCGTTCATGACACTTGATGACACACTATATTTACATCGAGGTGCTGCAGCTACACTGCTCGCCAGCAGGGGGCGCACGGCTGTAATAACAGACAAACAAACAAACAAAAAGCTAAACTGAGGGTGAAAACACCGACAGCTGCAGCGAATGGCTTTCACTTTGTTGTGATGCTCATCTCATCCACCAGGGGGCAGACGCTCCCAGCTGCCCTGAGGCTTTTCAACAGTTCTCATCTGTCAGACATTTTAGCTTCAAACTCACCTGTAATTATTTACTGTGATGCAGAAGCTGTTTTACTCCGTGACGACAAACATGGAATAAAGTAAAGTCAAACAGGACACGTGTTGCCTGAAGCGTCGAGGCGCTGCAGGTAAAAGCGGCAGCAGGTGACGCAGAAGCTGAATCATGAGCCACCTACCTGGTGCTTATGATCTGGGATGAGGATAAACTGTGTGAGATGGATTTGACAGCTCATTGATTATAGATTAGTAAAAAGCAAAGGTTGTCAGAGTGAGTCATGTCAGATAATCAGCAAGACGTTCATCAATTCATCAACAAACACATACTTATAGGTGAATAATTCTATAATCAATAAATATTGATCATTTCAACATTCATATAATAAAAACAATAATAACACCTTAGATTTTGTAAATATGTCTTTCATGGGTGGACTGGAGCTCAGCAGGAGACACAAACCTGTGGCGCCCTCTAGAGGTCTCTCTGCTGTGTTACATCTCTCTGCTGTTTTCAGTGGTGACTTTTCAATGGTAGTTAATTTTACATCTTCTCTCTGTTTCCTTTATAATGTTTAGTTTGTCGTCTGTAAAACGCTTTGCTTTGCTCCCACTGCGTAAACGTGCTGTTTAATTAAAGCTGCCTTGATTGATGGCCGAGGGACGGTGGCGCTCATCCCCCCAGAAAATGTGTTTTCATCTGGTCTACGTGTGATTTCCAGCTCAGCTCCTCCAGCAGGTCGAAAACACACAGAGTACAAACCAGTGTTACTGGTTAGTTCTTCTGCCTGGGAACTGATCATTTTTACTTCTCTCCACCAGATGGCGTCATATTCAGCCCTGTCACAGATCCCCCTCCCTCTCCTCTAGGTTTGACCCTGAGCAGTTTTATCATCTGTGAACCTGGCGTTCAAAGGGTTAAATCGTTTAAAACAATAATGAGTGTTTCACGTTGCTGCAGCTGTAGAATACAGTCTGATAATGTGATGTTAGAACTGGCTCTGAGGGTTACATCATGTGCCCATTTATCCCTAAGCATCATGGGAAATCTGAGACAGAAAACTCCCAGAATCCTCGGGTGAAGCTGAAGCTACAGCCGACAGTTGTTCCTCACCAGTTCCAGAAGTTGTGTCTGGAGAAAAACGCTCGGGGCTCGAACACGTAGAGCTTCAGCAGGATCTCCAGCAGGTACAGAGCCAGGAACACCCACTCCGAGTTCGCGATCATCGGGTTCTCCTCGTCCAGGCCGATGAAGATGGCGTTCACCAGGATGATGACGTCATACACGATCACGAAGGCCCTGCGAGAAAAACCACACACACACACACACACAACAGGGTTATAAACTCCCACAGCTGACCATGCTCCTGAAGGTCTCGTCTGCTCTGGTCTTACCGGTGCTGGACCAGGCGACAGAGCAGGCGGCTTGGGGCCGACAGGTAGAAGGCGGGGCAGAGACTGTGCAGTGGGTGTGGCCTGGACTTGAGAGTGATGACCTCGATGTTGAGGAGGTCGGCCAGCTGCACGAAGGCCACTTTACCTGTCAATCAACACAAACAACTGTTTCCATATTGAATAAATCTGATTATAATCAATTTTTTTGGCCAAAACCTGAAAATCATTTAGTTTATTTTCAGCTCAGTTTGATGTTAAACCTTAAAACCTTGAAGAGGAAAACTTTTATAATACCTTCACACTACGACTTAATTATTAAGCCTGAAAATACACACAACACACGACAGATGAGTTTAATCCAGGGTTAAACAGTAATAACTGTGTTAATACCAGACAGACTTAAACAAAACTTTTCATCTACTGATTTAAACGAATGATTTAATGTCAAACTGTACAAACAGCTGTGAAGTTTGTCTTGTATTTGTATAAAATATGAGTTTATTAAGTAGCTGATGATTTTAAATATAATGTGGAAAACTTTTAGTTTGTAAACAGAAAATGATCAAAATGAATCATTAGGAGTTTCACATCATTAAATGCACTGTGTTTACAAACTGTGTGTGGCTGTACTTTCCCTCAGCGACCACCAGGGGGAGTCGTTTACAGTCACACAGTTATGATGCGTTCAGGTGCCAACTCTCACCTCATTAAGGCTGAATGACATCATTTATCAGCAGGAAGTTTGTGTTCACTTGGAGCCAGTTCTCTTCACTACAGTCCTGATCATTATCATTTAACTAATGTCATCAATGCAATAATTGATTATTTAATCAGCACTTTACAAGCTGGAGGTAAATAAAAGACCCTTTTTTCCCTTCTTCTCCTGTGTTTTATTTTGAAGGTTCATCTAAAACCCATCTCAGTGTCGTTCTCCAACTCCTCTCTCAGCTTCTGTCTGGAGCTCTAGTAACAACCAAGCTGTTGGATGGTGGGTCCAGGTGGTGGGCGGGGCTTTGGGGTATAAAGGGAGATAAAAGTCTCCCTTTGTACTGTACAGAGCTGTGTGTGTGTGTGTGTGTAATATAATTAGTGTAACTGGGTGTTAACACCTCCACGTGCAGTGATGGTGAACACCATCTGTCCTCTCGTGATATCATACAGGCTGCATGATATCACAAGAGGCTGTGTGCATTTCTCTGTGGACTGAGGCTTTGATACTTTCACAGTATTAATATAGAACCTAGAGCTGCTTTATAATCACACTACACATGGACGTCTACCTTTATACTGTATGGAGCTTTAAGACACACGTCTGCCTTTATACTGTATGGAGCTTTAAGACGCACGTCTACCTTTATACTGTATGGAGCTTTAAGACACACGTCTGCCTTTATAGCGTATGGAGCTTTAAGACACACGTCTACCTTTGTACTGTACAGAGCTGTGTGTGTGTGTGTGTGTGTGTAATATAATTAGTGTAACTGGGTGTTAACACCTCCACGTGCAGTGATGGTGAACACCATCTGGCCTCTTGTGATATCAGCTCCTCTGGTCACTCGAGGATGATGAAGCACAGTTTCACTTCCTCCGTGTGTGAGATGAGGGCTGATAGTGACACGGCAGAAACGAGAGGTGTCGGCGGCCATGACACAACAGACCAGAGCTCGGTGGCTTCTGAACGCGCCTCGGCTTTGAGGAAGCAACACCAAAACAGACAGGACGAAGGTCACAAAGGTCGTGGAGGCCGCACACAATACCTCGATAATGACCCGATGGAACTTCAAGCATTAGATTTTGGTTGCTCAATGTCAAAGGTCAAAGGTCAAGGTCACAGTGACCTAACACTTATGACACAATTTCACTTTACAGATTTTCAGTCTGCGACTCTGGACAAACAGGATGTGAGAGGAAGTTGCTGCGGAGCGATGCGACCCAGAGGAGGACATGTTTGTTTGTGTGACCCACCGATGGCGCCCTGGTTCTTGTCGTCACAGACGCTCCACAGCAGCTCTCTGTGGGCGTTGCTGATGTCGGGCCGGACCAGCCGGACCACCTGGTTCCAGTTGTTCTGGGTCACCACCGGCCCGCCCCCCGCCTCCTTCTGCTCCTGCAGGACGGCGAACGCTCGCACCATCTTGTGCCGTTTGGCCCTGACCAGCTGGCGTACCTCCTCCTGTTGGGACAGGGACCAGTTAAAGCAAAGGGAAGGAGATTTATAAATACTGATCGACTGATTGATCGGTGACCATTTATCACCTGAAGATCTGGTCTAACACACACACAACAAACAAACAAACACTCTCATGTGTTTACAGATGCTCAGGCAGGTGGTAGCTGTTGGTTTGAGTTGATGTTCCCTGATGTAAAAACCCAAAACAAACCGTGTGTTAATTAAAACAAGAAAAAAACAATTCAAATGTTGTTGACAAAGATTATTGATTATTGATTATTGATTAGAATGTGTGTTTACTCATTAGTGCGGTGGCCCTGAGGAAAACAACAACAACAGAAGTGTTTCTGGGGACACAGTAAAGTGACGGACCAGGCTGGGGGTGTGTAAACATGAACTACAGTGCACGTTTGCAATAACATCATGTGACAAAGAGTCATTTCTGGGGGTTACACTCTCATTGTACAGTGATTGTGCTGATTATTGATCAGCAGTTCAACACTTTGCTGAGTCGTACCTTCAGGTATTTTTTGTAGTTGTTGTAGACGACGGCCAAGAAGACGGACATGAAGATGTAGGTGTTGATGAGGATGTACATGATGAAGAAGATGGCGAAGACGAAGCTAGCGTTGTACGCCGGCATCCTGGGGGGGGGGGGGCACAGAGAGAGACACACACACAGACTCTCTCACTTCCTTCTTGTTCTGTTTCTCACCTCGACAGTCGACTCAAACTCATTCAGAAATAAAGATAAAAATATGTTTAAAGCTCAATTCAAATCAAATGATATAATACAGTTATTCAATAATAAATATTGGGGGGGGGGGGGGGGGGTGGGGGGGGTTACCTTCTGCTCTACTCTTCTCTAAACTGCAGGACTTTAAATTAATGTTTATATAAAGGAGGTTTCATGTGTAAAAACACTGTTTGTGTGTGAAACGTGTCCAATGATCAACTTGCTGCTTCATATGAGGAAGAAAATAAAGGAAACACATTAAAGTCAGTTCACACAATAATGGCTGCCTGACACTGCTGCTGATGATGAGTCATTTACTCTACTGATGAAGAGATAAAACGTGTGAACATCTGTCGGCCGGAGTTCTGCTGAGTCACAGAAAGTCGTTCTGATGAGTCGTGTGAAGCAGCAGCTTTTTAACACCAGAAACATGTTGATTAGTTTCTGTTCACTTCCAATGATCAATTGTTATTGATGCAGCTCAGTGTGAGGCCTTACACCTTTAAGAGTTAAACTATTAATACTCTGTGATCTGACCTGAGACCAGCAGCAGCTGTGATCTGACCTCAGATCAGCAGCAGCTGTGATCTGACCTGAGAGCAGCAGCAGCTGTGATCTGACCTGAGACCAGCAGCAGCAGCAGCTCTGTGATCTGACCTGAGAGCAGCAGCAGCTGTGATCTGACCTGAGACCAGCAGCAGCGGCAGCTCTGTGATCTGACCTGAGACCAGCAGCAGCAGCTCTGTGATCTGACCTGAGACAGGCAGCAGCTGTGATCTGACCTGAGACCAGCTCTGAGGGTTTAACTCACATGACGTCGGGGCTGTTGGCCGTGGTGACGAGGACGTAAAGATCGAAGACGATCTCCAGGTAGTTGGTGAAGTACGGAGCTCCATCGATGGTCTTCAGACCTCTGCAGAGAAAACACACACACACAGTTGTGTTCAAAGACAAAACACTCATCTGAGCTTTTACCCTTCATTTTGCTGCTTGTGTGAGACGTGGTATTGTGTCCTACGGTCTTCTCACCGTTTGCCGAGCAGCTTCAGCGCCATGAGAGAGAAGATGAGGACGCTGAACATGAAGAGCAGGAAGACATAGAAGATCTGAGGCAGAGCGTTCCTGATGCTCCTGAACGCCCTGCGGAGCTGAACACAAACAAACAAACAAACAAACCACAGTAACTAATGATGCGTTCAGGCGCAACCGCCGCCTCAGTTAGCAGCAGGAAGTTTCCCTCAAACGCTGCACTGAGTTTAAACAGCAGAGTTCAGCCGAGATCCAGAGATTACAGGACAACCAGTGATAAAACGTCCCAGGACACTTGAACACATCACTGAATCCTGACATTAGGAGAAGAATACAGAAGTGCAGAGAAGGACCTCGGAAAGTTCAGGCGTCTCCAGATTATTCCACGAAGGGCCGCACGCCAGACCTGACTCATTCAAGCTGCTGACAGCTGATTGGTCAAACTGTCTGCTCCTGGTTGGCTGGAACAAAAACCTGCAGCCACACCAGCCCTTCATGGAAGAGCTTCTGCCTGCTGTAAAGTGACGGAATCAGTGTTGAGGGCGGAGCCATTACCTGCCGTCCCTCTGTGACATTGACCAGTAGGAGCGGCCGCAGGACTCTGGACCAGCGGACGGCGTAGTAGTTTGATGCCTTCAGGGTTCCGTAGATGATCATGTCGACCAGAGTGAGCTGCAACAAACAGGAAGAGAGTCAACGGGTGTCACTGAAGGACCGCCCACTCTGCTGAAGGACCGCCCACCCCTCTTACTAACACTGCGGTCGCTCACTACAGTTTCATTAGGAACCGAAAATATTCTACGATTTCAAATCAATAAAACTGTTTGTCATTAAATTGTATAGTTTTATTACAAAACCACAAATGAAACCAACTGTTCCTCAAAAGACAAAAGAGCGTTCACAGACCGTAGGAAACCGGAGTGCTGAGTGTTTCATGTGATTTCATGTATGTGATGAAGTTAGCGGGAGTCAGTGAGTCACCAGGAAGACTTTCTGCTGCGAAGGCGCTGACGAGGCAACATCTCCGGCTAAAGGTTGTTTCACAACAACGAGCAGAAAGTCTCCTCAGCACATTCTGCCTCTGCAGAGCTCAGACAGGAACTCCGCTCAGCACAGCGCCACTTCAGCTTTTACAACCAGGGACACGTCCTGGGGACTCTACCCAGGACATAACCTCATCCCTCAGGCAAAACATGCTCAGTGCGCGTGAGAGGTCAGGGTCAGGGATCGGAGCTTAATCTGTACGGTGGCCCTGAGGGGCCAACACATGGCAACGTAAGAAAACAAAGACACTGATGTGCTACAGGTTCAGAGGTGTTTGTGGGGACAAGATAAAGAGAGGGACCAGGCCGGAGACGAGATAAAGAGAGGGACCAGCCGGGGACGTGATAAAGAGAGGGACCAGCCGGGGAAGTGATAAACAGAGGGACCAGCCGGGGACGTGATAAACAGAGGGACCAGCCGGGGACGTGATAAACAGAGGGACCAGCCGGGGACGTGATAAAGAGAGGGACCAGCCGGGGAAGTGATAAACAAAGGGACCAGCCGGGGACATGATAAAATGAGGGACCAGGCCGGGGACGTGATAAACAGAGGAACCAGCCGGGGACGTGATAAACAGAGGGACCAGGCCGGGGACGTGATAAAGAGAGGGACCAGCCGGGGACGTGATAAAGAGAGGGACCAGCCGGGGACGTGATAAAATGAGGGACCAGCCGGGGACATGATAAAATGAGGGACCAGGCGGGGACGTGATAAAGTGAGGGACCAGGCCGGGGACGTGATAAACAGAGGGACCAGGCCGGGGACGTGATAAACAGAGGAACCAGCCGGGGACATGATAAAATGAGGGACCAGGCCGGGGACGTGATAAACACAGGGACCAGCCGGGGAAGTGATAAAGAGAGGGACCAGGCCGGGGACGTGATAAACAGAGGAACCAGGCTGGGGACACAGTCCCGGTACTGGAAGCAGAACCGGGACCGTTAGTGGGGTTTGACATGAGCTGACAGCCTGTTCAGCCTGGTCCATCTCTTTATTGTGTCCTCCAGAAACAAACTGATGAAGCAGTTTCCTGAACTGGTGGCACGTTTGTGTCTTTGCTGGGTTTCCCTACACTGCAGTGTTTTGACCTCTCAGGGCCACCGTACATCAGCCACAGAGTCAGACAGAGAGACAGAGCTCGTCTCACCGTGAGGATGACGATGATGCAGATGTTTTTGGGGTCTTTCCAGAACTTGTCTCGTGGGATCACCTTGGCGTAGTGAACCAGTCGACAGGTGAAGACCAGCAGACACAGCAGCTCCACCAACATGGTGGCCTTGAACACAGCACAACAGCAGCGTGAGACACCGGTCTGACACCCAGCACAGTTCAACGATGGCGACCAGGCGGCCATCTTACCCACACAGGCAGAGGGAGGACAGCCGGCTCCTCGAACACGGCCAGAGACAGGTTGACCAGGATGAAGAAGTAGAGGAGAACCTTCAGGAACCAGCGGTTGTAGAGCAGATACAACCTGGACACACACACACACACACACACACAAAAGAAAAGACACAATATTTACAGGAAAATTAAATGTCATGAAGTTGAGCTGAAACTGCATCAGCGGCTTTTACAGACGCTCAGGACGTGAACACGAACGTCTCGTCTCACCTGACGCTCTGAGGCGACGTGTCGAAGAAGATGTTCCTGTTGTACTGAGCGTCGGACACGTAGATGGCTGCCAGGTCGAAATCCTGAAACACACACACACACACACTCATTTAGAGGATGAAGCTGCTGATCAGGTCAAAGGTCACGAAGCAGGAAGTAAATGCTGGACACAAATAAAGATCAAAACGTCTTCAAAGGTTGAAGAAGCTCTTCAGTGTTTGCATCATGTTTGTGTTGACGACATGAGGAGGTTTTTAACGCTCTGTCCGACTGCGACCACTTCAGGAACATCACTAGAATCTGTACATTGGAGCTTTGTCTTTATCTTTTTACTGCACCACATTACAAGTAGAAGACAGTAGTTCACTGCTGATGCTTTACATAACAACTTGAACAGGTTTTGAACGCAGCACTTTTACATGAAATGGAGCAACTGTGCATTTTACACATGTTGCATTTGAACTGTACTTGAGCCTCATGCTTGTTCTCTTCTACTTCTTCTACTGTACCTGAAGGCATCATCTTGGTCTGTGTGAAAATATTTTTCCAGTCTCACACTCATGAGCTGCAAGGATGGATTGTCTGACACTGTTAAGGTGTACCTGAAGGGGCCACGCAGAGGACTCAGTGTTTTTAAACCTCTGGGCCAATGAGTCTGAACCAAATACATCCACATCTGGCCAGACTGTGGCTGTTGTGTTAGCAGCATCTGCTCATCATGCCGTCTTTGGGCCGGACGTGGGCCATGGAACCAGGACTACACTGGGACAGAGGGACACATGGACGTGACTAAAGCAGGCATCATCTTGGTCTGTATGGAGCTGATGAGCTGCAGCAACACTGAATTGTCTGACTCTGTGGAGGTGTACTTGAAGTGGTCACTGAGTGGACTGAACAGATTTTAAAGACTTCAAATCTAATTCAGTTAAAAAACAAACATGTTTTAATGTTATAATCATTTTGTTTGCTTTAAGTTGTTAATCAAACTTCAGACCCCCCCCCCCCCCCCCCCCCCAGCTCCTCTGTCAGAGCCAGCTGTGGAGGAGCTGCAGCTCTTTTATGAGTCCAGCGGGACAAGAGTCCATCGGTTTACTGCTGCGGTCATGTGGAATAAACGAGTCTGACAAACACATGAAGGCAGAAACGTGTGTGTGTGTGTGTGAGTGTGTGTGTGTCAGCTGAGTGTCTCTCACCTCTTTGGTCTTTGCAGGATTCCCTCCGTTAGGAATTTCCTTTCCTTTTCCTGCAGCCTCATCAGGAATGTTCTCGCTCTTCTGCGGCTCCGACATCTCTGACACTGACTCAACCAACCCTCACGGACTCAAGCACAGCTTCTCCGGAGAGGCACCGACACTTTCCACCGCCGCCTCAACACTTTCCAAACTTTGTTTTGACAGAGTTTGTGTCTCTGCAGGAAAAAAAACCAAAAAAAAAAACTACCAACTTCAGATCCAGACCGTGTGTTTGTTCTGTTTCTGCTGCAAAAAGAACAGACAGAAAACCGTGGATCCACCTCAGAGGTTTCCGTCTCTGCGGAGCTTCACCGGGGACAGCGTCTCCTCCATCGCCGCCTCAGCGTCTCTCTGAACTGGTCCCCAGCCGCTGTTTGTCCTGCTCTAATAAACCAGGGCTGTGCTGCCTTCACGGACCGGCGGAAATGAAGAGGGGAGAGTGGACAGAGTGACGTGGTAACAGGTGGTGACACTGGTGAAGCAGCAGAAGTGAAGCAGACGCAGTACATGAAGTGGATCAGTGTGGATGTTCAACCAGAACATCTGCATCAGACCCATCCAGATGTTCCTGCTGTCACCGTCAGTGTTGGTTCACTGGCTGCTTGGATCAAACCTGATCAATGATCAATAGTTCACTCTGAAGCTCTTTGTTTTTATATCTGTGCTGCTCTTCATCAGGCTGCTTCCACTTTCCTGCTCCTTTACATTTGTTTTTGTTTTATTTTGAAATGATTTAACTTTTTAAAACCTTTTTTTTTTTTTAACATCATCTTCGTTTATTTTCTGCTGTGACTCTGTAAAAGACTGGAGGACAAGTCAGGTCTCTGTTCTCTCGACTCCCGATTCTCCGACTTTATTCAGGGGCAGTGAAGGCAGCACCAGGCGTCATGTGATTCGACAGCAGGACAGCCGGAAACGGAGAGCGAGCGAGCGAGCGAGAGAGAGAGAGAGAGAGAGGGAGAGAGAGGCATTTAAAGACAAAAGACAGTGTTAACCACAGACTGCAGATGATGCGTTCACGTTCATCCAGGTGGGAAAGTTCCTCCTCAACATCAGGCGTCAACACATGACATCACTCGTGTGCGTGCTGCGTGCTGCGTGCACAGAGGCAGGGAGCGGGTCTGAGTCCAGAGACCGTGAGCCGGTGAACAGAGAAGCTTCACTTTCTAACAAACATGGCGCTGAAAACTCTCACCTGCTGTCAAAGAGCCCAGACTGAAGCCAGAGCATCATCACAGCGAGGTCACCCCCCCCACCTGTCTGACCCTGACTCTTCGTCCTCCTGCAGGACGGATCTGGACCAATCACACTTCTTCTCAGCGCTTTATCATCATCATCATCATCATTTGGTCCACCGGGATCATGAATCCAGTCAGTCTGAGCACAGTCCAACATTTTAAACATCATGACGGAGGAAACAGAGACTCTGCTGCGAGGCTCCCACCTGTCCACACGTCTTTCTGTTGGTTGGCGCTGCATCAGCTTTGAGATTTCCTCACATCAGAGCTGGAAAACAACAAAGTGTCTTCAAACCCAAATCCAGTGATTTAAATGTACAAACAGACTCAGTGAAAGTCAAACTCAGACCAAAACAGAGAAGAGTTCATTTTTCACCATGTGTGTTTCCTCCTGCTGCAACATGAAGCGCTGTGTGAACACGCTGACCTCTGCTGGTGGACAACAGGAATCACAGCACAAGTGATCATTGTTCCCACACACTCTGAGCACCTGATGAAGGAAAGAACAAGACATGAAGATCAAACTCTCCTGGTCCACTCCACCAAGTTTTGTTTCTTTTTACTGTTGTGTCATTTAGTGCAGCAACTACACAACCAAAGTCACAGCAAACATATGAATCAATTAATCACGTTTTGTTTGTTTGAACCAGGAAAAGAACACAAACATGTAAGAGACAGTGGGATCTGTAGGGTGTGTGAAGACCCAAGGAGTGTGTGAGCAAAATAACACACACACACACACACATTTTCTCACAAACCGTGTTTCCAAAACCAACTGAGTCCAACTCGTTGTACAAATACAACAGCTCGAAGACAAGAATATATACATACAGGACACAGGAGCGGCCATGATGTGAGTGACTGTGGTCTTCTCTCTGGTCTCCTCCTCCGTCGCGTTAGCATCGTCCTCTCCGAGCTCTTTGCTAATGCTAACAAACAGAATAGAGCCGAGTAGTTTATACAAAAAAAAAACCTAACCATCAAATGTGTTTGCTTGTGTGTCAGAGTTTGAGTTTTTGTGATGCCTTTTCTTTTTCCGTCTGTCTCTTTGTTGCAGCTAGCTTACTCGTGCTAACTTCCCCTCAGTCCCCAGACTTGACCTCTGCTCTGACCTCACTCGTCATCGTCATGACAACAATAACAACAACAAAAAGACGCAGCCATTAAAAACATCGTATTCTTTTATTTTTATTGTTTGGGAAAATTCACTCTGTATCCACACATTTGTATTTAAACACATTCACGTTTAATGTTTGTGATTGAATCTTTTCCTACATTAAATAAATAGCGCCACCTTGGTGGGAGTTCGGACGCCCCCTACAGGTCGAAGGCCGCTACACACCACTGATGACACAGCGACGGTTAATAAGATTTTTAAAATCATTTGCATTATGTTCATTTAGATGTTTGAATTCACTCTTTTTTTTTTTTTTACTCTTCTCTGATATTTTATGAAAAACGCAGAAATGTTGTGTGTTGGAAAGTTATTAACGTCTTTACTTTGGTTAAAATCCATTGTAATCAGCGCCAATCTGCCGTGATTTGCATAATGAACCTCTAAGTCTTTCTGTTCATGTTCCTGTCAATTATCTGTTGTTCTTTCTACAAGAGGGCGACATGTTACTGTGTGTTAGCAACTTGCTAAATATGACGCCTTTCCTTAGTGAAGACCAGTATGCTGTGATCTGCCCTTAGTGTTGGCTAACTAGCATTTAGCTAGCAGCAGCTAGTGACATAATGAGCCTTTGTAAAGTTAAACACTTGTTTCTAATCATTTCTTCAGCTCAGATCTGACTCTCAGGACTTCCTCAGTAGTTTGTAAGACGACAACATGACTGTAGTTCATACTTCCTCATGAATATTCATGACGTAAAGAGGAAGTTGTTCGTCTTCCTTGAACAGCTTGACTTGTGTCTCTGTGCACAGACGATCATCACCCTCCTGTCTTGTCAGACCAGAGCTGGTGTTTGATCAGACTGATGTTTGTTTCACACACTGTTGAGCAGCTGATGTGTTTTATTGTGTCTGAAGTCACACAGAGAGACGAGAGGAGCAGTGATGAGTTTAACAGCAGCATCAAGTGGATTTGTCCTGGTCCTTCTTCTCACTGTACCAGGTACTGTACATGTCCATTTACTTTGTAGGACATTTAGTTCACACACTCAGACCAAGATGAAACAGCTTTGAGTCAAGAGATAATTCTTCACTAGTTGTTTTTACATGTTTAATGGTTGATACCACCTCATATCTGCATCCACATACCTGAAGCTCAACATTGAAGTGGTGAGTGTTATTACACAGTGAGGATAGTGCTGTTTGAATGAACTGTATAAATGGAGCTGGTTCATCTGAAGGATTCAGTAACTGTAGAGTTTATCTACAAATGTCTGTACGTTCTGTTGAACACGACAAGAGAACAGCTACCAAGGCTCAGAATGAGGAACCAGACTGTGCCTGTTAATTTTGTTAATGATATTCAGTGTGATGTTTCCAGTCCATGTATGTTTCACAGTGACCTCCCTCCTTATCGACCATCACAGTCAACACCAACCTGACCACAAAGTGAACAGAGGAAATCAAACAGAAGTTTCACATGCTCCCTCTCACACTGTTCATTAAAGCTGCATTAAGACTCACAGGTCCAGTGGTTTTCTGTTTGGACTCCTCCATGTCTGTTCACTGTGGCTTCATCCAGCTACAACATCAACCAGTCAGACACTTATGAACAGGATGAGTTTGAAAGTGAATGAAAAGGAAGAGACCATGAGAGGTGTTTTAGTCATGTAGCAGGTTCACATGTTGAATAAGCTCCATCAAACTTGACTGTGTTGTTGTGAGTCTGACTGTGGTTTGTGCTGTGCTCTGTGTTACAGTGATACAGGGTCAGGATGATGGCTGGAGAGTGACTTACACTGACACTCACATCTGTGCCTCTGAAGGATCAACAGTGAAAATGAACTGCACATACAGTTACCCATACATGTACGAGGGCCGTGATCTTACAGTTGCGGAAACATACTGGTTCACTAAGGGGAATCATGATGGTGTGGATGTGACAACAGACTCAGACTACACAGGTCGTGTGGAGAGTCACTGTGACAAGAAGAAAAACTGCACTCTGAGGATCAGAGACCTGAGAGAGAGAGACTCAGCTGTTTACAAGTTCAGATTCATAACAAACCATGTTACTGGGAAATACACAGGGGACCCTGGAGTGACTCTGTTTGTCACAGGTAACGTTTTCTCTGGAATATTGATCAGTTTGATTCAAGTCATTGACGACTGAGAATCTTTATTTGTCTCTGTGTTTGTACTTTTCTGGTTTAGTTCCTGTCTGTTCTTTCTTCACAGATCCAGACCTCCAGGTGCTGGTGGAAAGATCATCAGGCCAGGTAGAGCTCAAGTGTCACAGCAGTTTTAAAGCTCCTCCTTCATTTGTCTGGTACAAGAACGAGCTGAAGATGAAGGAGGAAACATTTTCCATTAGAGTCTCTGTTAATGATCACAACAGATATTCCTGTGCTCTTAAAGGATGTGAGGATCAGCGCTCTCCTCCAGTCTGTGAGTTTACTCCACAGTGTCACTAATACAATGTCAAAGTAAAACCTTCCACTACACACTTTATGTCTCATACTGGATCAACCTCTGTATAAACTATCAGCTACATCATATTCACTTGTACTGTGAAAAGACAGTTAAAGTTCACTTCTCCTCATGTTCCCTCCTCCAGATGCTCCAAAGCTTCCCTCAGTGTCAGTGAGTCCCTCTGCTGAGATAGTGGAGGGCAGTTCAGTCACTCTGACCTGTAGCAGTGATGCTAACCCAGCAGCTAACTACACCTGGTACAAGGAGGTGAAGGGCTGGAAACGTCTGAGTGACCAACCACAGCTGGTCTTCAGCTCCATCCAGTCCTCTGAGTCTGGACAGTATTACTGTTTAGCTCAGAATAAGATGGGGAGACGCTGGACACGCATCTTTATTGATGTCAAATGTGAGTCAGACAGTTTATTATAAAATCTATATGAAGCTGATCAGAAACCAGAACAATGTTTTCCAGCTATAATGTTTCTTATGCTGCCAAACACATGACTGTTGACTGTTGATGATGTTTGTTGTTCCAGATGCTCCAAAGCTTCCCTCAGTGTCAGTGAGTCCCTCTGCTGAGATAGTGGAGGGCAGTTCAGTCACTCTGACCTGTAGCAGTGATGCTAACCCAGCAGCTAACTACACCTGGTACAAGGAGAACCAAACTCTGCTACAAGGACCAGAAGGAGTTTATCATTTCTCCTCCATCAGCTCTGAGGACAGAGGGACCTACCACTGCAAGTCTGAGAATCAGTTTGGACAGATCAACTCTACGTCTCTGTTTCTAAACGTCCTGTGTAAGTAGAAAACACAACTTGAATTCATAAAGTCATACAGAGCAACATTAATGCATCTTCATGTTCCCTCCTCCAGATGCTCCAAAGCTTCCCTCAGTGTCAGTGAGTCCCTCTGCTGAGATAGTGGAGGGCAGTTCAGTCACTCTGACCTGTAGCAGTGATGCTAACCCAGCAGCTAACTACACCTGGTACAAGGAGGATGAAGACTCACCAAAAGCTTCAGGACACATCTTCACCATCACTGACCTCAGACCTGAACACAGTGGGAATTATTCCTGTGAAGCCCAGAACACAAGAGGACGTCACAAGTCCACCTTAAATCTGACTGTTGTTGTTCCAGGTGAGTGAATGTGTGTTAACCCTGTGTTGACTCAGACGTCCTGTAACTCCCTCATCAGTTGTCAGTGTTTCCTTCTGATCGTCCAGGTTCATTGACGTCAGCAGCTGCTGGGACAATCACTGTTGTTCTCCTGGTCCTCGTCCTCCTCGCTGTCTTCCTGTGGATCAGGTGAGAAAGTCTGATCTGTGTCTCCATCATCATCTTCACTGATGCATCTAAATGTAGGAGTTGATTCATCCCACTGTTTTTCCTCCTGTCTAGAAGAGACGAGCTCTTCACACAGCAGTGTGAACGAGGAGAGAGACCTGACACCGGAGCAGAGGTGAGACAGGAAGTGTTCAAGTCTTCTATTGTAAAATGAAGCATGAATGTCAGACTGCACCTGTCCTGTTCAGACTCACCTGGAAACTGTCCTACCACCTGCTTTAGTCCACTTTCTTCATGGCTGCCATCTTAGTGCTGGCTGGTGTTGTACAAACAGTGGTTCATTAAAGATGTAGATGATGGTGTAGATCCCTCAGGCTGAGATGGATTCACTGACTTTGCTGAATGAGTCAAAGACCATGAAGCAGGCTGTGAATACTCTGACCTCTAGTGGTGGATAATAGGAATTACAGCATAATAAAAGTCTTGTAACTGAGTTGAGTTTGTTTCATAGCTGAACGTGGGTCCAGAGTTCGACTCCCCCTCATCTGCAGCAGGACAGCAGGATGGCCTTCACTACGCCAGCATCAGCTTCTCTCAGCAGAACCAGGGAGATGTCGTCTACTCCAACATCAGAGGTCATCTCCGTAGAGAAACTGAGGAGCAGGAGGAGGAGGAGGAGGCTGGAGTTGAATACTCTGCTGTCAGACTGAACAACAGCAGCAGTGCATCAGGGTGAGCAGCTCCTCTCACATCAAAACAACACACCTGGGCTCAGGGACGGGCTGGTCACAGCTGCAGCTGTTCCTGCTGCTTCTGTGGCGTGGCCTCTCTGTCAGAAACACCAGGGCCTGTTGCTGGTGCCGGTCCGTCAGTGCATCAGGTCAGAAACTGTCAGAGTGAAGGTTTTATTCTTCTCTTCACAGAACAAGACGACAACAAGAAGGAAGTGACCTCTTTGCCCTGTACAGCACGGTGAACAAAAGAACATGAAGGTGTGGTTTGTGGTTTAAACCTGGAGGTGACGGCACCAACAGAGCAGACAGCAGAGGTTTATGGAGGGAATGGAAATACTCGCTTTCTTCTTCTTGTTTGAGCCACATCATGAAGGAGAAAAGTCTTTTATCACTTATTCCTGCTTTTATCCAGCTGTGCACCACATGTGCACATCGGCACTACCACATGTTAACAAGGCTTTTTTTCAGCTTCATACAACAGGTTGTTTAACCTGATGGTGCCCTGCACACACGTGCTGTCAAAGTCTCACACACACACACACACACACACACACTTTGTAGTGACGGAGAGCGACAGTAAAGTTGAGGTCAGACGACACGCAACAAAGGGCCATGAGTCGGATTCGAACCCACGGACACTGTGGTACGGACTGAGCCTGAGTGGTACGTCCACTGGACACTGGGACGCCCCATAAATATTAAAAACACCTCAGTTCCATTTTTTACAAGGAAAAACAAAGAATCAGCTGCTCACTGCTGATTTCAACAGATGCACTGGGACTATTTTCAGTGGCGGATGAATCCATGTTTGTTGCTGTAGTGAGTATTTAACCAACTCTAGATGATGCTTTTCTGGAAATATCATAAATTTCAACAATCAACTTTCTCTCTGTTTGTTTGTGGCTGGTTTGACTCTTGCTCATGGGACCAGTCGACACACACACACACACACACACACACACACACAAAAGAAAAGACACAATATTTACAGGAAAATTAAATGTCATGAAGTTGAGCTGAAACTGCATCAGCAGCTTTTACAGACGCTCAGGACGTGAACACGAACGTCTCGTCTCACCTGACGCTCTGAGGCGACGTGTCGAAGAAGATGTTCCTGTTGTACTGAGCGTCGGACACGTAGATGGCTGCCAGGTCGAAATCCTGAAACACACACACACTCATTTAGAGGATGAAGCTGCTGATCAGGTCAAAGGTCACGAAACAGGAAGTAAATGCTGGACACAAATAAAGATCAAAACATCTTCAAAGGTTGAAGAAGGTCTTCAGTGTTTGCATCATGTTTGTGTTGACGACATGAGGAAGTTTTTAACACTCTGTCCAACTGCGACCACTTCAGGAACATCACTAGAATCTGTACATTGGAGCTTTGTCTTTATCTTTTTACTGCACCACATTACAAGTAGAAGACAGTAGTTCACTGCTGATGCTTTACATAACAACTTGAACAGGTTTTGAACGCAGCACTTTTACATGAAATGGAGCAACTGTGCATTTTACACATGTTGCATTTGAACTGTACTTGAGCCTCATGCTTGTTCTCTTCTACTTCTTCTACTGTACCTGAAGGCATCATCTTGGTCTGCGTGAAAATCTTTTTCCAGTCTCTCCACTTTTCATTCAACATTAAAAAGTTACACAGTGATGAGCTGCAACGTTGGATTGTCTGACACTGTTAAGGTGTACCTGAAGGCACCACGCAGAGGACTCAGTGTTTTTAAACCTCTGTTTTAATGTTATAATCATTGTTTTAAGTTATTAATCAAACTTGAGGACGGATCTGGACCAATCACGTGCCTCCTGATGGAGACGAAGAACCTAAACATCTACACAAACTTCTTCTCAGCGCTTTATCATCATCATCATCATCATCATCATTTGGTCCACCGGGATCATGAATCCAGTCAGTCTGAGCACAGTCCAACATTTTAAACTCAGACCAAAACAGACAAGAGTTCATTTTTCACCATGTGTGTTTCCTCCTGCTGCAACATGAAGCGCTGTGTGAACACGCTGACCTCTGCTGGTGGACAACAGGAATCACAGCACAAGTGATCATTGTTCCCACACACTCTGAGCACCTGATGAAGGAAAGAACAAGACATGAAGATCAAACTCTCCTGGTCCACTCCACCAAGTTTTGTTTCTTTTTACTGTTGTGTCATTTAGTGCAGCAACTACACAACCAAAGTCACAGCAAACATATGAATCAATTAATCACGTTTTGTTTGTTTGAACCAGGAAAAGAACACAAACATGTAAGAGACAGTGGGATCTGTAGGGTGTGTGAAGACCCAAGGAGTGTGTGAGCAAAATAACACACACACACACACACACACACACTTTCTCACAAAGCGTGTTTCCAAAACCAACTGAGTCCAACTCGTTGTACAAATACAACAGCTCGAAGACAAGAATATATACATACAGGACACAGGAGCGGCCATGATGTGAGTGACTGTGCTCTTCTCTCTGGTCTCCTCCTCCGTCGCGTTAGCATCGTCCTCTCCGAGCTCTTTGCTAAAGCTAACAAACAGAATAGAGCCGAGTAGTTTATACAAGAAAAAAAAACCTAACCATCAAATGTGTTTGCTTGTGTGTCAGAGTTTGACTTTTTGTGATGCCTTTTCTTTTTCCGTCTGTCTCTTTGTTGCTCCACTGTTAGCTTTCCGTGCTGTTTACAGAAGCAGCTAGCTTACTCGTGCTAACTTCCCCTCAGTCCCCAGACTTGACCTCTGCTCTGACCTCACTCGTCATCGTCATGACAACAACAACAACAACAAAAAGACGCAGCCATTAAAAACATCGTATTCTTTTATTTTTATTGTTTGGAAAAATTCACTCTGTATCCACACATTTGTATTTAAACACGTTCACGTTTAATGTTTGTGATTGAATCTTTTCCTACATTAAATAAATAGCGCCACCTTGGTGGGAGTTCGGACGCCCCCTACAGGTCGGAGGCCGCTACACACCACTGATGACACAGCGACGGTTAATAAGATTTTTAAAATCATTTGCATTATGTTCATTTAGATGTTTGAATTCACTCTTTTTTTTTTTTTACTTTTCTCTGATATTTTATGAAAAACGTAGAAATGTTGTGTGTTGGAAAGTTATTAACGTCTTTACTTTGGTTAAAATCCATTGTAATCAGCGCCAATCTGCCGTGATTTGCATAATGAACCTCTAAGTCTTTCCGTTCATGTTCCTGTCAATTATCTGTTGTTCTTTCTACAAGAGGGCGACATGTTACTGTGTGTTAGCAACTTGCTAAATATGACGCCTTTCCTTAGTGAAGACCAGTATTAGTGATCTGCCCTTAGTGTTGGCTAACTAGCATTTAGCTAGCAGCAGCTAGTGACATAATGAGCCTTTGTAAAGTTAAACACTTGTTTCTAATTAGTTCTTCAGCTCAGATCTGACTCTCAGGACTTCCTCAGTAGTTTGTAAGACGACAACATGACTGTAGTTCACACTTTTACTGACCTCATGAATATTCATGACGTAACCAGGAAGTTGTTCCTCTTCCTTGAACAGCTTGACTTGTGTCTCTGTGCACAGACGATCATCACCCTCCTGTCTTGTCAGACCAGAGCTGGTATTTGATCGGATTGATGTTTCTTTCACACACTGTTGAGCAGCTGATGTGTTTTATTGTGTCTGAAGTCACACAGAGAGACGAGAGGAGCAGTGATGAGTTTAACAGCAGCATCAAGTGGATTTGTCCTGGTCCTTCTTCTCACTGTACCAGGTACTGTACATGTCCATTTACTTTGTAGGACATTTAGTTCACACACTCAGACCAAGATGAAACAGCTTTGAGTCAAGAGATAATTCTTCACTAGTTGTTTTTACATGTTTAATGGTTGATACCACCTCATATCTGCATCCACATACCTGAAGCTCAACATTGAAGTGGTGAGTGTTATTACACAGTGAGGATAGTGCTGTTTGAATGAACTGTATAAATGGAGCTGGTTCATCTGAAGGATTCAGTAACTGTAGAGTTTATCTACAAATGTCTGTACGTTCTGTTGAACACGACAAGAGAACAGCTACCAAGGCTCAGAATGAGGAACCAGACTGTCTCTGTTAATTTTGTTAATGATATTCAGCGTGATGTTTCCAGTCCACCTGTGGTTCACAGTGACCCTCCCTCCTTATCGACCATCACAGTCAACACCAACCTGACCACAAAGTGAACAGAGGAAATAAGAGAGAAGTTTCACATGCTCCCTCTCACACTGTTCATCTCAGCTGCATTAAGACTCACAGGTCCAGTGGTTTTCTGTTTGGACTCCTCCATGTCTGTTCACTGTGGCTTCATCCAGCTACAACATCAACCAGTCAGACACTTATGAACAGGATGAGTTTGAAAGTGAATGAAAAGGAAGAGACCATGAGAGGTGTTTTAGTCATGTAGCAGGTTCACATGTTGAATAAGCTCCATCAAACTTGACTGTGTTGTTGTGAGTCTGACTGTGGTTTGTGCTGTGCTCTGTGTTACAGTGATACAGGGTCAGAGTCGCTGGAGAGTGACTTACACTGACACTCACATCTGTGCCTCTAAAGGATCAACAGTGGAAATGAGCTGCACATACAGTTACCCAGAGATGATAGATGACTATTATACTACAGTTCAGAGAAGATACTGGTTCATTAAGGGGGATTATGATGGTGTGGATGTGACAACAGACTCAGACTACACAGGTCGTGTGGAGAATCACTGTGATGAGAAGAAACGCTGCACTCTGAGGATCAGAGACCTGAGAGAGAGAGACTCAGCTGTTTACAAGTTCAGAGTCACAACAAATAAATTACGGACATACACAGGGTTTCCTGGAGTGACTCTGTTTGTCACAGGTAACGTTTTCTCTGGAATATTGATCAGTTTGGTTCAAGTCATTGACGACTGAGAATCTTTATTTGTCTCTGTGTTTGTACTTTTCTGGTTTAGTTCCTGTCTGTTCTTTCTTCACAGATCCAGACCTCCAGGTGCTGGTGGAAAGATCATCACGCCAGGTAGAGCTCAAGTGTCACAGCAGTTTTAAAGCTCCTCCTTCATTTGTCTGGTACAAGAACGAGCTGAAGATGGAGGAGGAAACATTTTCCATTAGAGTCTCTTTTAATGATGACAACAGATATTCCTGTGCTCTTAAAGGATGTGAGGATCAGCGCTCTCCTCCAGTCTGTGAGTTTACTCCACAGTGTCACTAATACAATGTCAAAGTAAAACCTTCCACTACACACTTTATGTCTCATACTGGATCAACCTCTGTATAAACTATCAGCTCCATCATATTCACTTGTACTGTGAAAAGACAGTTAAAGTTCACTTCTCCTCATGTTCCCTCCTCCAGATGCTCCAGAGCTTCCCTCAATGTCAGTGAGTCCCTCTGCTGAGATAGTGGAGGGCAGTTCAGTCACTCTGACCTGTAGCAGTGATGCTAACCCAGCAGCTAGTTACACCTGGTACAAGGAGGAGGACTGGAAACGTCTGAGTGACCAACCACAGCTGGTCTTCAGCTCCATCCAGCCCTCTGAGTCTGGAAAGTATCTCTGTGAAGCTGAGAATAAGATGGGGAGACAGTGGACATACATCTTTATTGATGTCAAATGTGAGTCAGACAGTTTATTATAAAATCTATATGAAGCTGATCAGAAACCAGAACAATGTTTTCCAGCTATAATGTTTCTTATGCTGCCAAACACATGACTGTTGACTGTTGATGATGTTTGTTGTTCCAGATGCTCCAAAGCTTCCCTCAGTGTCAGTGAGTCCCTCTGCTGAGATAGTGGAGGGCAGTTCAGTCACTCTGACCTGTAGCAGTGATGCTAACCCAGCAGCTAACTACACCTGGTACAAGGAGAACCAAACTCTGCTACAAGAACCAGAAAGAGTTTATCATTTCTCCTCCATCAGCTCTGAGGACAGAGGGACCTACCACTGCAAGTATGAGAATCAGTTTGGACAGATTGACTCTACGTCTCTGTTTCTAGACGTCCTGTGTAAGTAGAAAACACAACTTGAAGTCATAAAGTGAAACAGAGCAACATTAATGCATCTTCATGTTCCCTCCTCCAGATGCTCCAAAGCTTCCCTCAGTGTCAGTGAGTCCCTCTGCTGAGATAGTGGAGGGCAGTTCAGTCAATCTGACCTGTAGCAGTGATGCTAACCCAGCAGCTAACTACACCTGGTACAAGGAGAACCAAACTCTGCTACAAGGACCAGAAAGAGTTTATCATTTCTCCTCCATCAGCTCTGAGGACAGAGGGACCTACCACTGCAAGTCTGAGAATCAATATGGAGCCCTCAACTCTTCATGTCTAGAGTTAGATGTCCAGTGTAAGTCAGAAGACTCTGCTCTTGTTTGATACAAAAATCATGAATGACAATATTAATGGAGCATCTTCATGTTCCCTCCTCCAGATGCTCCAGAGCTTCCCTCAGTGTCAGTGAGTCCCTCTGCTGAGATAGTGGAGGGCAGTTCAGTCAATCTGACCTGTAGCAGTGATGCTAACCCAGCAGCTAACTACACCTGGTATAAGGAGGATGAAGACTCACCAAAAGCTTCAGGACACATCTTCACCATCACTGACCTCAGACCTGAACACAGTGGGAATTATTCCTGTGAAGCCCAGAACACAAGAGGACGTCACAAGTCCACCTTAAATCTGACTGTTGTTCCAGGTGAGTGAATGTGTGTTAACCCTGTGTTGACTCAGACGTCCTGTAACTCCCTCATCAGTTGTCAGTGTTTCCTTCTGATCGTCCAGGTTCATTGACGTCAGCAGCTGCTGGGACAATCACTGTTGTTCTCCTGGTCCTCGTCGTCCTCGCTGTCTTCCTGTGGATCAGGTGAGAAAGTCTGATCTGTGTCTCCATCATCATCTTCACTGATGCATCTAAATGTAGGAGGTGATTCATCCGACTGTTTTTCCTCCTGTCTAGAAGAGACGAGCTCTTCACACAGCAGTGTGAGCGAGGAGAGAGACCTGACACCGGAGCAGAGGTGAGACAGGAAGTGTTCAAGTCTTCTATTGTAAAATGAAGCATGAATGTCAGACTGCACCTGTCCTGTTCAGACTCACCTGGAAACTGTCCTACCACCTGCTTTAGTCCACTTTCTTCATGGCTGCCTTCTTAGTGCTGGCTGGTGTTGTACAAACAGTGGTTCATTAAAGATGTAGATGATAGTGTAGATCCCTCAGGCTGAGATGGATTCACTGACTTTGCTGAATGAGTCAAAGACCATGAAGCAGGCTGTGAATACTCTGACCTCTAGTGGTGGACAATAGGAATTACAGCATAATAAAAGGCTTGTTATAACTGAGTTGTGTTTGATTCATAGCTGAACGTGGGTCCAGAGTTCGACTCCCCCTCATCTGCAGCAGGACAGCAGGATGACCTTCACTACGCCAGCATCAGCTTCTCTCAGCAGAACCAGGGAGATGTCGTCTACTGCAACATCAGAGGTCATCTCCGTAGAGAAACTGAGGAGGAGGAGGCTGGAGTTGAATACTCTGCTGTCAGACTGAACAACAGCAGCAGTGCATCAGGGTGAGCAGCTCCTCTCACATCAAAACAACACACCTGGGCTCAGGGACGGGCTGGTCACAGCTGCAGCTGTTCCTGCTGCTTCTGTGGCGTGGCCTCTCTGTCAGAAACACCAGGGCCTGTTGCTGGTGCCGGTCCGTCAGTGCATCAGGTCAGAAACTGTCAGAGTGAAGGTTTTATTCTTCTCTTCACAGAACAAGACGACAACAAGAAGGAAGTGACCTCTTTGCCCTGTACAGCACAGTGAACAAAAGAACATGAAGGTGTGGTTTGTGGTTTGAACCTGGAGGTGACGGCACCAACAGAGCAGACAGCAGAGGTTTATGGAGGGAATGGAAAAACTCGCTTTCTTCTTCTTGTTTGAGCCACATCATGAAGGAGAAAAGTCTTTTATCACTTATTCCTGCTTTTATCCAACCGTGCACCACATGTGCACATCGGCACTACCACATGTTAACAAGGCTTTTTTTTCAGCTTCATACAACAGGTTGTTTAACCTGATGGTGCCCTGCACACACGTGCTGTCAAAGTCTCACACACACACACACACACACACACTTTGTAGTGACGGAGAGCGACAGTAAAGTTGAGGTCGGACGACACGCAACAAGGGGCCATGAGTCAGATTCGAACGAACAGACACTGCGGTACAGACTGAGCCTGAGTGGTACGTCCACTGGACACTGGGACGCCCCATAAATATTAAAAACACCTCAGTTCCATTTTTTTACAGGGAAAGAAAAAAGAATCAGCTGCTCACTGCTGATTTCAACAGATGCACTGGGACTATTTTCAGTGGCGGATGAATCCATGTTTGTTGCTGTAGTGAGTATTTAACCAACTCTAGATGATGCTTTTCTGAAAATATCATAAATTTCAACAATCAACTTTCTCTCTGTTTGTTTGTGGCTGGTTTGACTCTTGCTCATGTGACCAGTCGACACACACACACACACACACACACACACAAAAGAAAAGAAACAATATTTACAGGAAAATTAAATGTCATGAAGTTGAGCTGAAACTGCATCAGCGGCTTTTACAGACGCTCAGGACGTGAACACGAACGTCTCGTCTCACCTGACGCTCTGAGGCGACGTGTCAAAGAAGATGTTCCTGTTGTACTGAGCGTCGGACACGTAGATGGCTGCCAGGTCGAAATCCTGAAACACACACACACTCATTTAGAGGATGAAGCTGCTGATCAGGTCAAAGGTCACGAAGCAGGAAGTAAATGCTGGACACAAATAAAGATCAAAACGTCTTCAAAGGTTGAAGAAGGTCTTCAGTGTTTGCATCATGTTTGTGTTGACGACATGAGGAGGTTTTTAACACTCTGTCCAACTGCGACCACTTCAGGAACATCACTAGAATCTGTACATTGGAGCTTTGTCTTTATCTTTTTACTGCACCACATTACAAGTAGAAGACAGTAGTTCACTGCTGATGCTTTACATAACAACTTGAACAGGTTTTGAACGCAGCACTTTTACATGAAATGGAGCAACTGTGCATTTTACACATGTTGCATTTGAACTGTACTTGAGCCTCATGCTTGTTCTCTTCTACTTCTTCTACTGTACCTGAAGGCATCATCTTGGTCTGCATGAAAATATTTTTCCAGTCTCTCAACTTTTCATTCAACATTAAAAAGTTACACAGTGATGAGCTGCCAGGTTGGATTGTCTGACACTGTTAAGGTGTACCTGAAGGGGCCACACAGAGGACTCAGTGTTTTTAAACCTCTGTTTTAATGCTATAATCATTGTTTGTTTTAAGTTATTAATCAAACTTGAGGACGGATCTGGACCAATCACACGCCTCCTGATGGAGACGAAGAACCTAAACATCTACACAAACTTCTTCTCAGCGCTTTATCATCATCATCATCATCATCATTTGGTCCACTGGGATCATGAATCCAGTCAGTCTGAGCACAGTCCAACATTTTAAACTCAGACCAAAACAGACAAGAGTTCATTTTTCACCATGTGTGTTTCCTCCTGCTGCAACATGAAGCGCTGTGTGAACACGCTGACCTCTGCTGGTGGACAACAGGAATCACAGCACAAGTGATCATTGTTCCCACACACTCTGAGCACCTGATGAAGGAAAGAACAAGACATGAAGATCAAACTCTCCTGGTCCACTCCACCAAGTTTTGTTTCTTTTTACTGTTGTGTCATTTAGTGCAGCAACTACACAACCAAAGTCACAGCAAACATATGAATCAATTAATCACGTTTTGTTTGTTTGAACCAGGAAAAGAACACAAACATGTAAGAGACAGTGGGATCTGTAGGGTGTGTGAAGACCCAAGGAGTGTGTGAGCAAAATAACACACACACACACACACACACACACACACACACACTTTCTCACAAAGCGTGTTTCCAAAACCAACTGAGGCCAACTCGTTGTACAAATACAACAGCTCGAAGACAAGAATATATACATACAGGACACAGGAGCGGCCATGATGTGAGTGACTGTGGTCTTCTCTCTGGTCTCCTCCTCCGTCGCGTTAGCATCGTCCTCTCCGAGCTCTTTGCTAATGCTAACAAACAGAATAGAGCCGAGTAGTTTATACAAGAAAAAAAAACCTAACCATCAAATGTGTTTGCTTGTGTGTCAGACTTTGAGTTTTTGTGATGCCTTTTCTTTTGCCGTCTGTCTCTTTGTTGCTCCACTGTTAGCTTTCCGTCCTGTTTACAGAAGCAGCTAGCTTACTCGTGCTAACTTCCCCTCAGTCCCCAGACTTGACCTCTGCTCTGACCTCACTCGTCATCGTCATGACAACAACAACAACAACAAAAAGACGCAGCCATTAAAACATCGTATTCTTTTATTTTTATTGTTTGGAAAAATTCACTCTGTATCCACACATTTGTATTTAAACACGTTCACGTTTAATGTTTGTGATTGAATCTTTTCCTACATTAAATAAATAGCGCCACCTTGGTGGGAGTTCGGACGCCCCCTACAGGTCGGAGGCCGCTACATGACACAGCGACGGTTAATAAGATTTTTAAAATCATTTGCATTATGTTCATTTAGATGTTTGAAGTCACTCTTTTTTTTTTTACTCTTCTCTGATATTTTATGAAAAACGCAGAAATGTTGTGTGTTGGAAAGTTATTAACGTCTTTACTTTGGTTAAAATCCATTGTAATCAGCGCCAATCTGCCGTGATTTGCATAATGAACCTCTAAGTCTTTCCGTTCATGTTCCTGTCAATTATCTGTTGTTCTTTCTACAAGAGGGCGACATGTTACTGTGTGTTAGCAACCTGCTAAATATGACGCCTTTCCTTAGTGAAGACCAGTATGCTGTGATCCGCCCTTAGTGTTGGCTAACTAGCATTTAGCTAGCAGCAGCTAGTGACATAATGAGCCTTTGTAAAGTTAAACACTTGTTTCTAATCAGTTCTTCAGCTCAGATCTGACTCTCAGGACTTCCTCAGTAGTTTGTAAGACGACAACATGACTGTAGTTCACACTTTTACTGACCTCATGAATATTCATGACGTAACCAGGAAGTTGTTCCTCTTCCTTGAACAGCTTGACTTGTGTCTCTGTGCACAGACGATCATCACCCTCCTGTCTTGTCAGACCAGAGCTGGTGTTTGATCAGATTGATGTTTCTTTCACACACTGTTGAGCAGCTGATGTGTTTTATTGTGTCTGAAGTCACACAGAGAGACGAGAGGAGCAGTGATGAGTTCAACAGCAGCATCAAGTGGATTTGTCCTGGTCCTTCTTCTCACTGTACCAGGTACTGTACATGTCCATTTACTTTGTAGGACATTTAGTTCACACACTCAGACCAAGATGAAACAGCTTTGAGTCAAGAGATAATTCTTCACTAGTTGTTTTTACATGTTTAATGGTTGATACCACCTCATATCTGCATCCACATACCTGAAGCTCAACATTGAAGTGGTGAGTGTTATTACACAGTGAGGATAGTGCTGTTTGAATGAACTGTATAAATGGAGCTGGTTCATCTGAAGGATTCAGTAACTGTAGAGTTTATCTACAAATGTCTGTACGTTCTGTTGAACACGACAAGAGAACAGCTACCAAGGCTCAGAATGAGGAACCAGACTGTGCCTGTTAACTTTGTTAATGATATTCAGTGTGATGTTTCCAGTCCATGTATGTTTCACAGTGACCCTCCCTCCTGATCTACTGTCACTGTAGCAGCCAAGTGTCTATACATATATGGATACATTGACAGTAAACACCAACCTGACCACAAAGTGAACAGAGGAAATCAAACAGAAGTTTCACATGCTCCCTCTCACACTGTTCATCTCAGCTGCATTAAGACTCACAGGTCCAGTGGTTTTCTGTTTGGACTCCTCCATGTCTGTTCACTGTGGCTTCATCCAGCTACAACGTCAACCAGTCAGACACATATGAACAGGATGAGTTTGAAAGTGAATGAAAAGGAAGAGACCATGAGAGGTGTTTTAGTCATGTAGCAGGTTCACATGTTGAATAAGCTCCATCAAACTTGACTGTGTTGTTGTGAGTCTGACTGTGGTCAAATGTGAGTGAAACAGTTTATTATATAATCTTTATGAAGCTGATCAGAAACCAGAACAATGTTTTCCAGCTATAATGTTTCTTATGCTGCCAAACACATGACTGTTGGCTGTTGATGATGTTTGTTGTTCCAGATGCTCCAAAGCTTCCCTCAGTGTCAGTGAGTCCCTCTGCTGAGATAGTGGAGGGCAGTTCAGTCAATCTGACCTGTAGCAGTGATGCTAACCCAGCAGCTAACTACACCTGGTACAAGGAGAACCAAACTCTGCTACAAGGACCAGAAGGAGTTTATCATTTCTCCTCCATCAGCTCTGAGGACAGAGGGACCTACCACTGCAAGTCTAAGAATCAGTTTGGACGGATCAACTCTACGTCTCTGTTTCTAAACGTCCTGTGTAAGTAGAAAACACAACTTCAATTCATAAAGTCATACAGAGCAACATTAATGCATCTTCATGTTCCCTCCTCCAGATGCTCCAAAGCTTCCCTCAGTGTCAGTGAGTCCCTATGCTGAGATAGTGGAGGGCAGTTCAGTCAATCTGACCTGTAGCAGTGATGCTAACCCAGCAGCTAACTACACCTGGTACAAGGAGAACCAAACTCTGCTACAAGGACCAGAAGGAGTTTATCATTTCTCCTCCATCAGCTCTGAGGACAGAGGGACCTACCACTGCAAGTCTAAGAATCAGTTTGGACAGATCGACTCTACGTCTCTGTTTCTAAACGTCCTGTGTAAGTAGAAAACACAACTTCAATTCATAAAGTCATACAGAGCAACATTAATGCATCTTCATGTTCCCTCCTCCAGATGCTCCAGAGCTTCCCTCAGTGTCAGTGAGTCCCTCTGCTGAGATAGTGGAGGGCAGTTCAGTCACTCTGACCTGTAGCAGTGATGCTAACCCAGCAGCTAACTACACCTGGTACAAGGAGAACCAAACTCTGCTACAAGGACCAGAAGGAGTTTATCATTTCTCCTCCATCAGCTCTGAGGACAGAGGGACCTACCACTGCAAGTCTGAGAATCAGTTTGGACAGATCGACTCTACGTCTCTGTTTCTAAATGTCCTGTGTAAGTAGAAAACACAACTTGAATGCATCAAGTCATACAGAGCAACATTAATGCATCTTTATGTTCCCTCCTCCAGATGCTCCAGAGCTTCCCTCAGTGTCAGTGAGTCCGTCTGCTGAGATAGTGGAGGGCAGTTCAGTCAATCTGACCTGTAGCAGTGATGCTAACCCAGCAGCTAACTACACCTGGTACAAGGTGAAAGACTGGAAACGTCTGAGTGACCAACCACAGCTGGTCTTCAGCTCCATCCAGCCCTCTGAGTCTGGACAGTATTATTGTTTAGTTGAGAATAAGATGGGGAGACAGTGGACATACATCTTTATTGATGTCAAATGTGAGTCAGACAGTTTATTATAAAATCTATATGAAGCTGATCAGAAACCAGAACAATGTTTTCCAGCTATAATGTTTCTTATGCTGCCAAACACATGACTGTTGACTGTTGATGATGTTTGTTGTTCCAGATGCTCCAGAGCTTCCCTCAGTGTCAGTGAGTCCCTCTGCTGAGATAGTGGAGGGCAGTTCAGTCACTCTGACCTGTAGCAGTGATGCTAACCCAGCAGCTAACTACACCTGGTACAAGGAGAACCAAACTCTGCTACAAGGACCAGAAGGAGTTTATCATTTCTCCTCCATCAGCTCTGAGGACAGAGGGACCTACCACTGCAAGTCTGAGAATCAGTTTGGACAGATTGACTCTACGTCTCTGTTTCTAGACGTCCTGTGTAAGTAGAAAACACAACTTGAAGTCATCAAGTCATACAGAGCAACATTAATGTATCTTCATGTTCCCTCCTCCAGATGCTCCAGAGCTTCCCTCAGTGTCAGTGAGTCCCTCTGCTGAGATAGTGGAGGGCAGTTCAGTCACTCTGACCTGTAGCAGTGATGCTAACCCAGCAGCTAACTACACCTGGTACAAGGAGAAGGGCTGGAAACGTCTGAGTGACCAACCACAGCTGGTCTTCAGCTCCATCCAGCCCTCTGAGTCTGGACAGTATTACTGTTTACCTTGGAATAAGATGGGGATAAACTCAGCACACAACTTCATTGATGTCAAATGTGAGTCCGACAGTTTATTATAAAATCTATATGAAGCTGATCAGAAACCAGAACAATGTTTTCCAGCTATAATGTTTCTTATGCTGCCAAACACATGACTGTTGATGATGTTTGTTGTTCCAGATGCTCCAAAGCTTCCCTCAGTGTCAGTGAGTCCCTCTGCTGAGATAGTGGAGGGCAGTTCAGTCACTCTGACCTGTAGCAGTGATGCTAACCCAGCAGCTAAATACACCTGGTACAAGGAGAACCAAACTCTGCTACAAGGACCAGAAGGAGTTTATCATTTCTCCTCCATCAGCTCTGAGGACAGAGGGACCTACCACTGCAAGTCTGAGAATCAGTTTGGACAGATCGACTCTACGTCTCTGTTTCTAAACGTCCTGTGTAAGTAGAAAACACAACTTCAATTCATAAAGTCATACAGAGCAACATTAATGCATCTTCATGTTCCCTCCTCCAGACGCTCCAAAGCTTCCCTCAGTGTCAGTGAGTCCCTCTGCTGAGATAGTGGAGGGCAGTTCAGTCACTCTGACCTGTAGCAGTGATGCTAACCCAGCAGCTAACTACACCTGGTACAAGGAGAACCAAACTCTGCTACAAGGACCAGAAGGAGTTTATCATTTCTCCTCCATCAGCTCTGAGGACAGAGGGACCTACCACTGCAAGTCTGAGAATCAGTTTGGACAGATCGACTCTACGTCTCTGTTTCTAAACGTCCTGTGTAAGTAGAAAACACAACTTGAAGGCATCAAGTCATATAGAGCAACATTAGTGCATCTTCATGTTCCCTCCTCCAGATGCTCCAAAGCTTCCCTCAGTGTCAGTGAGTCCCTCTGCTGAGATAGTGGAGGGCAGTTCAGTCACTCTGACCTGTAGCAGTGATGCTAACCCAGCAGCTAACTACACCTGGTACAAGGAGGATGAAGACTCACCAAAAGCTTCAGGACACATCTTCACCATCACTGACCTCAGACCTGAACACAGTGGGAATTATTCCTGTGAAGCCCAGAACACAAGAGGACGTCACAAGTCCACCTTAAATCTGACTGTTGTTGTTTCAGGTGAGTTGTGCACATTCATCATCACACACCTGTTTACTGCACCACAGCTCATCAACCTCACTGCTCATATCTCCTGTCAGGTGAACCAGTAATGATCATGAACACCATGAGGTTGACTCTGATGCTCCTGATGCTGATCACACTGGTTGTCTTCAGTCTGTGGACGAGGTAAAAGTATAAAAATCCATCAGTTCACTCACTGCTCTTTGATTTTCTTCTCCAAACTCCTGTAGTTTTTGGTTTTATGTCATTTCATTAATGTTATATTTTGTGTTTGTTGTTGGTTTGAATCCAGGAAGAAGAAAACTCTGAGTTCAAACCCTGAACCAAAAGAAGCTGTGGAGATGATGGAGGTGAGAGACAGAGAGGCCCTACAACACTAACACAACTTGATCAGGTTTCATGAACGAGTCTCATGTTGTCCCCTCTGTCCATCAGGTGGACTCTGGTCCTGTTTATGAGGACGTCACCACAGCAGCACAGACAGAAGACAGAGAGGAGCAGGAAGACCTGGTGTGAAGTTGCAGTCAGGTCAGAGCCTCTCACATTCAGTAACAACAGATCAATAACATGCAGACTCCACATTTACAATCACAACTGTAACTTTACACAGGTTTGATGTGATGTTTTCAGATGCTGCTGCAGTAAAGGTGGGACTCACCTGATGGAAACAGGAAGTAGAGGAGCAACACTGATGGGATCTGATCATTGTCTGTAGCAGCTATAGAGACAGATGAAGTTTGAATGAAGGACTTTTCCTCCGTTTTGTCTCTGTGAGGATGAGCTGTGTCACAGTGCAGTGCTTCTCTGTGGTTCAGGATGTCACTGATGCAAACACACACTTTTCACTGAAGCAGCTGAGCTTTAAATCTCTGATGTCACTCATCAAAGCAGGACATACTTCAAGCCCTTTCAAAATAAGAGCCCACTGTTGGTAGCTGTAATCGGAGGCGTTCAGCAGTGAAACATGTCAGAGATGTTGGTCAACACTGTGACTCGTGACTGTAAATAACCTCAGCTGTAAATAGATCCAACAATGAAGGGTGGAAATGAAAAAGCAAAACCACAGATGGTAAACTCTTTATGTATATTGATCATTGTTGATTGAGACACTTTGACAGTGTTTAACATCAGCTACAGTTTTAACTGTCACTGAATAAATAAGTTGTTGTTTAGTTAATGATCTTTGTTCAGTTTGTTGACTCTTAATGTGTCTGTCTTCACACCTGTTTCATGTTTCTGATGATTTCTCTCTGTCTCTTTAAATGGTCTCTGTTGTGTCTCTGCTTGATGTGATGTGGATGATACAAACACCACAGAACTAGATTCTCATTCTCTTTAACAGATTCACATTCATAAAGAGTCCTAGTTTGAACCAAACCACACGTTACAGTCCTTCTTCATTTGAAGCGTCATCTCCTGTTATCTGGCTCGTCCTGCCTTCACATCATATGAGGAGGAAGGACGTGGTTTGCAGAAACAGCTTGATATGTTTTCTATAATTGCAGGTTGAAGTGTCTGTGATGTTTGTCGAGCACATCATTTACCTGTGAGCGAGCCTGCCTCCAGATGTGGCGGCAGCGGCGCAGATGGAGCTGCACTGATGGGACTGTGATTTCCCCCTCCTGAGCTGGGAAAAGCGGGGGCTGGTAACCTAGGGAACACTCGAAAGGGGTCGTGCCGGATGGATGAGCTGGAGTGGGAGTTATGAGCATACTCAATCCAAGGTAGGTGCTCGCTCCAGGATGCGGGGTTTTGAGCCGCCACACAGCGGAGGGCGGCTTCCAGTTCCTGGTTGGCTCGCTCCACCTGCCCGTTGGACTGGGGATGGTACCCCGATGACAGGCTGACCGACGCCCCCAGGGCTGTGCAAAAGGCCTTCCAGACACGGGAGATGAACTGCGGACCCATGTCCTAGATGATGTCCACCGGGATGCCATGGAGTCGGAAGACGTTGGACACAAGGAGGTCTGCTGTCTCTCTGACAGTCAAGTGGGCAGATTTAGAGAAACGGTCGATTACGGCGAGGATAATTGTGTTATCTTTGGAAGTCGGCAGGCCGGTCACAAAATCCAGGGCTATGTCGGACCAAGGGCGACTCGGGACAGGCAGGGAGGAGGGGCGGGGGCTGGCCGGCCGGTGGTCGTGGTACACCACGCTCACGCCAGCCACAGGAAGCCTCAGCCACACATACAGGTCCTCACGCTGACCAAGAAGGAGGGCCGTTGGTGTACCGACAACGCCAAGCCCGGCCAGCTTGGCCTGTGTATACGGTGTTATGGGATCCCCGTACAGTGTGTGTGTGGCCGAGTGTCTCCCTGTGTCCGTCAGCACAGCGCCGGTCTACTGTACCGTGGGCCACCAGGCTGACGCCAGCTCAGCCCCGCCCCTCGCTTCCTGGTCACCGCGAGGGAGCTGCTTGGCCTGTGTGTGTAGTGCCACGGGATCCCCCGTACAGTGTGTATATGGCTGAGTCTCTCTGTGTCCGTCAGCCCAGCGCCAGTCAAACCGCGAGACGCCGGCTGACGCCAGCTCAACCCCGCCCCTCGCTTCCTGGTCACCGCAACGGAGCTGCTTGTCCTGTGTGTGTAGTGCCACGGGATCCCCCGTACAGTGTGTATATGGCTGAGTCTCTGTATGTCCGTCAGCCCAGCGCCGGTCTACTCTACCGCGAACCACAAGGCTAACACCAGCTCAACCCCGCCCCTCGCTTCCTGGTCACCGCGAGGGAGCTGCTTGGCCTGTGTGTGTAGTGCTGTGGGATCCCCCGTGCAGTGTCTATATGGCTGAGTCTCCCTGTGTGTCCGTCAGCCCAGCGCCGGTCTCCTCTACCGCGAGCCACAAGGCTGACGCAATCTCAACCCCGCCCCTCGCTTCCTGGTCACCGCGAGGGAGCTACTTGGCCTGTGTGTGTAGTGCTATGGGATCCCCCTACAGTGTGTATATGGCTGAGTCTCTCTGTGTCCGTCAGCCCAGCACCGGTCAAACCGCGAGCCGCAGGCTGACGCCAGCTCAACCCCGCCCCTCGCTTCCTGCTCACCGCGAGGGAGCAGCTTGGCCTGTGTGTGTATAGTGTTATGGGATCCCCGTACAGTGTGTATGGCTGAGTGTCTCTCCCTGTCCGTCAGCCCCAACGCTGGTCTACCGCGAGCCGCCGGCTCGGCCCCGCCCCTCGCTTCCTGGTCACCGCGTGGGAGCTGCTTGGCCTGTGTGTGTAGTGCTATGGGATCCCCCCTACAGTGTGTATATGGCAGAGTCTCTCTGTGTCCGTCAGCCCCGCGTCGGTCAAACCGCGAGCCGCCGGCTGACGCCAGCTCAACCCCGCCCCTCGCTTCCTGGTCACCGCGAGGGAGCTGCTTGGCCTGTGTGTGTAGTGCCATATGTAGTGAGTAACAGTTAGGGCTCCCTCCTCTCAGCTCCTCCCCTTTAAGCAGGGTTGAGTATAAAAGGCCACAAAATGGCTGATGCAGCCTCTTGCCGGTTCCTGCTCCTCTGGTGGTAAGTCGCTCCCTGGTCTCTCCCAAAAGTTTGTCTCATCAGGTTTTTAATATACTAACTGGTCTCTTTTATGTGTTTTTAGGCACCCTGCTGCTTTTTGTTCTTTTTGTTTTGTCTCCCCGTGGACTGGTCTTTTTGGTTGGGGTTTTGTTAACATTTTGTTTGTTTTGCTTTCAGGTTTCTTTTGTTTGACAGTGTGGTCCGAGAGGCCAAGTGGGAGGCTAGGCACTGTGGTGGGAACCTCACTCTTATTGCATGCAGTAGTCACCTGGTCACTGTAGTGTATGTTGTTTTGTTTGCTGTATAGTGTTTCACCCCAGGTGAGGAGTAGGGGCACTTCCCCATGTAGTCTGCCTCCCCTTGAGGCTCTGGCCACACTGTGGTCTTAGTTATCTTGTTAATTCTAGTTTGTTTGGATTAAGTGGCTTTCTTTATTGAATATAATAAATCATTTTTTACTTATGTTGTGTATAACTTTTTCCTTCCTTGTCGTTTCAGCTTTAGTTATAGTTTAATCATAAATTCATTTGATATTTCAAATAAAAATATTCTTTCTTTATCTACGGTCTCTGCCTCCTCAGTTGCCGAACCTGTGTCCTTTTCTTCCTTAATTGTGATTATTTTGGTCCTACTTCCTGGGGTGAAATTCCCCAGGTGGCGTTGTCGTTTTTTTTTTTTTGATTTCTTTAATTTTCCCCTCCCTTTTTATTTAAACTTTACATTCCCCCCCCTAAACCTCCACCTCTCGCCACATTCTGGCGTTGTCGGCAGGATTACTGAAGGCAGAGACTTGTAGTTTTGTTTTGTTTTTTTTTCTCCCCACAGCCACAATTGATTTGTATTGTAAAGTTTTGGTTCGTTTTTGTGTAGCAGCAGGGTGCTGGGTGGCTTCCCCATGGCGAACGAACTTGAGCAGTTGAAGGACTTGGTTGCACGGCTGCAAGCAGAGAACGACCAGATGCGTCAGGAATGGGAGGCTAACCGGCCTGGGCCTAGCACATCCTCTGCCAGCTCCTCAACCACTGCCCCTGTCACTGAGAGACTGATCTACCTCCCCAGGGACAGAAAATGCCCGTTGTTTAGGGGCAGGGGAGGACTAAGTATTGGAGAATGGACTGAGGTCAATGCCTGCATCCGTGCTCGTCACCTGTCTCCAGCAGACCAAGCCCTCTTCATCTACAACCATCTGGAGGGGGAAGCCAAGGAAGAAATTAAATATCGATCTTCTGAAGAGAGGGGTGATCCAAATCAAGTCCTGCGGATACTCAAAGAACTCTATGGGTGTACGAAGTCATACGTGTCTCTCCAGGAGGACTTTTTCTCTAGAAAACAACAAGATGGTGAAACATTGCAAGAATTTTCTCATGCATTAATGTGTCTGATGGAAAAGGTTGTACAAAAATCCCCTCATGGTTCAATAAGTAGGGATTGTAAAGAAGTGTTGTTGAGAGACCAATTTATTGAACATGTGTTTGATTGTTCCCTTCGCAGAGAACTCAAGCAGTTTGTCCGGGGACACCCAACTGCCACTCTGATCGATGTTCGCACGGAGGCCATTAGGTGGGACCAGGAAGGGATGCCTGGTGGCACTAGGGGCAGAAGCCATTCTGTTCCCAATGCATATGGCTACCAGCATACCGTGCAAAGCCACCAGTTTGACCACCAGGGGGCAGGTAACTCACCCTCCAGCTCAGAGTTGAGTGAGCTGAAGGAAATTCTCAGGAACCAGCAAGAACAGCTGAATCAGCTTACTAAGAGCCTTACAGCCCTTAAGGTAGGACCTAGAAATCGATCAGGGCATGGTCAAAGAACACTGGTTTGTTTGAGATGTCAAAAGCCTGGCCATTTTGCCAGGGAGTGCAGGGAGGATTTTGCAGCCATTCAGTCATGTCCAACTCCAGTAGCCACACGATCCAAATCTAGACATGCTCCCCAGGACCAGGGAAACGGGCACCCCCTGAACCACTGAGCCAAAGTTCAGGTGGGGCCACTCCTGGCTCAGACTTGATCAATAGCCATGAGAGATTGGTATCAGCATGTCCCACTATGTCTGTACTAATGGGAGGGGTGTGGGTCCCCTGCTTGGTTGACACTGGTTCAATGGTGTCAACTATCACTGAAAGTTTCTTTTTGCAACATTTTGAACCTTGGGGCCTAGAGAAACTTCAGTCTTGTAATTGGCTATGGTTGAGTGCTGCTAATGGGCTAGCGATACCGTATGTGGGCTACCTGGAATTGGACGTGCAGCTCTGTGGAAAAACTATTACCAGACGGGGGGTGTTGGTTGTCAGAGACACCTTTAATGGTGGGTCCTCAATCCCTAGTGTGCTGGGGATGAATATCATCAAGGAATGTTATTGGGAGTTGTTTGTGCAACATGGGCCCGCTCTCTTTAACATACCGTCTGTTACAGGCCCCTACCTCCATTCAACAGGCCCTTCAGCAGTGTCATCGGATTGAAACTAATGCCCCTACTGACCACTCAGGCCATGTAAAGGTAAAAGGGGGGAGGGTCTGTAGAGTCCCAGGGGGTACTATGAAAATGGTGGCAGCTACAGGTCCCCAACACCTGCAAGATCAGATTTTGTTTGAGCCCCTTAGCAGTGGTTTGCCTGCTGGGCTCATGGCATCTCCATCCCTGGTCAACATGAGTAGGGGTATGGTGTATATCCCTATTGTAAATGTGGGAGCCCAGGAGGTGGTGCTGTACCCAAATACCATCCTGGGTACTGTAAGTGAGTCTTACCTTGTTCATTCACCTGATCACCTCATTGAAGACGGGGTTGCAGCTACAGTGTCTTCACAGACTGCAGGTCTAGTGCAGGATAAGATTGAGGCAGTTGATTTAACGGCACTTACCCCAGATGAGCAGTATGAAGTTAGGGCATTACTGCAGAAGTACAGTGGCATCTTTTCAGCCTTTGAGGGAGATTTAGGCTGCACTAACCTCATTTCTCATGATATCCCTCTAACAGATGATGTGCCAGTGCGTCAGCGCTATCGGCGCATCCCGCCATCAGAGTACGAGGCAGCAAAGGCCCACATACACCAACTTCTGGAAGCACAGGTCATCAAAGAGAGTAGTAGCCCCTTTGCCTCTCCCATTGTGCTTGTGAAGAAGAAAGATGGCAGCCTCCACTTGTGTGTGGATTACAGACTCCTGAACAGTAAGACCCGCAAGGATGCATTCCCCTTACCTCGCATTGAGGAATCACTCGATGCGCTTTCAGGGGCTCACTGGTTCTCTACCTTAGACTTGGCTGCAGGATACAATCAGGTACCTGTCACAGAGGGGGACAAAGCAAAGACCGCTTTCTGCACCCCATTCGGGTTGTTTGAGTTTAACCGGATGCCCTTTGGATTGTGCAATACCCCCAGCACTTTCCAAAGGTTGATGGAACGAATCCTTGGGGACCAACATGGTCAATCATTGTTGCTGTATTTGGATGATGTCATTGTGTTTTCTGCCACTGTGACAGACCATATTCAACGCCTGGATGCTGTGCTGGGTCGTCTGCAACATGAAGGACTCAAGGTTAAGCTGGAAAAGTGCTCATTCTTCAGGCCAGAGGTGAGCTATCTGGGTCATGTCATTTCCAGGGAAGGGGTCGCTACTGATCCTGGAAAAATTGAAGCTGTTGCAAAGTGGCCAAGGCCTAACCATGTGTCCGAGCTGCACTCTTTCTTAGGGTTTGCCAGCTACTATCGACGCTTTGTTGAGGGGTTTGCCAAGTTGCCAGCCCCTCTGCATCGCCTCGTAGCCCAGCTCAATGCCACCAAAGGCCGAAAGCCACCAGAAGCCAGCCTGCCGGCTGCGTGGACAGCAGAGTGCGAGCAGAGTTTCGAAGGACTGAAAAAAAGGTTGGTGTCTGCTCCTGTCCTGGCCTATGCTGACTTCTTACTGCCCTTCATCTTGGAAGTCGACGCCAGCTACAGTGGACTGGGTGCTGTACTCTCTCAAGAACAAGAAGGTAAAGTTCGACCCATCGCCTATGCCAGTCGTAGCCTCAAGCCAACTGAACGCAACATGAACAATTACAGCTCCATGAAATTGGAATTTCTTGCCCTTAAATGGGCAATGACTGAAAAGTTCAGAGACTACCTGTTGGGACATAAGTGTGTGGTGTATACTGACAACAACCCTCTTAGTCATCTATCTACTGCAAAGTTGGGTGCTACAGAGCATCGTTGGGCCGCACAGTTGGCTTCTTTTGACTTTTCTATCAGATACAGGCCTGGTCGGAGCAACAAGAATGCCGATGCACTTTCCAGGCAGCATCCATCAAGCGTCCATGAGTCAGGGCCTGCAGCTCCTGGGACATCAGTCCCAAGACTGCTACAACAGGCTGTTGCAGAGAATCAGGTGACTCAAGCCACTGTCTCTGCCTTTCCCTGTTCCACTGCCCCTGATTTGTATGCCTTACAGGAAGCTGACCCAGTCATCAATGAGTTCCGGAGGTTCTGGACCAGGAAGAGGGCCCCAGACGCAGCTGAAAGACGCAAAGCTTCTAAAGAGGTGCTTGTGCTGGCCAAGCAGTGGGACCGGCTGGTAGAGCAAGGAGGGGTGCTCTATCGCCAGGTCGTCCTCAGCGGAGATGAAGTCCTCCAGTTGGTGCTCCCCGCATCTCTTAAGACCCAGGTGCTTCAGCAGCTGCATGATGAACATGGACACCAAGGTGCCGAGCGGACAACAGAGCTGATCAGACAGCGGTGCTATTGGCCAGGGATGCACCATGACATCAAGCAGTGGTGTCAGGACTGTGAGCGTTGCCAGGTAGCTAAAAACACTCAACCTGTTGCCTCTGCATATATGGGTCACCTGCTTGCCTCTCGTCCCAATCAGGTGCTGGCTATAGATTTCACCATCCTGGAGCCCTCAAGGAATGGAATGGAGAACATTCTGGTTATGACAGACGTATTCTCAAAGTACACCCAAGCCATTCCAACTCACGATCAACGAGCATCCACAGTGGCTAGGGTGCTGGTTAACGAGTGGTTCTGTAGGTTTGGTGTGCCTGGTCGCCTTCACTCGGACCAGGGCCGGAACTTTGAAAGCAACCTCATCCAACAGCTCTGCCATATGTATGGTATTGAGAAAAGCCACACCACCCCATACCACCCAGCCGGAAATGGCCAATGTGAGAGGTTTAACCGTACCTTACACAACCTTCTTCGCACCCTGCCCAGCACCAAGAAGCGGGACTGGTCCTGCTACCTGCCCCAGGTTACTTTTGCCTGCAACACCACTGCACATCAGTCTACCGGTGAGTCGCCATTTTTCTTGATGTTTGGCCAAGACCCACAATTACCTGTTGACTTTCCTTTGGGCAGAGTACAGGAACCAGCAGCTGGTCATCCCCATGATTGGATTGTGGAACACCAGACTCGGTTAAATCATGCTTTCGAGAGTGCAACCAAGCATCTAGCGGTAGCAGCTGCCCGGCGGAAGGAGAACTATGACAAGCATGTTCGAGACATCCCCTTTCAGGAGGGTCAGCTGGTCCTCCTTCGAGACACTGGCGTAAGGGGCCGACACAAGATTCAGGACATCTGGGGCTCTACAGTGTACAAAGTACTGAAGGCCCCTGGGGTGGGAGGATCTGTGTACACTGTGGCTCCTGTGAAAGACCCCCAGCAGGTAAAACATGTCCATCGTTCATTGTTAAAACGCAAAATGGGTCCTGTTGCTGCCTGTCCCCCCAGAGAGCCTCCTGAAACGGTGGTACCCATCCCAACGGAGTCGTCTGACGGTGACTGGGCAGTACTGATCTCCGAACCCATGGCTGCCCCAGAAGAGCCCATGTTGCCTCAGCCAGTCCCAGTTACCTCCCCCACCAAGCCAAACAGACACTGCCACAACATCGCAGCCAGGCACAGGCCCAGAAATCTCAACATCTACAGTGCCCATCCAAAGCACTAGTGAGGCCCCACGGAGAACTGCCCGTTCAAATGCAGGCCAGCACTCAAACCTTCACCATCTTCCTCAGGCTGCTGGGAGTAGTGCTATTGGGGCTGCTGCCTCTCTGAGACCTGTGCTAAGTGGCTCTGCTGTGTTTAGACCCTGGCAATAAGTGTTAATCGTCGGGTCGACGATTGAAAACCCGGGGGTAGATTGTAGTGAGTAACAGTTAGGGCTATTGAACGCAGCCCTTCCTCCCTCCTCTCAGCTCCTCCTCTTTAAGCAGGGTTGAGTATAAAAGGCCACAAAATGGCTGATGCAGCCTCTTGCCGGTTCCTGCTCCTCTGGTGGTAAGTCGCTCCCTGGTCTCTCCCAAAAGTTTGTCTCATGAGGTTTTTAATATACTAACTGGTCTCTTTTATGTGTTTTTAGGCACCCTGCTGCTTTTTGTTCTTTTTGTTTTGTTTCCCCGTGGATTGGTCTTTTTGGTTGGGGTTTTGTTAACATTTTGTTTGTTTTGCTTTCAGGTTTCTTTTGTTTGACAGTGTGGTCCGAGAGGCCAAGTGGGAGGCTAGGCACTGTGGTGGGAACCTCACTCTTATTGCATGCAGTAGTCACCTGGTCACTGTAGTGTATGTTGTTTTGTTTGCTGTGTAGTGTTTCACCCCAGGTGAGGAGTGGGGGCACTTCCCCATGTAGTCTGCCTCCCCTTGAGGCTCTGGCCACACTGTGGTCTTAGTTATCTTGTTAATTCTAGTTTGTTTGGATTAAGTGGCTTTCTTTATTGAATATAATAAATCATTTTTTACTTATGTTGTGTATAACTTTTTCTTTCCTTGTCGTTTCAGCTTTAGTTATACTTTAATCATAAATTCATTTGATATTTCAAATAAAAATATTCTTTCTTTATCTACGGTCTCTGCCTCCTCAGTTGCCGAACCTGTGTCCTTTTCTTCCTTAATTGTGATTATTTTGGTCCTACTTCCTGGGGTGAAATTCCCCAGGTGGCGTTGTCGTTTTTTTTTTTTTTTGATTTCTTTAATTTTCCCCTCCCTTTTATTTAAACTTTACATTCCCCCCGAAACCTCCACCTCTCGCCACACATAGGATCCCCCGTACAGTGTGTATATGGCTGAGTCTCTCTGTTTCCGTCAGCCCAGCGCCGGTCTCCTCTACCGCGAGCCACAAGGCTGACGCCAGCTCAACCCCGCCCCACGCTTCCTGGTCACCGCGTGGGAGCTGCTTGTCCTGTGTGTGTAGTGCTATGGGATCCCCCGTACAGTGTGTATATCGCTGAGTCTCTCTGTGTCCGTCAGCCCAGCGCCGGTCAAACCGCGAGCTGCCGGCTGACGCCAGCTCAACCCCGCCCCTCGCTTCCTGGTCACGGCGAGGGAGCTGCTTGGCCTGTGTGTGTACTGCCATAGGATCCCCCGTACAGTGTGTATATGGCTGAGTCTCTCTATGTCCGTCAGCCCAGCGCCGGTCTCCTCTACCGCGAGCCACAAGGCTGACGCCAGCTCAACCCCGCCCCTCGCTTCCTGGTCACCGCGAGGGAGCTGCTTGGCCTGTGTGTGTCGTGTCACGGGATCCCCGTACGCTGTGTGTGTGGCCGAGTGTCTCCCTGCGTCCGTCAGCCCAACGCTGGTCTACCGCGAGCCACCGGCTGACGCCAGCTCAACCCCGCCCCTCGCTTCCTGGTCACCGCGTGGGAGCTGCTTGGCCTGTGTGTGTAGTGCTATGGGATCCCCCGTACAGTGTGTATATGGCTGAGTGTCTGTGTGTCCGTCAGCCCCGAGCCGGTCAAACCGCGAACCACCGGCTGACGCCAGCTCAACCCCGCCCCTCGCTTCCTGGTCACCGCGTGGGAGCTGCTTGGCCTGTGTGTGTAGTGCTATGGGATCCCCCGTACAGTGTGTGTATGGCTGAGTCACTCTGTGTCCGTCAGCCCAGCGCCGGTCAAACCGTGAGCCACCAGGCTGACGCCAGCTCAGCCCCGCCCCTCGCTTCCTGGTCACCGCGAGGGAGCTGCTTGTCCTGTGTGTGTAGTGCTACGGGATCCTCCGTACAGTGTGTATATGGCTGAGTCTCTCTGTGTCCGTCAGCCCAGCGCCGGTCAAACCGCGAGCCGCCGGCTGACGCCAGCTCAACCCCGCCCCTCGTTTCCTGGTCACCGCGAGGGAGCAGCTTGGCCTGTGTGTGTATAGTGTTACGGGATCCGCGTACAGTGTGTGTGGCCGAGTGTCTCCCCGTGTGTCCGTCAGCCCCGAGCCGGTCAAACCGCGAGCCGCAGGCTGACGCCAGCTCAACCCCGCCCCTCGCTTCCTGGTCACCGCGAGGGAGCTGCTTGTCCTGTGTGTGTAGTGGTATGGGATCCCCCGTACAGTGTGTACATCGCTGAGTCACTCTGTGTCCGTCAGCCCAGCGCCGGTCAAACCGCGAGCCGCCGGCTGACGCCAGCTCAACCCCGCCCCTCGCTTCTTGGTCACCGCGAGGGAGCAGCTTGGCCTTTGTGTATAGTGTTACGGGATCCCCGTACAGTGTGTGTGGCCGAGTGTCTCCCCGTGTGTCCGTCAGCCCAACGCTGGTCTGCCGCGAGCCACCGTCTGACGCCAGCTCAACCCCGCCCCTCGCTTCTTGGTCACCGCGAGGGAGCAGCTTGGCCTGTGTGTGTATAGAGTCACGGGATCCCCGGACAGTGTGTGTGGCCGAGTGTCTCCCTGTGTCCGCCAGCCCAACGCTGACGCCGGCTCAACCCCGCCCCTCGCTTCCTTCTCACCGCGAGGGAGCAGCTTGGCCCGTGAGTATAGTGTTACGGGATCCCCGTACAGTGTGTGTGGCCGAGTGTCTCCCTGTGTCCGTCAGCCCAACGCTGGTCTGCCGCGAGCCGCCGGCCGACGCCAGCTCGACCCCGCCCCTCGCTTCCTGGTCACCGCGAGGGAGCAGCTTGGCCTGTGTGTACAATGCTATGGGATCCCCCGTACAGTGTGCGTATGGCTGAGTCTCTGTGTGTCCGTCAGCCCCACGCCGGTCAATCCGCGAGCCGCCGGCTGACGCCAGCTCGACCCCGCCCCTCGCTTCCTGGTCACCGCGAAGAAGCAGCTTGGCCTGTGTGTACAGTGTCACGGGATCCCCGTACAGTGTGTGAGGCCGAATGTCTCCCTGTGTCCGTCAGCCCAACGCCGATCTGCCGCGAGCCGCCGGCTCGGCCCCGCCCCTCGCTTCCTGGTCAACGCGGGGGAGCAGCTCGGCCTGGGTGTATACTGTTATGGGATCCCCGTACAGTGTGTATGGCTGAGTGTCTCTCCCTGTCCGTCAGGCCCAGCGCTGGTCTACCGCGAGCCGCCGTCTCGGCCCCGCCCCTCGCTTCCTGGTCAACGCGGGGGAGCAGCTCGGCCTGGGTGTATAGTGTTATGGGATCCCCGTACAGTGTGTATATGGCTGAGTCTCTCTGTGTCTGTCAGCCCAGCGCCGATCAAACAGCGAGCCGCCGGCTGACGCCAGCTCAACCCCGCCCCTCGCTTTCTGGTCACCGCGAGGGAGCAGCTTGGCCTCTGTGTGTATAGCGTCACGGGATCCGCGCACAGTGTGTGTGGCCGAGTGTCTCCCTGTGTCCGTCAGCCCAACGCTGGTCTGCCGCGAGCCACCGGCTGACGCCAGCTCAACCCCGCCCCTCGCTTCCTGCTCACCGCGAGGGAGCAGCTTGGCCTGTGTGTATAGCGTTACGGCTGCTGTCGGGGGTTGTTTTTTGTTGGAGTGTGTGCTCCTGTTTTTCCCCTATCTTTGTTAGTAGCGGCAGCAGCGCAGGATTGGAGGAGGCTCTCCCGTCCCTGGATTGGCTAATGGCTGACGCCAGCTCGACCCCGCCCCTCGCTTCCTGGTCACCGCTAGGGAGCTGCTTGTTCTGTGTGTACAGTGCTAGGGGATCCCCCGTACAGTGTGTGTATGGCTGAGTCTCTGTGTGTCCGTCAGCCCCACGCCGGTCAAACCGCGAGCCGCCGGCTGACGCCAGCTCGACCCCGCCCCTCGCTTCCTGGTCACCGCGAAGAAGCAGCTTGGCCTGTGTGTACAGTGTCACGGGATCCCCGTACAGTGTGTGAGGCCGAATGTCTCCCTGTGTCCGTCAGCCCAACGCCGATCTGCCACGAGCCGCCGGCTCGGCCCCGCCCCTCGCTTCCTGGTCAACGCGGGGGAGCAGCTCGGCCTGGGTGTATAGTGTTATGGGATCCCCGTACAGTGTGTATATGGCTGAGTCTCTCTGTGTCCGTCAGCCCAACGCTGGTCTGCCGCGAGCCACCGGCTTACGCCAGCTCAACCCCGCCCCTCGCTTCCTGGTCACCGCGAGGGAGCAGCTTGGCCTGTGTGTGTATAGCGTTACGGGATCGGCGTACAGTGTGTGTGGCCGAGTGTCTCCCTGTGTCCGTCAGCCCAACGCTGGTCTGCCGCGAGCCACCGGCTTACGCCAGCTCAACCCCGCCCCTCGCTTCCTGGTCACCGCGAGGGAGCAGCTTGGCCTGTGTCTATAGTGTTACGGCTGCTGTCGGGGGTTGTTTTTTGTTTGAGTGTTTGCTCATGTTTTTTCCCTATCTTTGTTAGTAGCTGCAGCAGCGCAGGATTGGAGGAGGCTCTCCCATCCCTGGATTGGCTAATGGCTTGGCAGAGGAGCTATATAAAGCCAAAGATGAAGCGTCGGGATGGGCAGTAGCAGCAACAGGCGTTCCTCAGCCTCCTCAACCTCCAACCAGCCATTAGCCTTTGTTCATTCACGTGTAAATTGAGAAGTGACTTGCAGTAGGGGTGAACCGCCTTTTGATTTAACCTTTTTCTCCTGTGTTTGTTAAGCCAGGAAGGTTAGTCTATGTTGTTTGGTTCTTGGTTCAGGATAGAGCTTGTTTTTTTTCTAAGATAGAATTGTTCTGTTTATTATGTTGGCCTTGGTTCTCCCTGAAGTCTTTTTTCTGTCACTTCTGTTATTTGTTTCGTCATCATACTTCCTTAGTTATAAATAAATATCGTTTTTTTGATAAACTGGTATTCCTGGCTGCTTGGGACTTGGGGAAGTTGGGCCTGCTTCAGGTTATGCCTCAGCACCCCTAGGCTGGGCGTAACAATAGTGTTACGGGATCCGCGTACAGCAGGCATGTCCAAACTGTTCCACAAAGGGCCGGTGTGGCTGCAGGTTTTTGTTGCAACCAAGCAGCAGCACACCAGACCTGACTCATTTAATCAACTGATGTCAGTCTTCAGACAGTTGATTGGTCAAACTCTGTGCTCTTGATTGGTTGGAACAAAAACCAGCAGCCACACGGCCCTTTGAGGAATAGTTTGGACATGCCTGGCGTACAGTGTTTGTGGCCGAGTGTCTCCCTGTGTCCGTCAGCCCAACGCTGCTCTACCGCCAGCCACGAGGCTGACGCCAGCTCAGCCCCGCCCCTCGCTTCCTGGTCACCGCTGTGACGTGGCGATGCGTAGCGGTGGAAATTAACGGACTCTTGCTGGACACTTTATGTCTATAGCACCGTATGCATATTTATTCATTCAGGGAGCGAGGGAGCGAAGCGACCGTGCTGCCGCTCATGTCACAAGGAAAAATCTACCGGAACAGGAAGTAGAGGATGGTTGGGGACGGTCTGTGAGAAAGTTCCTTATCCAGGCACAGATGGATGTGGGGGGGTCCAGGTTCCACAGGTTGTCCACTGAGGGATGATGGTGTTGAACGCTGACCTGTAGTCAACAGAATTCTTGCAGGTGGCACGGTGCAGAGTGGAGGGCTGTACTGATGACATCATCCGTGGATCTGCCTGCCTTGTGGGCAGCTGGATGAGGATCCAGGTGAGGGGGGGGGGGGGGGGGGGGGGGGGGGGCTCTGATGTACTGAGGGCTGCTGGTGTGTCGTCATTCACACTGCTGACCGCTGGCTTCTTGGGATCAGGGATCATAGTGGCAGATTGTAGGCAGGGTGGGATGGTGGCCTGTGTCAGGGAGGAGCTGAAAGTCCTTGTGAGGACCCTGAGAGCTGGTCTGCACATGCTGTCGATACTTTGTCAGCCTTTGTGTACTTGATGTGTGTCTCTTTGGGTTAACATGTTGTAATCAGTGTTAATCTACCTCAAGTGTTTCTCTACTGATGGAGCCTGTAGTCTGATTTTACCTGTTGACACAGAGACGATCCTGTTAAACACTTGTTTCCAATCAGTTCTTCAGCTCAGATCTGACTCTCAGGACTTCCTCAGTAGTTTGTAAGACGACAACATGACTGTAGTTCACACTTGTATTGACCTCATGAATATTCATGACGTAAAGAGGAAGTTGTTCATCTTCCTTTAACAGCTTGACTTGTGTCTCTGTGCACAGACGATCATCACCCTCCTGTCTTGTCAGACCAGAGCTGGTGTTTGAGCAGTTTGATGTTTCTTTCACACACTGGTGAGCAGCTGATGTGTTTTATTGTGTCTGAAGTCACACAGAGAGACGAGAGGAGCAGTGATGAGTTTAACAGCAGCATCAAGTGGATTTGTCCTGGTCCTTCTTCTCACTGTACCAGGTACTGTACATGTCCATTTACTTTGTAGGACATTTAGTTCACACACTCAGACCAAGATGAAACAGCTTTGAGTCAAGAGATAATTCTTCACTAGTTGTTTTTACATGTTTAATGGTTGATACCACCTCATATCTGCATCCACATACCTGAAGCTCAACATTGAAGTGGTGAGTGTTATTACACAGTGAGGATAGTGCTGTTTGAATGAACTGTATAAATGGAGCTGCTTCATCTGAAGGATTCAGTAACTGTAGAGTTTATCTACAAATGTCTGTACGTTCTGTTGAACACGACAAGAGAACAGCTACCAAGGCTCAGAATAACCAGGTGACGTCTGTTAATTTTGTTACTTGGTGATGTCAGTGTGATGTTTCCAGCCCACCTGTGGTTCACAGTGACCTCCTCTTCCTGATCTACCAACACAGTCAACACCAACCTGACCACAAAGAGAACAGAGGAAATCAAACAGATGGTTCACATGCTCCCTCTCACACTGTTCATCTCAGCTGCATTAAGACTCACAGGTCCAGTGGTTTTCTGTTTGGACTCCTCCATGTCTGTTCACTGTGGCTTCATCCAGCTACAACATCAACCAGTCAGACACTTATGAACAGGATGAGTTTGAAAGTGAATGAAAAGGAAGAGACCATGAGAGGTGTTTTAGTCATGTAGCAGGTTCACATGTTGAATAAGCTCCATCAAACTTGACTGTGTTGTTGTGAGTCTGACTGTGGTTTGTGCTGTGCTCTGTGTTACAGTGATACAGGGTCAGAGAGGCTGGAGAGTGACTTACACTGACACTCACATCTGTGCCTCTGAAGGATCAACAGTGGAAATGAGCTGCACATACAGTTACCCAGAGATGATAAATGGCTATTATACTACAGTTCAGGAAACATACTGGTTCGTTAAAGTGGGTAACTATGATGCTGTGGATTTGACAACAGACTCAGACACAGGTCGTGTGGAGAATCACTGTGATGAGAGGAAACGCTGCACTCTGAGGATCAGAGACCTGAGAGAGAGAGACTCAACTGTTTATAAGTTCAGATTCATAACAGACCTTGTTCATGGGAGATTCACAGGGGAACCTGGAGTGACTCTGTTTGTCACAGGTAACGTTTTCTGTGGAATATTGATCAGTTTGGTTCAAGTCATTGACGACTGAGAATCTTTATTTGTCTCTGTGTTTGTACTTTTCTGGTTTAGTTCCTGTCTGTTCTTTCTTCACAGATCCAGACCTCCAGGTGCTGGTGGAGAGATCATCAGACCAGGTACAGCTCAAGTGTCACAGCAGTTTTAAAGCTCCTCCTTCATTTGTCTGGTACAAGAACGAGCTGAAGATGGAGGAGGAAACATTTTCCATTAGAGTCTCTGTTAATGATGACAACAGATATTCCTGTGCTCTTAAAGGATGTGAGGATCAGCGCTCTCCTCCAGTCTGTGAGTTTACTCCACAGTGTCACTAATACAATGTCAAAGTAAAACCTTCCACTACACACTTTATGTCTCATACTGGATCAACCTCTGTATAAACTATCAGCTCCATCATATTCACTTGTACTGTGAAAAGACAGTTAAAGTTCACTTCTCCTCATGTTCCCTCCTCCAGATGCTCCAGAGCTTCCCTCAGTGTCAGTGAGTCCCTCTGCTGAGATAGTGGAGGGCAGTTCAGTCACTCTGACCTGTAGCAGTGATGCTAACCCAACAGCTATACTCACCTGGTACAAGGAGGTGAAGGGCTGGAAACGTCTGAGGGACCAACCACAGCTGGTCTTCAGCTCCATCCAGCCCTCTGAGTCTGGACAATATTACTGTTTAGCTTGGAATAAGATGGGGACAAACTCAGCACGCATCTTTATTGATGTCAAATGTGAGTCAGACAGTTTATTATAAAATCTATATAAAGCTGATCAGTAACCAGAACAATGTTTTCCAGCTATAATGTTTATTATGCTGCCAAACACATGACTGTTGACTGTTGATGATGTTTGTTGTTCCAGATGCTCCAAAGCTTCCCTCAGTGTCAGTGAGTCCCTCTGCTGAGATAGTGGAGGGCAGTTCAGTCACTCTGACCTGTAGCAGTGAGGCTAACCCAGCAGCTAACTACACCTGGTACAAGGAGGATGAAGACTCAGCAAAAGCTTCAGGACACATCTTCACCATCACTGACCTCAGACCTGAACACAGTGGGAATTATTCCTGTGAAGCCCAGAACACAAGAGGACGTCACAAGTCCACCTTAAATCTGACTGTTGTGTCAGGTGAGTTGTGCACATTGATCATCACACACCTGTTTACTGCACCACAGCTCATCAACCTCACTGCTCATATCTCCTGTCAGGTGAACCCGTAATGATCATGAACACCATGAGGTGGACTCTGATGGTCCTGATGCTGATCACACTGGTTGTCTTCAGTCTGTGGACGAGGTAAAAGTATAAAAATCCATCAGTTCACTCACTGCTCTTTGATTTTCTTCTCCAAACTCCTGTAGTTTTTGGTTTTATGTCATTTCATTAATGTTATATTTTGTGTTTGTTGTTGGTTTGAATCCAGGAAGAAGAAAACTCTGAGTTCAAACCCTGAACCAAAAGAAGCTGTGGAGATGATGGAGGTGAGAGACAGAGAGGCCCTACAACACTAACACAACTTGATCAGGTTTCATGAACGAGTCTCATGTTGTCCCCTCTGTCCATCAGGTGGACTCTGGTCCTGTTTATGAGGACGTCACCACAGCAGCACAGACAGAAGACAGAGAGGAGCAGGAAGACCTGGTGTGAAGTTGCAGTCAGGTCAGAGCCTGTCACATTCAGTAACAACAGATCAATAACATGCAGACTCCACATTTACAATCACAACTGTAACTTTACACAGGTTTGATGTGATGTTTTCAGATGCTGCTGCAGTAAAGGTGGGACTCACCTGATGGAAACAGGAAGTATTATTATTTCATGGAGCAGCTATGAAGACGGATAAAGTTCAAATCTGTTGTTTTGTTCTCACCACTTTCATCTATGTGGATGAAACGACCACAGTTCAGTGGTTTATCAAGATTTACTAATATGAAGAGTTCAGTATGTAGTTTTTATTTAAAGAGCATCAAAATCAGAGTGTAGGTCATTTCCATTATTGATAACTAACGCAACAATTCAAATAAAATGAACTGTAATAAACTGTAATACGTCTAAAGTGTTGGTGATCAGTGTGAAGTAATGACACGTCCTGAACTTACTGCTTACTTACTCTGTCCATCAGGTGGACTCTTGTCCTGTTTGTGGGAGCCAAAGTGTGTTTTTGTTGTATATGTGGGAAAGTTTATGTGGATGTAAATAAATAATCGATCTGATTGAATAACATGTTAATTGTAAATAAACAAAAGTCAGTTAAATTCATCTGATTTAGTTCATATTTAGTTAAAAAGGGACGTTTTGTTAGTCGTCGTTTTTATGTTACTGTCACTTTAAGAGTGCAGGCCTTGAGCTCACTGAGGCAGTTAAAGGTCCGGTGTGTATAATGTGGGCGGGGCCGTGACATCGAACGTTCAGATTCTAGAATGCCGCGCTCACCCCTCCTGTTGGCAAAGTGACGGTGGCCTCCGAGGCACAGATTCTTCCAGACGGGGACGACTGGGAGTATTTCAGGAGCATCCAGCGAGCCACAGTTTTTCTACCGCAGTACCGTTTTTTTTTTTTGTTTTTTTTTTAAAGAACAACTTGATTTTGAACTTCCCCGGGTCCTGGTTCTGGTCGGGTTCCGGAATCGGTTCGAGTTCGCGTACCGGTCCGGTATCGGTTCGGATTCCGGTCCCGGTTCTGGTCCTGGTACCGGTTCGGGTTCTGGTTCCGATACCGGGCCTGGTTGGGGTTCCGGTACCGGTTCGGGCTCGACTTCCGGTCCCGGTTCGGGTTCCGGTACTGCTCCCGGTTCTGGTTCCGGTCCCGCTTCGGGTTCTGGTACCAGTTCGGGCTCTGGTGCCGGTTCGGGTTCCGGAACCGGTTCGGGTTCCGATACCGTTTCTGGTGGGCCTCTGCAGGTCTTGGTCCCATTTCCGGCACAGTCGGGATTCCATGGTCCTGGAACTGGTCCTGCATCCCGATTCCTGTATGGTCCCAACTAGAGTGGTCCTGGTCCTGTCCCATTCCTATCACAGCATCAGGACCCTTTCAGGCTCTCACATTCATGCACTTACAGGTGACCTCGTTCAAGTCAGTCAGGGATCAGGGCCTGAGAGGCAGAAGGGAATTGTGCCCTTGTGTCCCCGGCCTGGCCCTTCATGTTATTGGCTGAGTTCCAGTCTGGACTCTTACAGACCATAGACTGTATATGACATAGACTCTTTCACATGAAGTGTGTCAGTGTCCTATTGTCACATCATCAAGTCAGTTTATGTCCCCTCACTGTCAGTCAGCATCGACACTGACTTTACTTCAGACAGTTACTCACAGTTCGTTGTGATGTGAAGTCAAATACAGGAGATGTCGACCGAGTCTTTCTAACAGCCCGGTTCTAATCCGGTTGGGGTTCGAGCTCCGGTTCCGGTACCAGTTCATGTTCCGGTACCGGTTCGGGTTCCGATCCCTATTCGGGTTCGAGTTCCGGTCCTGGACGGGTTCCGGTACCGGTACCGGGCCGGGTTCTGGTCCGTCATGTTAATGGCTGAGTTCCAGTCCGGGCTATTACAGACCATAGACTGTATATGACTTGGGTTCATTCACGTGAAGTGAGTGTCCCATTGTCACATCAAGCATTGGAGGAGAACTGCTCCCAGTCCTGGTTCTGGTCAGGTTCCTGTACCGGTTCGGGTTCGCGTACCGGTACCTGGTATCGGTTCGGGTTCTGGTCCCGGTACCAGTTCGGGTGCCGGTACCGATTCGGGTTCTGGTACCTTTCTCGGTTTTGATCCCGGTACCGGTCCCCGATTTTTGTCCCGGTTTGGGCTCGGGTATCCGTACCAGTTCAGGTTCCGGTTCCGGTATAGGTCCAGATTCAGGTCCCGGTTCAGGTTCTGGTAACGGTTCGGGTATCGATACCGGTTTGGGCTCGGGTATTGGTAACGGTTTGGATGCCGGTACCGGTTCCGATACAGGTTCAGGTTCTGGTTCTGATTCCGGTACCGGTTCCGGTTCGGGTTCCGGTAATGTCAGTGTTCCGGTATGGTACTGGTACCCCTACCGGTTATGGTGGTTCTGGTACCCATTCCAGCACTGTCCCAGCCCCACAGTCCTGGCTCTGGTCTGTCATGTTAATGGCTGAGTTCCAGTCCGGTCTCTTACAGACCATCAACTGTATATGGATTAGGCTCGTTCACATGAAGTGTGTGAGTGTCCCATTGTCACATCATCAAGTCAGTCTGTGCTCTCTCACTTTCAGTCAGCATTGACACTGACTTTGCTTCAGAAAATTACCCACAGTTCATAGCGATGTGAAGTCAAATATAGAAGCTGTAGTTGGATGTGTCAGGACAGAACCGCACCCGGTCCCTATCCCGGGTGTTGTCTTGGTACAGGTTCCGGTTGGAGTACTGCTTTGGGTTCTGGTAGCGGTTCTGATCCCGGTTTGGGTCCCGGTTCCAGTTCGAGTTCCGGTTCGGGTTCTGGTACTGGTTCTGGTTGTGATTGTCCTGGTTCTGGTCCTAGTACTGTTCCTCTAAATTAACTTTGGTCAAACATGTCCCTTCTTCCTGTGATGTTGGAACCAAATATTGTCTTTTGTCCCTGTTTTTGGTGACTTGTTAATGTCAGTGACATTTCCACTCCCTGTATGATTCACAGCCACGACACTATCCCATCATTTAGCAACTCAATTCAACTGCTAATGTACATACAACTAAAAGCTCACTGTAGTTGAACAGAGAGGAAGAAACAAAGACATTTCAGACACCAAAGTAGTTCTGTGTTTGTCACATGCTGCTCATTACAGCTGCATTAAGATTCACAGGTCCAGTGGTTTTCTGTTTGGACTCTTCCATGTCTGTTCACTAATACAGCAACAATCAACCAGTCAGACACTTATTAACATCATGACTTTGAAAGTGAATAAAAGGAAGAGACCATTAGAGGGAGCTCTAGGCTTTTCCTCAGTAATATATATATATATAGTGTGTATATTTATACGTGTGTGTTATGTGTGTATGAGTCTGACTGTGGTTTCTGCTGTGCTCTCTGTTACAGTGATACAGGGACAGAAAGACTGCGGAGTGAATTACACTCACACTCAGATCTGTGCCCTAAAAAGATCAACAGTGGAAATAAACTGCACCTACAGTTTCCCATCCAGAGTAAATGGCCGTGATACTGTCGTTGAGAAAACACATAATGAACCTGTAGTTTTTAATCAGTTCTCCTCTGACTCTCAGGACTTCCTCAGTAGTTTGTAAGACGACAACATGACTGTAGTTCACACTTGTACTGACCTCATGAATATTCATGACGTAAAGAGGAAGTTGTTCTTCTTCCTTTAACAGCTTGACTTGTGTCTCTGTGCACAGACGATCATCACCCTCCTGTCTTGTCAGACCAGAGCTGGTGTTTGATCAGTTTGATGTTTCTTTCACACACTGTTGAGCAGCTGATGTGTTTTATTGTGTCTGAAGTCACACAGAGAGACGAGAGGAGCAGTGATGAGTTTAACAGCAGCATCAAGTGGATTTGTCCTGGTCCTTCTTCTCACTGTACCAGGTACTGTACATGTCCATTTACTTTGTAGGACATTTAGTTCACACACTCAGACCAAGATGAAACAGCTTTGAGTCAAGACATAATTCTTCACTAGTTGTTTTTACATGTTTAATGGTTGATACCACCTCATATCTGCATCCACATACCTGAAGCTCAACATTGAAGTGGTGAGTGTTATTACACAGTGAGGATAGTGCTGTTTGAATGAACTGTATAAATGGAGCTGGTTCATCTGAAGGATTCAGTAACTGTAGAGTTTATCTACAAATGTCCGTACGCTCTGTTGAACACGACAAGAGAACAGCTACCAAGGCTCAGAATAACCAGGTGACGTCTGTTAATTTTGTTACTTGGTGATGTCAGTGTGATGTTTCCAGTCCACCTGTGGTTCACAGTGACCTCCCCTTCCTTATCGACCATCACAGTAAACACCAACCTGACCACAAAGTGAACAGAGGAAATCAAACAGAAGTTTCACATGCTCCCTCTCACACTGTTCATCTCAGCTGCATTAAGACTCACAGGTCCAGTGGTTTTCTGTTTGGACTCCTCCATGTCTGTTCACTGTGGCTTCATCCAGCTACAACATCAACCAGTCAGACACTTATGAACAGGATGAGTTTGAAAGTGAATGAAAAGGAAGAGACCATGAGAGGTGTTTTAGTCATGTAGCAGGTTCACATGTTGAATAAGCTCCATCAAACTTGACTGTGTTGTTGTGAGTCTGACTGTGGTTTGTGCTGTGCTCTGTGTTACAGTGATACAGGGTCAGAGCGGCTGGAGAGTGACTTACACTGACACTCACATCTGTGCCTCTGAAGGATCAACAGTGGAAATGAGCTGCACATACAGTTACCCAGAGCTGATAGATGGCTATTATACTACAGTTCAGAGAAGATACTGGTTCACTAAGGGCTATTATGATGGTGTGGATGTGACAACAGACTCAGACTACACAGGTCGTGTGGAGAATCACTGTGATGAGAGGAAACGCTGCACTCTGAGGATCAGAGACCTGAGAGAGAGAGACTCAGCTGTTTATAAGTTCGTAATCACAACAAACAAAGGTGGAGTCACAGGGGACCCTGGAGTGACTCTGTCTATCAGAGGTAACGTTTTCTCTGGAATATTGATCAGTTTGGTTCAAGTCATTGACGACTGAGAATCTTTATTTGTCTCTGTGTTTGTACTTTTCTGGTTTAGTTCCTGTCTGTTCTTTCTTCACAGATCCAGACCTCCAGGTGCTGGTGGAAAGATCATCAGACCAGGTAGAGCTCAAGTGTCACAGCAGTTTTAAAGCTCCTCCTTCATTTGTCTGGTACAAGAACGAGCTGAAGATGGAGGAGGAAACATTTTCCATTAGCGTCTCTGTTAATGATGACAACAGATATTCCTGTGCTCTTAAAGGATGTGAGGATCAGCGCTCTCCTCCAGTCTGTGAGTTTACTCCACAGTGTCACTAATACAATGTCAAAGTAAAACCTTCCACTACACACTTTATGTCTCATACTGGATCAACCTCTGTATAAACTATCAGCTCCATCATATTCACTTGTACTGTGAAAAGACAGTTAAAGTTCACTTCTCTTCATGTTCCCTCCTCCAGATGCTCCAGAGCTTCCCTCAGTGTCAGTGAGTCCCTCTGCTGAGATAGTGGAGGGCAGTTCAGTCACTCTGACCTGTAGCAGTGATGCTAACCCAGCAGCTAAACTCACCTGGTACAAGGAGGTGAAAGGCTGGAAACGTCTGAGTGACCAACCACAGCTGGTCTTCAGCTCCATCCAGCCCTCTGAGTCTGGAAAGTATCTCTGTTTAGCTCAGAATAAGATGGGGAGACGCTGGACACGCATCTTTATTGATGTCAAATGTGAGTCAGACAGTTTATTATAAAATCTATATGAAGCTGATCAGAAACCAGAACAATGTTTTCCAGCTATAATGTTTCTTATGCTGCCAAACACATGACTGTTGGCTGTTGATGATGTTTGTTGTTCCAGATGCTCCAAAGCTTCCCTCAGTGTCAGTGAGTCCCTCTGCTGAGATAGTGGAGGGCAGTTCAGTCAACCTGACCTGTAGCAGTGATGCTAACCCAGCAGCTAACTACACCTGGTACAAGGAGGATGAAGACTCACCAAAAGCTTCAGGACACATCTTCACCATCACTGACCTCAGACCTGAACACAGTGGGAATTATTCCTGTGAAGCCCAGAACACAAGAGGACGTCACAAGTCCACCTTAAATCTGACTGTTGTTCCAGGTGAGTGACACACAGACTGAGTCAGAAATCATATCACTCTGTCTGGACTGTAGCTGTAAACATCTTTGAATGTGCATCTCAACTTTTCCTCCCAGCGTCTCATGTCCTTGAGACTGGAGTGTTGTCTGTCATGAGTGGTTGTAAGAGTTTAGAGACAGTGTTTATAAAACCAAGTTCTTACTCTACTGGGTGACGTCCTGTTACACTGCAGCTCATTGTATTGGTTTTCATTTGTTCTCTCTTTTCTAGGAGCGTGGAAGTTAGCAGCTGTTATAACAGTCTCTGTCGTGGCCCCAGTAATCCTACTCTCCTGCTTTGTCTTCCTCTGGATCATGTGAGCAGTTCTGTTTCCACAAATATTAGTTCACAAACTCATTTAAACTCACTTCATGTCACTCAGTGAGTTTGAACCTTTTGACATTAATTTTCCTGAGCAGAAAGAAGAGGATGTGTGAGCAGAGGTCTGAGGCTGGAGAGAGACCAGACGACAGGGAACAGGTGAGAAAGATGAACCGATCCACTCCAGTGCAGAAGAGAGAACCTGCCTCTAAAGTTAATCAATACATTGATTAGATTCTAAAAACAGAAACGTTTGTTGACATGTTGAAGATTTTATATTTTCTGATGAGTTCACATGTAGGTGCAGTTTTCACCTTGGGGTGGTCCTGAGAGGCGTTAACCTGCCCATCATGTGGGTTGTCAGAATCACCTGGGCCAGGGTGTAAGAGGTTAAAGCTTTTTGTCAAAGCCTATTGGGTGAGAGGGGAAACGTCTTCAAGAGTCCAGTGGCCTTCAACTTTAGCACTTAATGACCACCATGACAAGAATCTGCATTATTTCTGTGTCAATAAAACCTATAAGAGGAGTTAAAGATGAACTGTGTGAAAATTACTGCCATCTAGTGTTGAGCTAGTAGAATGCAAACAACTGCGTAGCACCTCTCCTAAGTGAATATACCACCTACGGTAGCCATGATAAGTCAAGCAAGATGTCAACATCCCACACAACTTCCCTCAACTGATGAGCTCTGAATAGCAGCCACGCTGCAACCCAAACGTCTCACCTTCTTCTGCTGCTGAAACAGGACCTAAAACAAGAAGACGTGCACTTATCATCTGTTTTAAGACTTATGAAGGATTCACTGTATTTGTCCTCTGTCTACAGACACAACCATCTGAGCATCATCTTGTCTATGCCAGTGTCCACTTTTCTGAAGACCAAGTTGTTTACTCCAATGACAGTGTGGCTCAGGCCAGAAGACACAAGAAGGTAAAGAAGGAAGAAGACGCAGTTGTGTACGATGCTGTGAGATTGAACCACTGTGCCAGTCCAGCCCTGAGGTGAGCAGCTCCTCACACATGAACATCAGTATCAGTCATTCAGTTGCACTGTTTTTCTACATTTTATGATGACTTCTGGATGTTCCCATCTCTGACAGTAAGAGCAGAATATATATGTCTTTATGATGTCCTGATGTAATGTCTGTCTCTCTCAGAACCAGAGGTCAGGAAGCTTCAGAGGATTCAGCTGTTCTGTACAGCTCAGTCAACAAACCCCTCAGAAGACACTGACTCTTAAGTCGACATGGTAAATGTTTTCTCTATTATTCCTCTAGAAGAAAATCATTGTCTCATCAACACAACACAGTTTGAATTTGGCCTTTTAATTTCTACAGAGTCAATGAGCTACTGGATAAACAGTGAATGTGTCATTGTGTGACATGTTTGTGGTCAGCTGACCTCCTCCTTCTGTCTCCATGCAGCTGCTCCAACAGAGCCACAGGAGCTGGAAGAGAGAAGAGACGTCATCCCTCACCACTTCCTGTCTGTGGACACAGATAGTTATGAGCTGAGCCAGAGGTACCGCTACCAGAAACTCAGACCTGTGTCTCTGTGCTGGGTCACAGCTTTGTCCACCACCACCAAGTTGTTTGTCCATAACTTTGGACACCAGCTGTTCATCCTGTTTTTGGTGAACATTAGGCTTCACGCTGCATTTTAGCTTTGACACAATCAAACACATTTGTGTCATTTATGCATTTTGTTGTTTATCTTAGCGACATGTCACCACCTCACCTGAGTGTTTCTGTGTTTGGTGGAGGTGTGGACACTGGCCTGAATAATATTGATTTCATATCAACAAGACTGATATAAAACCAAACCTGTGTCTTGGTGAACTAACAGGTAAAGTAGGTTTGTACCATGTACGTGAAACACCAACATTAAATCACTGAGGTTCTGGACAATAATGACCATTTGATAATTGGCTGTAGTTTCCTCTCTCTGCCACTAGATGGTAGTGAAGAGACAAGTGATAGAAAATCATCATCCTCAGCTTGTGAAGCACAGTTTGGGTCAAAGGTCAAGGTCACAGTGATGTCACAAAAGGAGTAATCCTTGTTGTGTCCATACAACACTTTGTTTTACTGATCTCTTTGTTTCACTTGTTTAGTAGATTAGTTTTCACTCAGATTCTCCAGCTGTAAAGTCACCAGATCAATTCTAGGTTGATCAATAACAGATCGTTTGGCTCTGTTGCTCTGTTAGAAGAGAGGAGCTGATCAACATGTAAATACACTCACCTCAGTCTCCTTCACTTATGACCATGTGCTAAGAGCAATTAGCTGAAGCAGCAGCACAGTGCTTTGTGATTAAGTCGTGATGCAGTTCAAATATAATGGGGATTAAAACACAGTGGTTTACATCACATTTCTGTTTCTGTTTGATCCTGTCGTTGTTACAGAAAGACAGTTTCACTGTAATATATATGCAAATATTGTTTTGTGCCCCCGCCCTAAACACAACACTCACCCTGCAAAGCAGCCTTTCAGCACCAAGGACAGCGGCCGAAGCTCCACATCAACACTTGTCTAACAGCACTGACCTGGGCTCAAACTACCACAACCTGATGATGTCTCCACACTGTTTCTGACAGAAACTTCCTTCTTAGTACAAGATCTGCTCTTACACAGCCATCTGAACCCGCCTTTACTGTTTTTCTTCATTAAATGCATCTCAACACCACATTTTTCACACGTTTGTTTTTTGTTCAATTATCCCAAATCAATGAGAAAGAGAACGGGTGAGCTATGAGAAACATATAGGCTATATATAACACGGCCATTGTAACTGCCTCACATGTCAGTTTAATGCATTTTCAGGCTGTCGGCTCAGTGCCGCTTCATTTGTGGAGCTGGCGAGCTGCTAGCCTCCGGCGGGACGCTGGCTTTCCTGGGTTACAGTAAAAAACTTACCTAGTTTTGTCATTTTTGCTTTAACCTCATCCTGGTTCTTTCTTTCCTTCCTCTTCTGCGCTGTTTTTGTGTTTGGGCTCGCTAAACACGATGCCAGGCTATTTTTCTCCTCTACTTTCATTTGTTTGCTTTTTTTTCTTGCTGAAAACAACTGACGTCATCGCGACTCATCACGACTGACAGGTGGCCCATCAAGGTGATTGGACAAATGATCAGTTCCTCCTCTCAGACCATGTTCCTGTTCCCATGACTACGTCACAGTGAGTCAATGTTGGCCACACAGTCAACAACACACCACGTAAACTCATCTTTTGTTGTAAAATGGTCCTGACAGAGACTTTCTTTTCCATTTTTAGCCTTTTCACTGTATAAATGGAGCTGGTTCATCTGAAGGATTCAGTAACTGTAGAGTTTATCTACAAATGTCTGTACGTTCTGTTGAACACAACAAGAGAACAGCTACCAAGGCTCAGAATAACCAGGTGGTGTCAGTCAGCTGTTTCTTCCTGTGTGGTTAACAGTGGTGAACATGTCAGCGACCCCAACCTGACCACAGAGTGAACAGAGGAAACAATGCAACGAAACTTCTCATGGTCCAATAGTTATTTATTCTTCTCTCACTCTCTGCAGTTTGATGGACAGGTCCACTGGTTTTCTGTTTGGACGTCTTCATGTTCACTGTGACTTGAAACAGCAACAACTTCAACAAGTGACATGATTTTTCTGGGCGTCAGCACTCGTCTCTATTGATGTAAAATATGTGTAAGACAGTTTATTATAAAATCTATATGAAGCTGATCAGAAACCAGAACAATGTTTTCCAGCTATAATGTTTCTTATGCTGCCAAACACATGACTGTTGACTGTTGATGATGTTTGTTGTTCCAGATGCTCCAAAGCTTCCCTCAGTGTCAGTGAGTCCCTCTGCTGAGATAGTGGAGGGCAGTTCAGTCACTCTGACCTGTAGCAGTGATGCTAACCCAGCTGCTAACTACACCTGGTACAAGGAGGATGAAGACTCACCAAAAGCTTCAGGACACATCTTCACCATCACTGACCTCAGACCTGAACACAGTGGGAATTATTCCTGTGAAGCCCAGAACACAAGAGGACGTCACAAGTCCACCTTAAATCTGACTGTTGTTGTTCCAGGTGAGTTGTGCACATTCATCATCACACACCTGTTCACTGCACCACAGCTCGTGAAAATTTTAAATGATACAAAGAAAATCTCAGGATTTCCAGACGTCTTGTAGCTGTGAACTGAGACCTGCATTATACTGTGTGTCTGTAAGAGTTATGAATGTTAACTTTAAAAGGGGGTGGACAAAATAATAGGAACAAGTGTCAGCTTAGCACAGTGCAGGTGAACAGACTAAATCTGACTTAGACCTCTGCAAATGACATCATGCAACACTGAAACCTTCATGCAGTACTGTTGTATTCGATTTTAAGATAGTTGTTCCTGCTTAACTGACACCTCAGAGTAGGTGTAAAACTTTCCGTTGTCTGCAGACAGCTGCCATTTCCTGGCCTGCAGTCAACGCTGTATGATACAGAAAGGAAAGAAGTTTTTTCTACCGCTCATTCTGCTGAGGACAGAGGTCAAGGCAACGTCCTTCGACTCTGTGAGTGGAAGAATTTGATGAAACTTATATATATAACTCTTATTGATCATTTACTTTCTGATTATTTCATTGTCTCTAATGTCGCTAAGTGAGACGACAGGAGCAGCTATGATTTTAACAGCAGCAGCAAGTGGACTTTTCATTTTCCTCCTCTCTGTACCAGGTAATATATTTCCACTTTGACACTACAGACTAAGCTTGTTAGGTATACTGGTACTAAAAAGGTACTGCGGTACTAAAGCAATTCAAACAGTACTATGCTGCGTTTGGGGGGAAACATGGTACTTTTTTATATGAACGACTCAAGCGTACAGCCGAGAGAGAGCACGTTTTATCAAGCTGTTTTCTTATGGCTGTCGTCCAGGACTAATGTTCACAACTTTAAATCAAGGATAGGATGTAGATGCTAACATGATTTTTTGTCTCTCCCCTTTATTTGGATAAGTATCGAAACACATATTGGTACAGATACCAAAATGTTGGTATCAGGACAAAACCACTACAGTTATTCAGAGCAGCCTCAGCTAAAATTAGAAAATGATGTAATGATGATGCTTCATGTTAACTCTACAATCTTGTCTTCTTTGTCTCATTGGCTAACAGTGGGATGATGTGAGAGGAAAGTAGTTCTGTATCTTTACAATCAGTTCAGTTTTGTCTCACGTTTACAAACCGATGCAGCTCGATAATATCACAATGTGACTGTGGTGTGTGCTGTGCTCTGTGTTACAGTGATACAGGGTCAGAATGACTGGAGACTGACCTGTGCTCCAACTCAGATCTGTGCTGTAGTAGGATCAACAGTGAACATCAGCTGCAGCTACAGAGACCCAGACTGGAGAACTGATGATGATACTACAGCTGTAGAAAGACTGTGGTTCACTAAATCCAGTGCTACTGAACCTGTGGATCTGAGAGCAGACTCAGAGCACTCAGGTCGTGTTCAGTATCTCTGTGGTGACAACGACTGCACTCTGACAATCACAGACCTGAGAGAGAGCGACTCAGCTGTTTACAAGCTCAGCTTGACAACAAACAAAGCAGGAGAGAAACACACTGGTGAAGCTGGAGTCACTTTGTCTGTCACAGGTAATGATTTGATTTGAGTATGTTTCTGTTCCAGATGTTCACATCAACAGAAACAGCTGTGTTAATGAAAGATGGAGACAATCTGAGCTCAGAGCTCCACTTACTAATGACTTAATGGGCTTCAGTGTGAACTCTGGCTCACATGATGGTGACTGGTTATATATGAGGAGATGATGGTAACTCCCCTCTAGGCTCACATAGGGACATTACTGTGTGATCAGATATTCACATTCAGGTCACATGATGACTCCAGGAGAAGAAACTAAAGGGTCAAAGACTGACTTCCATGTGTTCACACTGAACAAACAACATATTTCCTTTTCTTCATGGAAATCCAGGTCTACAGGTGCAGGTGACCCCCTGGACAAACAGCCTTTACGGGGCAGAGCTGAAGTGTCTCAGCAGTTGTCGTCCACCTGATCATTCTTCCTTCACTTGGTACATGAATGGACAGAAAACTGGGCCAGAAACACCTTCATTTTCAGACTACTTTGATTTTTCAGAGAGCTTCAGCTGTGCTCTTAAAGGACATGAGGACTTCCCTTCACCTCCAGTCTGTGAGTTGACTTCAGTCTTCCACTGACATATCACCACCTGGTGGCACATTTAACCTACTGCACATGACTGCATGTATCTATAATATGGAGGACTCAGTTTTCTGTTTCTATATAACACCATATTATTGTATTGAACTCTGGTCTGATTTAACAACACAACTGTGTCTTTAAACATGTAGGTGCTGCTCTGGTTTAATGAAACATTTCATCTTTCAGGTGCCTCAAGTAAAGACTGCAACAGAGTGATTTACACTGACAGAAGAATCTGTGCCTCCAAAGGATCATCAGTGGAGATTTCTTGTACTTACAACAGTTATGATGATGTTGAATCAAAGTTCTGGTTCAGTCCTGAACGTAGTCGTCGTTGGCAGAATCCCTCAGAGCCTGAGGATCTTAGTAAAGACTCTGAATATTCAGGTCGTGTTCAGGTTGTTGAAACAAAGACAGGACGCTCCACTCTGAGAATCACTGACCTGACAGAGACAGATTCAGCTCACTATCACTTCACGTTCAAAGCAGGATGGTTTGAATGGAGGAGCAGTTTACCAGCTACAACTCTGACTGTCACAGGTAAGAACACAAACTGACAAACACAGAAACATCATTCAAACTTGTGTGTATCACATTTTAATGAAGCACCTTAAAGGGCTGTAGGTGGATGTGAGGAGCTGCTGTGAACATGATGAAATGATCCTTGAACAAATCTTTGTAGATTAGTGATGAAGCTCAAACGGCTGTTGGAGTTACAAGGATTATATTTATCAAGCTGTGCAGTTAAACAGGGAGATTACTGAGTATTTACAACAGAGAGAAACACTATAAGAAGCTGCTTCATCACAACAAAGAATATATATCTGATGACCACATCCACTTTTTACTCTCTGTGATGTTTTCATGTGAACCACTAACACTGTGGGTTCTTCCTCCTGTATCCAGCTCTGGAGCTGCAGGTGACCAGAACAATAACAGTCCATCAGTCTCATACTGAGGCAGAGCTGAAGTGTCTCAGCAGCTGCAGTCCAGCTGATGGTCTTTCCTACGTCTGGATCAGGAACGGAGAGAAAATCATGAAGGAGGGAAGTTCTTACACAGACAGGTTTTCTCCTGGAGACGTGGTCTCTTGTGCTGTAAAGGGACATGAGAGTCATGGCTCTCCCCCAGTGTGTGAGTTTTCTCTAGTATTTAAGAGACAAAACACTTGAATCCAACACAACATGGCTGCTCAGGAAACAAATGCTGATGTTTTGTCCTGCAGATTTTCTGAAGGTGCCGTCAGTGTCAGTGAATCCTCCAGGTGAGATCATGGAGGGCAGCTCAGTGACTCTGACCTGTAGCAGTGACACTGACTCAGCAGCTAAATACACCTGGTACAAGGAGAAGCTGACACTGCTCAACAAAGAACCACAGCTCGTCTTCAGCTCCATCCAGTCCTCTGACTCTGGAGAGTATCACTGTGCAGCTGAGAATCAGCTGGAGAGGAGGACGTCTGAACACATCTCTATTGATGTGGAGTGTGAGTCAAAGGCAGCAGCTGAGAGACAAAATAACATACAACACATGAATGATACGTTTTAGCTTTTAGTCTCTTGAAAAGTCTCTCTGCAAACTAATGCTTTGAGGTGTTGACCAGGTTTTTTTAGAGAGGTTTTACTCCTTGTTGGTGATGTTCATCAGATTTTGACTTGTGTCAAATCATCTCCAGATGCTCCAAAGCTTCCCTCAGTGTCAGTGAGTCCCTCTGCTGAGATAGTGGAGGGCAGTTCAGTCACTCTGACCTGTAGCAGTGATGCTAACCCAGCAGCTAACTACACCTGGTACAAGGAGGATGAAGACTCACCAAAAGCTTCAGGACACATCTTCACCATCACTGACCTCAGACCTGAACACAGTGGGAATTATTACTGTGAAGCCCAGAACACAAGAGGACGTCACAAGTCCACCTTAAATCTGACTGTTGTGTCAGGTGAGTTGTGCACATTCATCATCACACACCTGTTTACTGCACCACAGCTCATCAACCTCACTGCTCATATCTCCTGTCAGGTGAACCAGTAATGATCATGAACACCATGAGGTTGACTCTGATGCTCCTGATGCTGTTCACACTGGTTGTCTTCAGTCTGTGGACGAGGTAAAAGTATAAAAATCCATCAGTTCACTCACTGCTCTTTGATTTTCTTCTTCTTCTTCTTCTTATATTCTGTGTTTGTTGTTGGTTTGAATCCAGGAAGAAGAAAACTCTGAGTTCAAACCCTGAACCAAAAGAAGCTGTGGAGATGATGGAGGTGAGAGACAGAGAGGCCCTACAACACTAACACAACTTGATCAGGTTTCATGAATGAGTCTCACGTTGTCCCCTCTGTCCATCAGGTGGACTCTGGTCCTGTTTATGAGGACGTCACCACAGCAGCACAGACAGAAGACAGAGAGGAGCAGGAAGACCTGGTGTGAAGTTGCAGTCAGGTCAGAGCCTCTCACATTCAGTAACAACAGATCAATAACATGCAGACTCCACATTTACAATCACAACTGTAACTTTACACAGGTTTGATGTGATGTTTTCAGATGCTGCTGCAGTAAAGGTGGGACTCACCTGATGGAAACAGGAAGTAGAGGAGCAACACTGATGGGATCTGATCATTGTCTGTAGCAGCTATGGAGACAGATGAAGTTTGAATGAAGGACTTTTCCTCTGTTTTGTCTCTGTGAGGATGAGCTGTGTCACAGTGCAGTGCTTCTCTGTGGTTCAGGATGTCACTGATGCAAACACACACTTTTCACTGAAGCAGCTGAGCTTTAAATCTCTGATGTCACTCATCAAAGCAGGACATACTTCAAGCCCTTTCAAAATAAGAGCCCACTGTTGGTAGCTGTAATCGGAGGCGTTCAGGAGTGAAACATGTCAGAGATGTTGGTCAACACTGTGACTCGTGACTGTAAATAACCTCAGCTGTAAATAGATCCAACAATGAAGGGTGGAAATGAAAAAGCAAAACCACAGATGCTAAACTCTTGATGTATATTGATCATTGTTGATTGAGACACTTTGACAGTGTTTAACATCAGCTACAGTTTTAACTGTCACTGAATAAATAAGTTGTTGTTTAGTTAATGATCTTTGTTCAGTTTGTTGACTCTTAATGTGTCTGTCTTCACACCTGTGTCATGTTTCTGATGATTTCTCTCTGTCTCTTTAAATGGTCTCTGTTGTGTCTCTGCTTGATGTGATGTGGATGATACGAACACCACAGAAGTAGATTCTCATTCTCTTTAATAGATTCACATTCATAAAGAGTCCTAGTTTGAACCAAACCACACGTTACAGTCCTTCTTCGTTTGAAGCGTCATCTCCTGTTATCTGGCTCGTCCTGCCTTCACATCATATGAGGAGGAAGGACGTGGTGTGCAGAAACAGCTTGATATGTTTTCTATAATTGCAGGTTGAAGTGTCTGTGATGTTTGTCGAGCACATCATTTACCTGTGAGCGAGCCTGCCTCCAGATGTGGCGGCAGCGGCGCAGATGGAGCTGGACTGATGGGACTGTGATTTCCCCCTCCTGGGCTGGGAAAAGCGGGGGCTGGTAACCTAGGGAACACTCGAAAGGGGTCATGCCGGATGGATGAGCTGGAGTGGGAGTTATGAGCATACTCAATCCAAGGTAGGTGCTCGCTCCAGGATGCGGGGTTTTGAGCCGCCACACAGCGGAGGGCGGCTTCCAGTTCCTGGTTGGCTCGCTCCGCCTGCCCGTTGGACTGGGGATGGTACCCCGATGACAGGCTGACCGACGCCCCCAGGGCTGTGCAAAAGGCCTTCCAGACACGGGAGATGAACTGCGGACCCATGTCCTAGATGATGTCCACCGGGATGCCATGGAGTCGGAAGACGTTGGACACAAGGAGGTCTGCTGTCTCTCTGACAGTCAAGTGGGCAGATTTAGAGAAACGGTCGATTACGGCGAGGATAATTGTGTTATCTTTGGACGTCGGCAGGCCGGTCACAAAATCCATGGCTATGTGGTACCAAGGGCGACTCGGGACAGGCAGGGAGGAGGGGCGGGGGCTGGCCGGCCGGTGGTCGTGGTACACCACGCTCACGCCAGCCACAGGAAGCCTCAGCCACACATACAGGCCCTCACGCTGACCAAGAAGGAGGGACGTTGGTGTACCGACAACGCCAAGCCCGGCCAGCGCGGCCTGGGTGTATAGTGTTATGGGATCCCCGTACAGTGTGTATATGGCTGAGTGTCTCTCCCTGTCCGTCAGCCCATCGCTGGTCTACCGCGAGCAGCCAGCTCGACCCCGCCCCTCGCTTCCTGGCCAACGCGGGGGAGCAGCTCGGCCTGGGTGTATAGTGTTATGGGATCCCCCGTGCAGTGTGTATATGGCTGAGTGTCTCTCCCTGTCCGTCAGCCCGGCGCCGGTCTACTCTATCGCGAGCCACAAGGCTGACGCCAGCTCAACCCCGCCCCTCGCCTCCTGCTCACCGCGAGGAAGCAGCTTGGCCTCTGTGTGTCGTGTCACGGGATCCCCGTACGCTGTGTGTGTGGCCGAGTGTCTCCCTGCGTCCGGCAGCCCAACGCTGGTCTACCGCGAGCCACCGGCTGACGCCAGCTCAACCCCACCCCTCGCTTCCTGGTCACCGCGTGGGAGCTGCTTGGCCTGTGTGTGTAGTGCTACGGGATCCCCCTTATAGTGTGTATATTGCTGAGTCACTCCCTGTGTCCGTCAGCCCAGCGCCGGTCTACTCTACCGCGAGCCACAAGGCTGACGCCAGCTCAACCCCGCCCCTCGCCTCCTGCTCACCGCGAGGAAGCAGCTTGGCCTCTGTGTGTCGTGTCACGGGATCCCCGTACGCTGTGTGTGTGGCCAAGTGTCTCCCTGCGTCCGTCAGCCCAACGCTGGTCTACCGCGAGCCACCGGCTGACGCCAGCTCAACCCCACCCCTCGCTTCCTGGTCACCGCGTGGGAGCTCCTTGGCCTGTGTGTGTAGTGCTACGGGATCCCCCTTATAGTGTGTATATTGCTGAGTCACTCCCTGTGTCCGTCAGCCCAGCGCCGGTCTACTCTACCGCGAGCCACAAGGCTGACGCCAGCTCAACCCCGCCCCTCGCCTCCTGCTCACCGCGAGGAAGCAGCTTGGCCTCTGTGTGTCGTGTCACGGGATCCCCGTACGCTGTGTGTGTGGCCGAGTGTCTCCCTGCGTCCGGCAGCCCAACGCTGGTCTACCGCGAGCCACCGGCTGACGCCAGCTCAACCCCGCCCCTCGCTTCCTGGTCACCGCGAGGGAGCAGCTTGGCCTGTCTGTGTAGTGCTATGGGATCCCCTGCACAATGTGTGTATATGGCTGAGTCTCCCTGTGTGTCCGTCAGCCCCGCGCCGGTCAAACCGGGAGCCGCAGGCTGACGCCAGCTCAACCCCGCCCCTCGCTTCCTGCTCACCGCGAGGGAGCTGCTTGGCCTATGTGTCGATAGTGTCATGGGATCCCCCGTACAGCGTGTATGGCTGAGTCTCCCTGTGTCCTTCAGCCCAGCGCCGGTCTAATGTACCGTGAGCCACCAGGCTGACGCCAGCTCAGCCCCGCCCCTCGCTTCCTGGTCACCGCGAGGGAGGAGCTTGGCCTGTGTGTATAGTGCCACGGGATCCCCCCGTACAGTGTGTATGGCTGAGTCTCTCTGTGTCCGTCAGCCCCACGCCGGTCAAACCGCGAACCGTAGGCTGACGCCAGCTCGACCCCGCCCCTCGCTTCCTGGTCACCGCTGTGACGTGGCGATGCGTAGCGGTGGAAATTGACGGACTCTTGCTGGACACTTTTTGTCTGTAGCATCGTATGCATATTTATTCATTCAGGGAGCGAGGGAGCGAAGTGACCGTGCTGCCGCTCATGGTCACAAGGAAAAATCTACCGGAACAGGTAGTAGAGGATGGTTGGTTGAGACTTATGGGTCGTGTAGTCAGGAGTCACGTCCAGGACTCATTTCATACAGTATCGCCATCTAGTGGACACAATAAGTGTGGGCGAAATACTGTGAACACGTTACAAACTCGTCTGTGAACAGGGCAAATGACGAGAAATAAACAGGGGAACCCCCCCACAGAGCCGTGGCCCATTCTAATGCCCGCCCACGCAGCAACCCCACTACATACTGTACCCTCGATCCGACTGTGGGGAAAGTTAAAGGGCGATGATCTAATACCAGGGAGCACTGGAGAAGAAAGGACCGGCAACGGACGGGATCGCCCGTATAAGGCTCGGGGTCCACGGTGTGTGGCTCTTTGATGGGGAGTGGGTCGCGAGGCGCGGGCCACAGCCGCTGGTGAGGGGCGCGCAGGAGAAGCCGTGTCTGGCTGGGAGGAAGACAACAGGGACAGGTGAGTGGAGATGACCGACAGCTGGGAGGTTATTTCATTGATTTGCCCGGAGAGAGCGGCTGAATTATCCAGGAGCTTATTGAGTAGTTGGTCATGTTTACGGAGGAGCGAGTCCTGGGAGGCGGTGGTGTTCCGGAGTCTGTCGGTGTCTGCGTGGTCCATGTTTGGCCAGAACTTGCTGTTCCGCTGAGCTACGGAGGATGATGGAGGACCACAAGGCAGACCACCTGTATCTACCCTGGCGACACGACTCGTTTCGTACTGATGACCACAACAATTTATTTTCTTCCAGTTATGGAACACCGTGAAAACGTGTACGCCTGCTAGCCAGTGATAGACGCTTTCTCTCCCTCTTCTCATTCAACTTCCGACACTGTAGCACGACATACGTCACACAGACGGAAGTGACCCTTCACAATAATGGTCTCAGATCGACCGCAGAACCGTAAATCAACTATAGAAAATTCAAACCAAATGTTTGTTAACATAGTGTAGCCGGAGGTTGTTTCCCTCCCGGCCACTAGGTGGCACTGTGCCAACTTGTCGGGCACCCTGATCACTGGGCGGCGCCGGCCGCACTGTTATATACAGGTGTGTGGGCATACCTCATTCCCTTTTCCGCTTCCATCTCCGGTGGTGGCTGTGGTCTGGCGTGGCAGAGCCCTTTTGTTTGGTGTGGCTGCCGTCGAGGCGCACAACATCCTCCACACAGGTAATGAACTCTGCCATTTTCCATTTTACATGTGCACAGCGGGCGTGTTGGTGATACAATCTCCGCTCTCGCAGCGTGTAGCACGGCCGACTGCTGGGGCCGTGGGAGACGAATTGCTCCGTTGGAAACCCTCTGGGCGCAGTTACTCGTTCGTTTGGTAGGTCGATGTTGTCTGCCGCTCATCAAGTCTGTCACTCAGTTCTGAGCTGACCATTATCCTGTGTACTTCAGGCTGTGGTGTAACTGAGCCGCGGCCTGTTAGGCCCTCCCTCTCCACGGAGGCTTCGTTGGTACATTGCAAAGTGGTATGTATACATCATGTCATTAAAATATTAGTGTTAATTAACTTACTTAATTCATTAAATAAGACGGTTGTGTGCCTTATTTCAGAGGTGGACCTCAATTGTTGGGCCCGCTATCGGCCACCACTCCCTGGATCTTCGCTGCTGTTTTGGCTCCCGTTGTTTTTTTGGAAAATCGTGGCGACACCTATTTGAATAATCTTGGATTAATTTGCCTTCATTGGTTACCCTAATTTGTGCAGAGTGCACCCTTTTTCTTAGGTTATATCTTGTTTATTAGAAAATAATTTAGTTATTTGTATTTCTCTGGATTTGGTTTCTTTTGTTTTGTTCTGTTATTTTATTTACATATTGTTTGTCCACACCAGCCTGTGTGGCACGTATGGCATGTTTTATTAATGCTTCTCTTTGTCATTGGTCAGGTGCTGTGGGCCGACGGCGGCAATCCAATCCCTGGTGGCGGTGTTTTCTTCACGATCCCCTTTTGATGTGTGTGAGTGTGCAGTGTCACGGGTGGTTTGTTTCAGGACCCCGTCCCCTTTTTTTTGGTTTTCTCCTGCCGCATAGTAAACCCCAGCCCTGTCCTCATAATCATCCCCTGCCTACGTGCTAATTTTATGGTGTTATTGTGTTGGGCTGGTGTGTGATCCCTTAATTTGGTTTCTATTTGTTTTGATAAATTTCTTTTTGTTAAATAAAATTCCTTTCTCTTAATTGAAAACCGTCTCTGTCCCGTGGTATGAGAACCTGTGTGACCTTACTCCTTTAAAGGAAGAGAAACATATATATTAGAATTTCCTGGGGGTGAAATTCCCCTGGGTGGCGTTGTCGCAACCGGAACGAACTCGATCTCCCTCGCCCCGCCACATTCGTAAAGAACAGAAAATCTGAAACAAATGTTATGTTATTTCCTGGCGTCCGCTACACCACCAAATCACCAGACAAGAGTTTTATTGAGGAAAGATGGGGTGGGGAGGATGAGGGGATCTGGCTGGGCGAGGAGGTGAGTGGGGAAGAGGAGAGGGTCCATGGAGAGGAGCGGGTCCGAGGGTGGTGACGAGTAGGCAGGGGCTGAGGCTCGCGAAAGTTACTGCAAAGTTCTGGCAGCGATGGATGAGAAACCCAGGGTATCTGAGACGGTGAGGTGATGAGATGATGAGATGCAGCTGTGTCCCCTGCACACCTGTCGCCAACGCCTGGAGCACCGCCTCTGAGAGAGAGAGAGAGGGAGGGAGAGAGGGAGACTGGGAGGAGCAGAGCGGAACGCAACACTACGTGTGGCTCTGCATGGATGTTCATTATGAATTTGTGTAGTGGTATGAGGCACTGCTAAATCTTCCGTTCCACCCTGCTCTATCCGGCTAATCAGCCAATCACTGTTTACACAGAGAAGATAAAAGTAGGACAGGTCCCCCCCTCTGCCCTCTCGCTTCCTGCCTCTTCGGCCCGTCCACTTCCGGGTTGTTGCCTCTGCCGCTCACCGCACAGCACAGGTAGGCACGCCGATTTGTCACTCGTTTAGTTCGTTAAGTATTATTTAACGTAAACATAATCTCGCCATAGATCGGCATCTTCGATGCGGTTGTGGCGATGCAATAGGGTCGTTTGCCGATGCTGACTGGAGCTTAGGTGAGTCACAGTGAGCTACCATTGCTAATTGTTTAGCCAGGTGCTAAGCCCCTTCCGCTCCTCTCCCTCTAACAGTGGCTGCTCGCAGCCACCCGCTCAAACACTGGCACGGGCCGTGCAGAGCAGGAAGCGGAGGGGCGGGGGCAGCTGGGCGAAGCCGCTGGCTCGCGGTGTAGAGAGCAAAATGAGCCACGCTGAGCAGGCCGGCCGTGAGCCACTCAGCCACCCGCTCAAACACTGGCACGGGCCGTGCAGAGCAGGAAGCGGAGGGGCGGGGGCAGCTGGGCGAAGCCGCTGGCTCGCGGTGTAGAGAGCAAAATGAGCCACGCTGAGCAGGCCGGCCGTGAGCCACTCAGCCACCCGCTCAAACACTGGCACGGGCCGTGCAGAGCAGGAAGCGGAGGGGCGGGGGCAGCTGGGCGAAGCCGCTGGCTCGCGGTGTAGAGAGCAAAATGAGCCACGCTGAGCAGGCCGGCCGTGAGCCACTCAGCCACCCGCTCAAACACTGGCACGGGCCGTGCAGAGCAGGAAGCGGAGGGGCGGGGGCAGCTGGGCGAAGCCGCTGGCTCGCGGTGTAGAGAGCAAAATGAGCCACGCTGAGCAGGCCGGCCGTGAGGCAGGCAGTCCTCCCCCGCTGCGCCGACTCTCTTCACCCCTCTCCCTCTTTGGTGGGGACGCAAACTGACCGGATTGGACACCGGTGACTTGGCCGCCGCGGTGAAGTAAGGACAATAGACAGTAATCTCGGCTATTTAGCCACGGCTACCTGCCACGTTGCTGCTACCGCTGCCTTGCTTGCTTGGGGTGGGGTCCTGGCGGCCGTTCCTGGCCGACCTGTGTCTTTCTGCTGGCCCTGTTTTCTGCTGCTGCTGCACGGACGCGGTGTGTGTTTGTGTGTGTGTGGCTGCCGCTGGTATTGGACGTTACGAGCCCCGTTGGAACTCTCAGCCACCTGCTCGGACTGTGTGTGTGTGTTTGTGTGTTTTAATGTAATTCGCCAAGGTGTGGTGTAATTTTGTTTATTTTTCAAATTAACTTATTTTGGTCATTTCTTATTAGTTTAGTTGTTTGTGTTTTTTTTGAACGATTGGTTTATTTTGGGAGTTTATTGGAATTATTTAATTTTCTTTTGGGAGGGAAACCTGCTTTATAAATGGTTTAATTGATTAAGTTTAACTGTTGAGTTTATCTCTGGCCAGAGACTCTTTAATTTTCTTTTTTGTTAGTTGGTTGACTTCTGATTATTTCAATTTATTATTATTTAGTTTATTAATTGATCATTCGTTAGCCTGTTTATGTTTTGGGATATTGGTTGTTTCTTTGATGGTGAGCCCTGTTAACTGTGCTTTTATCTTTCCCTAGAGCTGGAGGCCAGCGTGGTGGTGGTGGTTCCTCCTGGGTGGTGGTGGTCCCTTGTGTGCGTGTGATTCCCATTCAAGATTATTTTGTGTGCACCTCACGTTTTGCTGTGTGAATGGGGTGTTCCCCTCTTTCTTTTTGGACGTCACTTTCCTTTGTTGACTCCTCCTCCAGCCGGTAGGCCTCAGCTCGCAACCCCTTTTCCAGTTGGGCTCCCTTCATATTTATTTTTGTCCCAGACCTTGTGCTTATTTTAACAATAAAGTGTTGTATATTATTTTCGAACTCCGTCTCCTTACCTCCCTGATTTGAACGAACCTGTGTCCTGTTATAATAGTTGATAATTGACCTTTTCTATGGGTCATGGCGTTGTCGGCAACATAAAAGAAAAGATCTGTGAGATAATTTAGTAAATCATCCCTCGTGCCGCCACATTTGCATTTAAAGCTCTGATGCCCGGTGGAAGAACCTGTTTTGAAGTCTGCTTGTTTTGCTCGTGAAGCTTCGGTAGCGTCTCCTCGAGGGCAGGAGAGCAAACAGTTGACGGTGACCTGGGTGTCTGCAGGACTCGGTTTTCTTTCGGGCTTTGCTGAGGCACCGTGATTCAGTGACGGCCTCCAGGGAAGGCAGGGAGCAGCCAGTGACCCTCTGGAGGGCTCTGGGGTCTGCAGCTGAGCAGCCAGCAAACATCTGGCTCTCCACTGTGGATCTGAAGAATGAGACCAGCAGAGTCTCCTTCAGCCTGTTTTTGCAGAGCAGTCTGAAACAGTGACGTCTCTGCTGGGATTTTTTCCACTACCACAGTTGTGTCTGTAGACCAGGAGAGGTCCTGAGAGACGGTGGCCCCCAGGAACCTCCTCCACCTTTATGAGAAGTGGGCTGGAATCTGCTCCGTGCCTCCTGAAGTCCAGGACCATGTCTTTGGTTTTACTGGTGCTGAGTGTGAGGTTGTACTTGTTGCTCCAGTGGAACAGTCCACTGACCTGGTCTCTGTGTGCAGACACATCACCTCTGGTAATAAACCCAATCACAGCATCGTCGGTGAATTTAAAGACTGTGACAGAGGGCGGACGGGAGAGCAGTGGTGCCTGTGCAGAGCATAGAGGAGGGGGCTCAGTACACAACCCTGTGGGGAGCTGGTGGTAAGTGTGATGGTGAAGGAGTTTGAGGACGGTCTGTGCTAAAGTTCCTTATCCAGGCACAGATGGATGTGTGTGTGTGGGGGGGGGGGGGCTGTACTGATGACATCATCATCTGTGGATCTGCTTCCCTTGTGGGCAGCTGGATGAGGATCCAGGTGAGGGGGGGGGCTCTGATGTGCTGAGGGCTGCTGGTGTGTCGTCATTCACACTGCTGACCGCTGGCTTCTTGGGATCAGGGATCATAGTGGCAGATTGTAGGCAGGGTGGGATGGTGGCCTGTGTCAGGGAGGAGCTGAAAGTCCTTGTGAGGACCCTGAGAGCTGGTCTGCACACGCTGTCGGTACTTTGTCAGCCTTTGTGTACTTGATGTGTGTCTCTTTGGGTTAACATGTTGTAATCAGTGTTAATCTGCCTCAAGTGTTTCTCTACTGATGGAGCCTTTAGCCTGATTTTACCTGTTGACACAGAGACGATCCTGTTAAACACTTGTTTCTAATCAGTTCTTCAGCTCAGATCTGACTCTCAGGACTTCCTCAGTAGTTTGTAAGACGACAACATGACTGTAGTTCACACGTGTACTGACCTCATGAATATTCATGACGTAAAGAGGAAGTTGTTCCTCTTCCTTTAACAGCTTGACTTGTGTCTCTGTGCACAGACGATCATCACCCTCCTGTCTTGTCAGACCAGAGCTGGTGTTTGATCAGATCGATGTTTCTTTCACACACTGTTGAGCAGCTGATGTGTTTTATTGTGTCTGAAGTCACACAGAGAGACGAGAGGAGCAGTGATGAGTTTAACAGCAGCATCAAGTGGATTTGTCCTGGTCCTTCTTCTCACTCTACCAGGTACTGTACATGTCCATTTACTTTGTAGGACATTTAGTTCACACACTCAGACCAAGATGAAACAGCTTTGAGTCAAGAGATAATTCTTCACTAGTTGTTTTTACATGTTTAATGCTTGATACCACCTCATATCTGCATCCACATACCTGAAGCTCAACATTGAAGTGGTGAGTGTTATTACACAGTGAGGATAGTGCTGTTTGAATGAACTGTATAAATGGAGCTGGTTCATCTGAAGGATTCAGTAACTGTAGAGTTTATCTACAAATGTCTGTACGTTCTGTTGAACATGACAAGAGAACAGCTACCAAGGCTCAAAATAACCAGGTGACGTCTGTTAATTTTGTTACTTGGTGATGTCAGTGTGATGTTTCCACTCCACCTGTGGTTCACAGTGACCTCCTCTTCCTGATCTACCAACACAGTAAACACCAACCTGACCACAAAGTGAACAGAGGAAATCAAACAGAAGTTTCACATGCTCCTTCTCACACTGTTCATTATAGCTGCATTAAGACTCAGAGGTCCAGTGGCTTTTTGTTTACAACATCAACCAGTCAGACACTTATGAACAGGATGAGTTTGAAAGTGAATGAAAAGGAAGAGACCATGAAAGGTGTTTTAGTCATGTAGCAGGTTCACATGTTGAATAAGCTCCATCAAACTTGACTGTGTTGTTGTGAGTCTGACTGTGGTTTGTGCTGTGCTCTGTGTTACAGTGATACAGGGTCAGAGAGGCTGGAGAGTGACTTACACTGACACTCACATCTGTGCCTCTAAAGGATCAACAGTGGAAATGAGCTGCACATACAGTTACCCAGACATGTACGAGGGCCGTGATCTTACAGTTGAGGAAAGATACTGGTTCGTTAAAGGGAGTAATTATGATGGTGTGTATGTGACAACAGACTCAAACTACACAGGTCGTGTGGAGAATCACTGTGATGAGAGGAAACGCTGCACTCTGAGGATCAGAGACCTGAGAGAGACAGACTCAGCTGTTTACAAGTTCACAATCATCAAAAATATAATACAGAGACTCACAGGGGAACCTGGAGTGACTCTGTTTGTCACAGGTAACGTTTTCTCTGGAATATTGATCAGTTTGGTTCAAGTCATTGACGACTGAGAATCTTTATTTGTCTCTGTGTTTGTACTTTTCTGGTTTAGTTCCTGTCTGTTCTTTCTTCACAGATCCAGACCTCCAGGTGCTGGTGGAAAGATCATCAGGCCAGGTAGAGCTCAAGTGTCACAGCAGTTTTAAAGCTCCTCCTTCATTTGTCTGGTACAAGAACGAGCTGAAGATGGAGGAGGAAACATTTTCCATTAGAGTCTCTGTTAATGATGACAACAGATATTCCTGTGCTCTTAAAGGATGTGAGGATCAGCGCTCTCCTCCAGTCTGTGAGTTTACTCCACAGTGTCACTAATACAATGTCAAAGTAAAACCTTCCACTACACACTTTATGTCTCATACTGGATCAACCTCTGTATAAACTATCAGCTACATCATATTCACTTGTACTGTGAAAAGACAGTTAAAGTTCACTTCTCCTCATGTTCCCTCCTCCAGATGCTCCAGAGCTTCCCTCAGTGTCAGCGAGTCCCTCTGCTGAGATAGTGGAGGGCAGTTCAGTCACTCTGACCTGTAGCAGTGATGCTAACCCAGCAGCTAGTTACACCTGGTACAAGGTGAAGGACTGGAAACATCTGAGTGACCAACCACAGCTGGTCTTCAGCTCCATCCAGCCCTCTGAGTCTGGACAGTATTTCTGTTTAGCTGAGAATAAGATGGGGAGAAACTCAGCACGCATCTTTATTGATGTCAAATGTGAGTCAGACAGTTTATTATAAAATCTATATGAAGCTGATCAGAAACCAGAACAATGTTTTCCAGCTATAATGTTTCTTATGCTGCCAAACACATGACTGTTGATGATGTTTGTTGTTCCAGATGCTCCAAAGCTTCCCTCAGTGTCAGTGAGTCCCTCTGCTGAGATAGTGGAGGGCAGTTCAGTCACTCTGACCTGTAGCAGTGATGCTAACCCAGCAGCTAACTACACCTGGTACAAGGAGAACCAAACTCTGCTACAAGGACCAGAAGTAGTTTATCATTTCTCCTCCATCAGCTCTGAGGACAGAGGGACCTACCACTGCAAGTCTGAGAATCAGTTTGGACAGATTGACTCTACGTCTCTGTTTCTAAACGTCCTGTGTAAGTAGAAAACACAACTTAAATTCATCAAGTCATACAGAGCAACATTAATGCATCTTCATGTTCCCTCCTCCAGATGCTCCAGAGCTTCCCTCAGTGTCAGTGAGTCCCTCTGCTGAGATAGTGGAGGGCAGTTCAGTCACTCTGACCTGTAGCAGTGATGCTAACCCAGCAGCTAACTACACCTGGTACAAGGAGGATGAAGACTCACCAAAAGCTTCAGGACACATCTTCACCATCACTGACCTCAGACCTGAACACAGTGGGAATTATTACTGTGAAGCCCAGAACACAAGAGGACGTCACAAGTCCACCTTAAATCTGACTGTTGTGTCAGGTGAGTTGTGCACATTCATCATCACACACCTGTTTACTGCACCACAGCTCATCAACCTCACTGCTCGTATCTCCTGTCAGGTGAACCAGTAATGATCATGAACACCATGAGGTTGACTCTGATGCTCCTGATGCTGTTCACACTGGTTGTCTTCAGTCTGTGGATGAGGTAAAACTATAAAAATCCATCAGTTCACTCACTGCTCTTTGATTTTCTTCTTCTTCTTCTTCTTATATTCTGTGTTTGTTGTTGGTTTGAATCCAGGAAGAAGAAAACTCTGAGTTCAAACCCTGAACCAAAAGAAGCTGTGGAGATGATGGAGGTGAGAGACAGAGAGGCCCTACAACACTAACACAACTTGATCAGGTTTCATGAATGAGTCTCATGTTGTCCCCTCTGTCCATCAGGTGGACTCTGGTCCTGTTTATGAGGACGTCACCACAGCAGCACAGACAGAAGACAGAGAGGAGCAGGAAGACCTGGTGTGAAGTTGCAGTCAGGTCAGAGCCTCTCACATTCAGTAACAACAGATCAATAACATGCAGACTCCACATTTACAATCACAACTGTAACTTTACACAGGTTTGATGTGATGTTTTCAGATGCTGCTGCAGTAAAGGTGGGACTCACCTGATGGAAACAGGAAGTAGAGGAGCAACACTGATGGGATCTGATCATTGTCTGTAGCAGCTATGGAGACAGATGAAGTTTGAATGAAGGACTTTTCCTCCGTTTTGTCTCTGTGAGGATGAGCTGTGTCACAGTGCAGTGCTTCTCTGTGGTTCAGGATGTCACTGATGCAAACACACACTTTTCACTGAAGCAGCTGAGCTTTAAATCTCTGATGTCACTCATCAAAGCAGGACATACTTCAAGCCCTTTCAAAATAAGAGCCCACTGTTGGTAGCTGTAATCGGAGGCGTTCAGCAGTGAAACATGTCAGAGATGTTGGTCAACACTGTGACTCGTGACTGTAAATAACCTCAGCTGTAAATAGATCCAACAATGAAGGGTGGAAATGAAAAAGCAAAACCACAGATGCTAAACTCTTTATGTATATTGATCATTGTTGATTGAGACACTTTGACGGTGTTTAACATCAGCTACAGTTTTAACTGTCACTGAATAAATAAGTTGTTGTTTAGTTAATGATCTTTGTTCAGTTTGTTGACTCTTAATGTGTCTGTCTTCACACCTGTTTCATGTTTCTGATGATTTCTCTCTGTCTCTTTAAATGGTCTCTGTTGTGTCTCTGCTTGATGTGATGTGGATGATACAAACACCACAGAACTAGATTCTCATTCTCTTTAACAGATTCACATTCATAAAGAGTCCTAGTTTGAACCAAACCACACGTTACAGTCCTTCTTCATTTGAAGCGTCATCTCCTGTTATCTGGCTCGTCCTGCCTTCACATCATATGAGGAGGAAGGACGTGGTGTGCAGAAACAGCTTGATATGTTTTCTATAATTGCAGGTTGAAGTGTCTGTGATGTTTGTCGAGCACATCATTTACCTGTGAGCGAGCCTGCCTCCAGATGTGGCGGCAGCGGCGCAGATGGAGCTGGACTGATGGGACTGTGATTTCCCCCTCCTGGGCTGGGAAAGGTGGGGCCTGGTAACCTAGGGAACACTCGAAAGGGGTCGTGCCGGATGGATGAGCTGGAGTGGGAGTTATGAGCATACTCAATCCAAGGTAGGTGCTCGCTCCAGGATGCAGGGTTTTGAGCCGCCACACAGCGGAGGGCGGCTTCCAGTTCCTGGTTGGCTCGCTCCACCTGCCCGTTGGACTGGGGATGGTACCCCGATGACAGGCTGACCGACGCCCCCAGGGCTGTGCAAAAGGCCTTCCAGACACGGGAGATGAACTGCGGACCCATGTCCTAGATGATGTCCACCGGGATGCCATGGAGTCGGAAGACGTTGGACACAAGGAGGTCTGCTGTCTCTCTGACAGTCAAGTGGGCAGATTTAGAGAAACGGTCGATTACGGCGAGGATAATTGTGTTATCTTTGGAAGTCGGCAGGCCGCTCACAAAATCCAGGGCTATGTGGTACCAAGGGCGACTCGGGATAGGCAGGGAGGAGGGGCGGGGGCTGGCCGGCCGGTGGTCGTGGTACACCACGCTCACGCCAGCCACAGGAAGCCTCAGCCACACATACAGGCCCTCACGCTGACCAAGAAGGAGGGACGTTGGTGTACCGACAACGCCAAGCCCGGCCAGCGCGGCCTGGGTGTATAGTGTTATGGGATCCCCGTACAGTGTGTATGGCCGAGTGTCTCTCCCTGTCCGTCAGCCCCAACGCTGGTCTACCGCGAGCAGCCGGCTCGGCCCCGCCCCTCGCTTCCTGGCCAACGCGGGGGAGCAGCTCGGCCTGGGTGTATAGTGTTGTGGGATCCCCCGTACAGTGTGTATATGGCTGAGTGTCTGTGTGTCCGTCAGCCCCGCGCCGGTCAAACCGCGAGCCGCCGGCTGACGCCAGCTCAACCCCGCCCCTCGCTTCCTGGTCACCGCGAGGGAGCTGCTTGGCCTGTGTGTGTAGTGCTATGGGATCCCCCGTACATTGTGTATATTGCTGAGTCTCTCTGTGTCCGTCAGCCCCGCGCCGGTCTACTCTATCGCGAGCCACAAGTTTGACGCCAGCTCAACCCCGCCCCTCGCCTCCTGCTCACCGCGAGGGAGCAGCTTGGCCTCTGTGTGTCGTGTCACGGGATCCCCATACGCTGTGTGTATGGCTGAGTCTCCCTGCGTCCGGCAGCCCAACGCTGGTCTACCGCGAGCCACCGGCTGACGCCAGCTCAACCCCGCCCCTCGCTTCCTGGTCACCGCGAGGGAGCTGCTTGACCCGTGTGTGTAGTGCTGTGGGATCCCCCCCGTACAGTGTGTATGGCTGAGTCTCTCTGTGTCCGTCAGCCCAGCGCCGGTCTACTCTACCGCGAGCCACAAGGCTGACGCCAGCTCAACCCCGCCCCTCGCTTCCTGGTCACCGCGAGGGAGTTGTTTGGCCTGTGTGTGTAGTGCTACGGGATCCCCCGTGCAGTGTGTATATTGCTGAGTCTCTCTCTGTGTCCGTCAGCCCCGAGCAGGTCAAACCGCGAACCGCCGACTGACACCAGCTCAACCCCGCCCCTCGCTTCCTGGTCACCGCGAGGGAGATGCTTGGCCTGTGTGTACAGTGTTACGGGATCCCCCCGTACAGTGTGTGTATGGCTGACTCTCCTTTTGTGTCCGTCAGCCCAGCTCCGGTCCACTCTACCGCCAGCCACAAGGCTGACGCCAGCTCAACCCCGCCCCTCGCTTCCTGCTCACCGCGAGGGAGCTGCTTGACCCGTGTGTGTAGTGCTGTGGGATCCCCCCCGTACAGTGTATATGGCTGAGTCTCTCTGTGTCCGTCAGCCCAGCGCCGGTCTACTCTACCGCGAGCCACAAGGCTGACGCTAGCTCAACCCCGTCCCATGCTTCCTGGTCACCGCGAGGAGCTGCTTGGCCTTTGTGTGTAGTGCTATGGGATCCCCCGTACAGTGTGTACATGGCTGAGTCTCTCTGTGTCCGTCAGCCCCGCGCCGGTCAAACCGCGAGCCGCCGGCTGACGCCAGCTCAACCCCGCCCCTCGCTTCCTGGTCACCGCGAGGGAGCTGCTTGGCCTGTGTGTGTAGTGCCATATGTAGTGAGTAACAGTTAGGGCTCCCTCCTCTCAGCTCCTCCCCTTTAAGCAGGGTTGAGTATAAAAGGCCACAAAATGGCTGATGCAGCCTCTTGCTGGTTCCTGCTCCTCTGGTGGTAAGTCGCTCCCTGGTCTCTCCCAAAAGTTTGTCTCATGAGGTTTTTAATATACTAACTGGTCTCTTTTATGTGTTTTTAGGCACCCTGCTGCTTTTTGTTCTTTTTGTTTTGTTTCCCGTGGACTGGTCTTTTTGGTTGGGGTTTTGTTAACATTTTGTTTGTTTTGCTTTCAGGTTTCTTTTGTTTGACAGTGTGGTCCGAGAGTCCAAGTGGGAGGCTAGGCACTGTGGTGGGAACCTCACTCTTATTGCATGCAGTAGTCACCTGGTCACTGTAGTGTATGTTGTTTTGTTTGCTGTGTAGTGTTTCACCCCAGGTGAGGAGTAGGGGCACTTCCCCATGTAGTCTGCCTCCCCTTGAGGCTCTGGCCACACTGTGGTCTTAGTTATCTTGTTAATTCTAGTTTGTTTGGATTAAGTGGCTTTCTTTATTGAATATAATAAATCATTTTTTACTTATGTTGTGTATAACTTTTTCCTTCCTTGTCGTTTCAGCTTTAGTTATAGTTTAATCATAAATTCATTTGATATTTCAAATAAAAATATTCTTTCTTTATCTACGGTCTCTGCCTCCTCAGTTGCCGAACCTGTGTCCTTTTCTTCCTTAATTGTGATTATTTTGGTCCTACTTCCTGGGGTGAAATTCCCCAGGTGGCGTTGTCGTTTTTTTTTTTTTTTGATCTCTTTAATTTTCCCCTCCCTTTTATTTAAACTTTACATTCCACCCGAAACCTCCACCTCTCGCCACACATAGGATCCCCCGTACAGTGTGTATATGGCTGAGTCTCTCTGTTTCCGTCAGCCCAGCGCCGGTCTCCTCTACCGCGAGCCACAAGGCTGACGCCAGCTCAACCCCGCCCCTCGCTTCCTGGTCACCGCGTGGGAGCTGCTTGTCCTGTGTGTGTAGTGCTATGGGATCCCCCGTACAGTGTGTATGTCGCTGAGTCACTCTGTGTCCGTCAGCCCAGCGCCGGTCAAACCGCGAGCTGCCGGCTGACGCCAGCTCAACCCCGCCCCTCGCTTCCTGGTCACGGCGAGGGAGCTGCTTGGCCTGTGTGTGTACTGCCATAGGATCCCCCGTGCAGTGTGTATATGGCTGAGTCTCTCTATGTCCGTCAGCCCAGCGCCGGTCTCCTCTACCGCGAGCCACAAGGCTGACGCCAGCTCAACCCCGCCCCTCGCTTCCTGGTCACCGCGTGGGAGCTGCTTGTCCTGTGTGTGCAGTGCTATGGGATCCCCCGTACAGTGTGTATATGGCTGAGTCTCTCTATGTCCGTCAGCCCAGCGCCGGTCTCCTCTACCGCGAGCCACAAGGCTGACGCCAGCTCAACCCCGCCCCTCGCTTCCTGGTCACCGCGAGGGAGCTGCTTGGCCTGTGTGTGTCGTGTCACGGGATCCCCGTACGCTGTGTGTGTGGCCGAGTGTCTCCCTGCGTCCGTCGGCCCAACGCTGGTCTACCGCGAGCCACCGCCTGACGCCAGCTCAACCCCGCCCCTCGCTTCCTGGTCACCGCGTGGGAGCTGCTTGGCCTGTGTGTGTAGTGCTATGGGATCCCCCGTACAGTGTGTGTATGGCTGAGTCACTCTGTGTCCGTCAGCCCAGCGCCGGTCAAACCGTGAGCCACCAGGCTGACGCCAGCTCAGCCCCGCCCCTCGCTTCCTCGTCACCGCGAGGGAGCTGCTTGTCCTGTGTGTGTAGTGCTACGGGATCCTCCGTACAGTGTGTATATGGCTGAGTCTCTCTGTGTCCGTCAGCCCAGCGCCGGTCAAACCGCGAGCCGCCGGCTGACGCCAGCTCAACCCCGCCCCTCGTTTCCTGGTCACCGCGAGGGAGCAGCTTGGCCTGTGTGTGTATAGTGTTACGGGATCCGCGTACAGTGTGTGTGGCCGAGTGTCTCCCCGTGTGTCCGTCAGCCCCGAGCCGGTCAAACCGCGAGCCGCAGGCTGACGCCAGCTCAACCCCGCCCCTCGCTTCCTGGTCACCGCGAGGGAGCTGCTTGTCCTGTGTGTGTAGTGGTATGGGATCCCCCGTACAATGTGTACATCGCTGAGTCACTCTGTGTCCGTCAGCCCAGCGCCGGTCAAACCGCGAGCCGCCGGCTGACGCCAGCTCAACCCCGCCCCTCGCTTCTTGGTCACCGCGAGGGAGCAGCTTGGCCTTTGTGTATAGTGTTACGGGATCCCCGTACAGTGTGTGTGGCCGAGTGTCTCCCCGTGTGTCCGTCAGCCCAACGCTGGTCTGCCGCGAGCCACCGTCTGACGCCAGCTCAACCCCGCCACTCGCTTCCTGCTCACCGCGAGGGAGCAGCTTGGCCTGTGTGTGTATAGTGTCACGGGATCCCCGGACAGTGTGTGTGGCCGAGTGTCTCCCTGTGTCCGCCAGCCCAACGCTGACGCCGGCTCAACCCCGCCCCTCGCTTCCTTCTCACCGCGAGGGAGCAGCTTAGCCCGTGAGTATAGTGTTACGGGATCCCCGTACAGTGTGTGTGGCCGAGTGTCTCCCTGTGTCCGTCAGCCCAACGCTGGTCTGCCGCGAGCCGCCGGCCGACGCCAGCTCGACCCCGCCCCTCGCTTCCTGGTCACCGCGAGGGAGCAGCTTGGCCTGTGTGTACAATGCTATGGGATCCCCCGTACAGTGTGTGTATGGCTGAGTCTCTCCGTGTCCGCCAGCCCCACGCCGGTCGAACAGCGAGCCGCCGGCTGACGCCAGCTCGACCCCGCCCTTCTCTTCCTGGTCACCGCGAGGGAGCAGCTTGGCCTGTGTGTACAGTGTTACGGGATCCCCGTACAGTGTGTGTGGCCGAGTGTCTCCCTGTGTCCGTCAGCCCAACGCCGATCTGCTGCGAGCCGCCGGCTCGGCCCCGCCCCTCGCTTCCTGGTCAACGCGGGGGAGCAGCTCGGCCTGGGTGTATACTGTTATGGGATCCCCGTACAGTGTGTATATGGCTGAGTCTCTCTGTCCGTCAGCCCAGCGCCGATCAAACAGCGAGCCGCCGGCTGACGCCAGCTCAACCCCGCCCCTCGCTTTCTGGTCACCGCGAGGGAGCAGCTTGGCCTGTGTGTGTATAGCGTTACGGGATCCGCGCACAGTGTGTGTGGCCGAGTGTCTCCCTGTGTCCGTCAGCCCAACGCTGGTCTGCCGCGAGCCACCGGCTGACGCCAGCTCAACCCCGCCCCTCGCTTCCTGCTCACCGCGAGGGAGCAGCTTGGCCTGTGTGTATAGCGTTACGGCTGCTGTCGGGGGTTGTTTTTTGTTGGAGTGTGTGCTCCTGTTTTTTCCCTATCTTTGTTAGTAGCGGCAGCAGCGCAGGATTGGAGGAGGCTCTCCCGTCCCTGGATTGGCTAATGGCTGACGCCAGCTCGACCCCGCCCCTCGCTTCCTGGTCACCGCTAGGGAGCTGCTTGTTCTGTGTGTACAGTGCTAGGGGATCCCCCGTGCAGTGTGTGTATGGCTGAGTCTCTGTGTGTCCGTCAGCCCCACGCCGGTCAATCCGCGAGCCGCCGGCTGACGCCAGCTCGACCCCGCCCCTCGCTTCCTGGTCACCGCGAAGAAGCAGCTTGGCCTGTGTGTACAGTGTCACGGGATCCCCGTACAGTGTGTGAGGCCGAATGTCTCCCTGTGTCCGTCAGCCCAACGCCGATCTGCCGCGAGCCGCCGGCTCGGCCCCGCCCCTCGCTTCCTGGTCAACGCGGGGGAGCAGCTCGGCCTGGGTGTATACTGTTATGGGATCCCCGTACAGTGTGTATGGCTGAGTGTCTCTCCCTGTCCGTCAGCACCAACGCTGGTCTACCGCGAGCCGCCGGCTCGGCCCCGCCCCTCGCTTCCTGGTCAACGCGGGGGAGCAGCTCGGCCTGGGTGTATAGTGTTATGGGATCCCCGTACAGTGTGTATATGGCTGAGTCTCTCTGTGTCCGTCAGCCCAACGCTGGTCTGCCGCGAGCCACCGGCTTACGCCAGCTCAACCCCGCCCCTCGCTTCCTGCTCACCGCGAGGGAGCAGCTTGGCCTGTGTGTGTATAGCGTTACGGGATCGGCGTACAGTGTGTGTGGCCGAGTGTCTCCCTGTGTCCGTCAGCCCAACGCTGGTCTGCCGCGAGCCACCGGCTTACGCCAGCTCAACCCCGCCCCTCGCTTCCTGGTCACCGCGAGGGAGCAGCTTGGCCTGTGTCTATAGTGTTACGGCTGCTGTCGGGGGTTGTTTTTTGTTTGAGTGTTTGCTCATGTTTTTTCCCTATCTTTGTTAGTAGCGGCAGCAGCGCAGGATTGGAGGAGGCTCTCCCATCCCTGGATTGGCTAATGGCTTGGCAGAGGAGCTATATAAAGCCAAAGATGAAGCGTCGGGATGGGCAGTAGCAGCAACAGGCGTTCCTCAGCCTCCTCAACCTCCAACCAGCCATTAGCCTTTGTTCATTCACGTGTAAATTGAGAAGTGACTTGCAGTAGGGGTGAACCACCTTTTGATTTAACCTTTTTCTCCTGTGTTTGTTAAGCCAGGAAGGTTAGTCTATGTTGTTTGGTTCTTGGTTCAGGATAGAGCTTGTTTTTTTTCTAAGATAGAATTGTTCTGTTTATTATGTTGGCCTTGGTTCTCCCTGAAGTCTTTTTTCTGTCACTTCTGTTATTTGTTTCGTCATCATACTTCCTTAGTTATAAATAAATATCGTTTTTTTGATAAACTGGTATTCCTGGCTGCTTGGGACTTGGGGAAGTTGGGCCTGCTTCAGGTTATGCCTCAGCACCCCTAGGCTGGGCGTAACAATAGTGTTACGGGATCCGCGTACAGCAGGCATGTCCAAACTGTTCCACAAAGGGCCGGTGTGGCTGCAGGTTTTTGTTGCAACCAAGCAGCAGCACACCAGAGCTGACTCATTTAATCAACTGATGTCAGTCTTCAGACAGTTGATTGGTCAAACTCTGTGCTCTTGATTGGTTGGAACAAAAACCAGCAGCCACACGGCCCTTTGAGGAATAGTTTGGACATGCCTGGCGTACAGTGTGTGTGGCCGAGTGTCTCCCTGTGTCCGTCAGCCCAACGCTGGTCTGCCGCGAGCCACCGGCTGACGCCAGCTCAACCCCGCCCCTCGCTTCCTGGTCACCGCGAGGGAGCAGGTTGGCCCGTGTGTATAGCGCTACGGGATCCCCCGTACAGTGTGCGTACGGCTGAGTCTCCCTGTGTGTCCGTCAGCCCAGCGCCGGTCTGCTCTACCGCCAGCCACGAGGCTGACGCCAGCTCAGCCCCGCCCCTCGCTTCCTGGTCACCGCTGTGACGTGGCGATGCGTAGCGGTGGAAATTAACGGACTCTTGCTGGACACTTTATGTCTGTAGCACCGTATGCATATTTATTCATTCACGGAGCGAGGGAGCGAAGCGACCGTGCTGCCGCTCATGTCACAAGGAAAAATCTACCGGAACAGGAAGTAGAGGATGGTTGGGGACGGTCTGTGAGAAAGTTCCTTATCCAGGCACAGATGGATGTGGGGGGTCCAGGTTCCACAGGTTGTCCACTGAGGGATGATGGTGTTGAACGCTGACCTGTAGTCAACAGAATTCTTGCAGGTGGCAAGGTGCAGAGTGGAGGGCTGTACTGATGACATCATCCGTGGATCTGCCTGCCTTGTGGGCAGCTGGATGAGGATCCAGGTGAGGGGGGGGCTCTGATGTGCTGAGGGCTGCTGGTGTGTCGTCATTCACACTGCTGACCGCTGGCTTCTTGGGATCAGGGATCATAGTGGCAGATTGTAGGCAGGGTGGGATGGTGGCCTGTGTCAGGGAGGAGCTGAAAGTCCTTGTGAGGACCCTGAGAGCTGGTCTGCACACGCTGTCGATACTTTGTCAGCCTTTGTGTACTTGATGTGTGTCTCTTTGGGTTAACATGTTGTAATCAGTGTTAATCTACCTCAAGTGTTTCTCTACTGATGGAGCCTGTAGTCTGATTTTACCTGTTGACACAGAGACGATCCTGTTAAACACTTGTTTCCAATCAGTTCTTCAGTTCAGATCTGACTCTCAGGACTTCCTCAGTAGTTTGTAAGACGACAAGATGACTGTAGTTCACACTTGTATTGACCTCATGAATATTCATGACGTAACCAGGAAGTTGTTCGTCTTCCTTTAACAGCTTGACTTGTGTCTCTGTGCACAGACGATCATCACCCTCCTGTCTTGTCAGACCAGAGCTGGTGTTTGATCAGATTGATGTTTCTTTCACACACTGTTGAGCAGCTGATGTGTTTTATTGTGTCTGAAGTCACACAGAGAGACGAGAGGAGCAGTGATGAGTTTAACAGCAGCATCAAGTGGATTTGTCCTGGTCCTTCTTCTCACTCTACCAGGTACTGTACATGTCCATTTACTTTGTAGGACATTTAGTTCACACACTCAGACCAAGATGAAACAGCTTTGAGTCAAGAGATAATTCTTCACTAGTTGTTTTTACATGTTTAATGCTTGATACCACCTCATATCTGCATCCACATACCTGAAGCTCAACATTGAAGTGGTGAGTGTTATTACACAGTGAGGATAGTGCTGTTTGAATGAACTGTATAAATGGAGCTGGTTCATCTGAAGGATTCAGTAACTGTAGAGTTTATCTACAAATGTCTGTACGTTCTGTTGAACACGACAAGAGAACAGCTACCAAGGCTCAGAATAACCAGGTGACGTCTGTTCTAATTTTGTTACTTGGTGGTGTAAGTGTGATGTTTCCACTCCATGTATAGTTCACAGTGACCTCCTCTTCCTGATCGACCATCACAGTAAACACCAACCTGACCACAAAGTGAACACAGGAAATAAGAGAGAAGTTTCACATGCTCCCTCTCACACTGTTCATCTCAGCTGCATTAAGACTCACAGGTCCAGTGGTTTTCTGTTTGGACTCCTCCATGTCTGTTCACTGTGGCTTCATCCAGCTACAACATCAACCAGTCAGACACTTATGAACAGGATGAGTTTGAAAGTGAATGAAAAGGAAGAGACCATGAGAGGTGTTTTAGTCATGTAGCAGGTTCACATGTTGAATAAGCTCCATCAAACTTGACTGTGTTGTTGTGAGTCTGACTGTGGTTTGTGCTGTGCTCTGTGTTACAGTGATACAGGGTCAGAGAGGCTGGAGAGTGACTTACACTGACACTCACATCTGTGCCTCTAAAGGATCAACAGTGGAAATGAGCTGCACATACAGTTACCTAGAGATGATAAATGGCTATTATACTACAGTTCAGAGAAGATACTGGTTCACTAAGGGGTATCATGATGGTGTGGATGTGACAACAGACTCAGACTACACAGGTCGTGTTGAATATAAATGTCACATGTGGAAACGCTGCACTCTGAGGATCAGAGACCTGAGAGAGAGAGACTCAGCTGTTTATAAGTTCAAATTCACAACAAACCATGTTGCTGGGACATTCACAGGGTATCCTGGAGTGACTCTGTTTATCACAGGTAACGTTTTCTCTGGAATATTGATCAGTTTGGTTCAAGTCATTGACGACTGAGAATCTTTATTTGTCTCTGTGTTTGTACTTTTCTGGTTTAGTTCCTGTCTGTTCTTTCTTCACAGATCCAGACCTCCAGGTGCTGGTGGAAAGATCATCAGACCAGGTACAGCTCAAGTGTCACAGCAGTTTTAAAGCTCCTCCTTCATTTGTCTGGTACAAGAACGAGCTGAAGATGGAGGAGGAAACATTTTACATTAGAGTCTCTGTTAATGATGACAACAAATATTCCTGTGCTCTTAAAGGATGTGAGGATCAGCGCTCTCCTCCAGTCTGTGAGTTTACTCCACAGTGTCACTAATACAATGTCAAAGTAAAACCTTCCACTACACACTTTATGTCTCACACTGGATCAACCTCTGTATAAACTATCAGCTACATCATATTCACTTGTACTGTGAAAAGACAGTTAAAGTTCACTTCTCCTCATGTTCCCTCCTCCAGATGCTCCAGAGCTTCCTTCAGTGTCAGTGAGTCCCTCTGCTGAGATAGTGGAGGGCAGTTCAGTCACTCTGACCTGTAGCAGTGATGCTAACCCAGCAGCTAACTACACCTGGTACAAAGAGGACTGGAAATGTCTAAGTGACCAACCACAGCTGGACTTCAGCTCCATCCAGCCCTCTGAGTCTGGAGAGTATTACTGTGAAGCTCAGAATAAGATGGGGAGAAACTCAACACTCATCTCTATTGATGTCAAATGTGAGTCAGACAGTTTATTATAAAATCTATATGAAGCTGATCAGTAACCAGAACAATGTTTTCCAGCTATAATGTTTCTTATGCTGCCAAACACATGACTGTTGACTGTTGATGATGTTTGTTGTTCCAGATGCTCCAAAGCTTCCCTCAGTGTCAGTGAGTCCCTCTGCTGAGATAGTGGAGGGCAGTTCAGTCAATCTGACCTGTAGCAGTGATGCTAACCCAGCAGCTAACTACACCTGGTACAAGAAGGATGAAGACTCACCAAAAGCTTCAGGACACATCTTCACCATCACTGACCTCAGACCTGAACACAGTGGGAATTATTCCTGTGAAGCCCAGAACACAAGAGGACGTCACAAGTCCACCTTAAATCTGACTGTTGTGTCAGGTGAGTTGTGCACATTCATCATCACACACCTGTTCACTGCACCACAGCTCATCAACCTCACTGCTCATATCTCCTGTCAGGTGAACTAGTAATGATCATGAACACCATGAGGTTGACTCTGATGCTCCTGATGCTGATCACACTGGTTGTCTTCAGTCTGTGGATGAGGTAAAACTATAAAAATCCATCAGTTCGCTCACTGCTCTTTGATTTTCTTCTCCAAACTCCTGTAGTTTTTGGTTTTATGTCATTTCATTAATGTTATATTTTGTGTTTGTTGTTGGTTTGAATCCAGGAAGAAGAAAACTCTGAGTTCAAACCCTGAACCAAAAGAAGCTGTGGAGATGATGGAGGTGAGAGACAGAGAGGCCCTACAACACTAACACAACTTGATCAGGTGTCATGAACGAGTCTCATGTTGTCCCCTCTGTCCATCAGGTGGACTCTGGTCCTGTTTATGAGAACGTCACCACAGCAGCACAGACAGAAGACAGAGAGGAGCAGGAAGACCTGGTGTGAAGTTGCAGTCAGGTCAGAGCCTCTCACATTCAGTAACAACAGATCAATAACATGCAGACTCCACATTTACAATCACAACTGTAACTTTACACAGGTTTGATGTGATGTTTTCAGATGCTGCTGCAGTAAAGGTGGGACTCACCTGATGGAAACAGGAAGTAGAAGAGCAACACTGATGGGATCTGATCATTGTCTGTAGCAGCTATGGAGACAGATGAAGTTTGAATGAAGGACTTTTCCTCCATTTTGTCTCTGTGAGGATGAGCTGTGTCACAGTGCAGTGCTTCTCTGTGGTTCAGGATGTCACTGATGCAAACACACACTTTTCACTGAAGCAGCTGAGCTTTAAATCTCTGATGTCACTCATCAAAGCAGGACATACTTCAAGCCCTTTCAAAATAAGAGCCCACTGTTGGTAGCTGTAATCGGAGGCGTTCAGCAGTGAAACATGTCAGAGATGTTGGTCAACACTGTGACTCGTGACTGTAAATAACCTCAGCTGTAAATAGATCCAACAATGAAGGGTGGAAATGAAAAAGCAAAACCACAGATGCTAAACTCTTGATGTATATTGATCATTGTTGATTGAGACACTTTGACAGTGTTTAACATCAGCTACAGTTTTAACTGTCACTGAATAAATAAGTTGTTGTTTAGTTAATGATCTTTGTTCAGTTTGTTGACTCTTAATGTGTCTGTCTTCACACCTGTTTCATGTTTCTGATGATTTCTCTCTGTCTCTTTAAATGGTCTCTGTTGTGTCTCTGCTTGATGTGATGTGGATGATACAAACACCACAGAACTAGATTCTCATTCTCTTTAATAGATTCACATCCATAAAGAGTCCTAGTTTGAACCAAACCACACGTTACAGTCCTTCTTCGTTTGAAGCGTCATCTCCTGTTATCTGGCTCGTCCTGCCTTCACATCATATGAGGAGGAAGGACGTGGTGCGCAGAAACAGCTTGATATGTTTTCTATAATTGCAGGTTGAAGTGTCTGTGATGTTTGTCGAGCACATCATTTACCTGTGAGCGAGCCTGCCTCCAGATGTGGCGGCAGCGGCGCAGATGGAGCTGGACTGATGGGACTGTGATTTCCCCCTCCTGAGCTGGGAAAAGCGGGGGCTGGTAACCTCGGGAACACTCGAAAGGGGTCATGCCGGATGGATGAGCTGGAGTGGGAGTTATGAACATACTCAATCCAAGGTAGGTGCTCGCTCCAGGATGCGGGGTTTTGAGCCGCCACACATCTGAGGGCGGCTTCCAGTTCCTGGTTGGCTCGCTCCACCTGCCCGTTGGACTGGGGATGGTACCCCGATGACAAGCTGACCGACGCCCCCAGGGCTGTGCAAAAGGCCTTCCATACACGGGAGATGAACTGCGGACCTATGTCCTAGATGATGTCCACCGGGATGCCATGGAGTCGGAAGACGTTGGACACAAGGAGGTCTGCTGTCTCTCTGACAGTCAAGTGGGCAGATTTAGAGAAACGGTCAATTATGGCGAGGATAATTGTGTTATCTTTGGACGTCGGCAGGCCGGTCACAAAATCCATGGCTATGTGGTACCAAGGGCGACTCGGGACAGGCAGGGAGGAGGGGCGGGGGCTGGCCGGCCGGTGGTCGTGGTACACCACGCTCACGCCAGCCACAGGAAGCCTCAGCCACACATACAGGTCCTCACGCTGACCAAGAAGGAGGGACGTTGGTGTACCGACAACGCCAAGCCCGGCCAGCTCGGCCTGGGTGTATAGTGTTATGGGATCCCCGTACAGTGTGTATATGGCTGAGTGTCTCTCCCTGTCCGTCAGCCAAGCGCCGGTCAAACCGCGCGCCGCCAGCTGACGCCAGCTCAACCCCGTCCCTCGCTTCCTGGTCACCGCGAGGGAGCAGCTTGGCCTGTGTGTGTATAGTGTTAAGTGATCCGCGTACAGTGTGTGTGGCCGAGTGTCTCCCTGCGTCCGTCAGCCCAACGCTGGTCTACCCCGAGCCACCGGCTGACGCCAGCTCAACCCCGCCCCTCGCTTCCTGAACACCGCGAGGGAGCTGCTTGTCCTGTGTGTGTAGTGCTACGGGATCCCCCGTACAGTGTGTATATGGCTGAGTCTCTCTGTGTCCGTCAGCCCAGCGCCGGTCAAACCGCGAGCTGCCGGCTGACGCCAGCTCAACCCCGCCCCTCGCTTCCTAGTCACCGCGAGGGAGCAGCTTGGCCTGTGTGTGTATAGTGTTACGTGATCCGCGTACACTGTGTGTGGCCGAGTGTCTCCCCTGTGTCCGTCAGCCCAAAGCTGACGCCAGCTCAACCCCGCCCCTCGCTTCCTGGTCACCGCGAGAGAGCTGTTTGGCCTGCGTGTCGATAGTGCCATGGGATCCACCGTACAGTGTGTATGGCTGAGTCTCCCTGTGTCCGTCAGCACAGCGCCGGTCTACTGTACCGTGGGCCACTAGGCTGACGCCAGCTCAGCCCCGCCCCTCGCTTCCTGAACACCGCGTGGGAGCTGCTTGTCCTGTGTGTGTAGTGCTACGGGATCCCCCGTACAGTGTGTATATGGCTGAGTCTCTGTGTGACGTGGCAATGCGTAGCGGCGAAAACCAACGGACTCTTACTGGACACCACTGGACACGTATATTTATTAATTCAGGGAGCAAGGGAGCAAAGCGCCGCTCATGGTCATCAACAGAAAATCTCACAGAACAGGAAGCAGAGGATGATTGGTTGAGACCCATGGGCTACATAGTCAGGAGTCACGTCCAGGACTCACAGCACCGCCATCCAGTGGACACAACAAGCAAGTGCGCACACAATGTGAACACGTTACACTCTGTGTGTCCGTCCGCCCCGCGCCGGTCAAACCGCGAGCCGCCCGCTGACGCAAGCTCAACCCCGCCCCTCGCTTCCTGGTCACCGCGAGGGAGCTGCTTGGCCTGTGTGTGTAGTGCTGTGGGATCCCCCGTACAGTGTGTATATGGCTGAGTCTCTCTGTGTCCGTCAGCCCAGCACCGGTCGAACCGCGAGCCGCAGGCTGACGCCAGCTCAACCCCGCCCCTTACTTCCTGCTAACCGCGAGGGAGCAGCTTGGCCTGTGTGTGTATAGTGTTATGGCATCCCCGTACAGTGTGTATGGCTGGGTGTCTCTCCCTGTCCGTCAGCCCCAACGCTGGTCTACCGCGAGCCGCCGGCTCGGCCCCGCCCCTCGCTTCCTGGCCAACGCGGGGGAGCAGCTCGGCCTGGGTGTATAGTGTTATGGGATCCCCGTACAGTGTGTATGGCTGGGTGTCTCTCCCTGTCCGTCAGCCCCAACGCTGGTCTACCGCGAGCCGTCGGCTCGGCCCCGCCCCTCGCTTCCTGGTCACCGCGTGGGAGCTGCTTGGCCTGTGTGTGTAGTGCTATGGGATCCCCCGTACAGTGTGTACATCGCTGAGTCACTCTATGTCCGTCAGCCCAGCGCCGGTCAAACTGCGAGCCGCCGGCTGACGCCAGCTCAACCCCGCCCCTCGCTTCCTGGTCACCGCGAGGGAGCTGCTTGGCCTGCGTGTACAGTGCTACGGGATCCCCCTTACAGTGTGTATATTGCTGAGTCTCTCTCTGTGTCCGTCAGCCCAGCGCCGGTCTACTCTACCGCGAGCCACAAGGCTGACGCAAGCTCAACCCCGCCCCTCGCTTCCTGGTCACCGCGAGGGAGCTGCTTGGCCTGTGTGTGTAGTGCCATATGTAGTGAGTAACAGTTAGGGCTCCCTCCTCTCAGCTCCTCCCCTTTAAGCAGGGTTGAGTATAAAAGGCCACAAAATGGCTAATGCAGCCTCTTGCTGGTTCCTGCTCCCCTGGTGGTAAGTCGCTCCCTGGTCTCTCCCAAAAGTTTGTCTCATGAGGTTTTTAATATACTAACTGGTCTCTTTTATGTGTTTTTAGGCACCCTGCTGCTTTTTTTTCTTTTTGTTTTGTTTCCCTGTGGACTGGTCTTTTTGGTTGGGGTTTTGTTAACATTTTGTTTGTTTTGCTTTCAGGTTTCTTTTGTTTGACAGTGTGGCCCGAGAGTCCAAGTGGGAGGCTAGGCACTGTGGTGGGAACCTCACTCTTATTGCATGCAGTAGTCACCTGGTCACTGTAGTGTATGTTGTTGTTTGCTGTGTAGTGTTTCACCCCAGGTGAGGAGTAGGGGCACTTCCCCATGTAGTCTGCCTCCCCTTGAGGCTCTGGCCACACTGTGGTCTTAGTTATCTTGTTAATTCTAGTTTGTTTGGATTAAGTGGCTTTCTTTATTGAATATAATAAATCATTTTTTACTTATGTTGTATATAACTTTTTCTTTCCTTGTCGTTTCAGCTTTAGTTATACTTTAATCATAAATTCATTTGATATTTCAAATAAAAATATTCTTTCTTTATCTACGGTCTCTGCCTCCTCAGTTGCCGAACCTGTGTCCTTTTCTTCCATAATTGTGATTATTTTGGTCCTACTTCCTGGGGTGAAATTCCCCAGGTGGCGTTGTCGGTTTTTTTTTTTTTTTTTGATTTCTTTAATTTTCCCCTCCCTTTTATTTAAACTTTACATTCCCCCCTAAACCTCCACCTCTCGCCACACATAGGATCCCCCGTACAGTGTGTATATGGCTGAGTCTCTCTGTGTCCGTCAGCCCAGCGCCGGTCTCCTCTACCGCGAGCCACAAGGCTGACGCCAGCTCAACCCCGCCCCACGCTTCCTGGTCACCGCGTGGGAGCTGCTTGGCCTGTGTGTGTCGTGTCACGGGATCCCCGTACGCTGTGTGTGTGGCCCAGTGTCTCCCTGCGTCCGTCAGCCCAACGCTGGTCTACCGCAAGCCACCGGCTGACGCCAGCTCAACCCCGCCCCTCGCTTCCTGGTCACCGCGTGGGAGCTGCTTGGCCTGTGTGTGTAGTGCTATGGGATCCCCCGTACAGTGTGTATATGGCTGAGTGTCTGTGTGTCCGTCAGCCCTGAGCCGGTCAAACCGCGAACCACGAGGCTGACGCCAGCTCAACCCCGCCCCTCGCTTCCTGGTCACCGCGTGGGAGCTGCTTGGCCTGTGTGTGTAGTGCTATGGGATCCCCCATACAGTGTGTGTATGGCTGAGTCACTCTGTGTCCGTCAGCCCAGCGCCGGTCAAACCGTGAGCCACCAGGCTGACGCCAGCTCAGCCCCGCCCCTCGCTTCCTGGTCACCGCGAGGGAGCTGCTTGTCCTGTGTGTGTAGTGCTACGGGATCCTCCGTACAGTGTGTATATGGCTGAGTCTCTCTGTGTCCGTCAGCCCAGCGCCGGTCAAACCGCGAGCCGCCGGCTGGCGCCGGCTCAACCCCGCCCCTCGTTTCCTGGTCACCGCGAGGGAGCAGCTTGTCCTGTGTGTGTAGTGCTACGGGATCCTCCGTACAGTGTGTATATGGCTGAGTCTCTCTGTGTCCGTCAGCCCAGCGCCGGTCAAACCGCGAGCCGCCGGCTGGCGCCGGCTCAACCCCGCCCCTCGTTTCCTGGTCACCGCGAGGGAGCAGTTTGGCCTGTGTGTGTATAGTGTTACGGGATCCGCGTACAGTGTGTGTGGCCGAGTGTCTCCCCGTGTGTCCGTCAGCCCAACGCTGGCCTGCCGCGAACCACCGGCTGACGCCAGCTCAACCCCGCCCCTCGCTTCCTGGTCACCGCGAGGGAGCTGCTTGGCCTGTGTGTACAGTGCTACGGGATCCCCCGTACAGTGTGTATATGGCTGGGTCTCCCTGTGTCCGTCAGCCCAGCGCCGGTCTACTGTACCGTGAGCCACCAGGCTGACGCCAGCTCAGCCCCGCCCCTCGCTTCCTGGTCACCGCGAGGGAGCTGCTTGTCCTGTGTGTGTAGTGTTATGGGATCCGCGTACAGTGTGTGTGGCCGAGTGTCTCCCTGTGTCCGTCAGCCCAGCGCCGGTCAAACCGCGAGCCGCCGGCTGACGCCAGCTCAACCCCGCCCCTCGCTTCTTGGTCACCGCGAGGGAGCAGCTTGGCCTGTGTGTATAGTGTTACGGGATCCCCGTACAGTGTGTGTGGCCGAGTGTCTCCCCGTGTGTCCGTCAGCCCAACGCTGGTCTGCCGCGAGCCACCGTCTGACACCAGCTCAACCCCGTCACTCGCTTCCTGCTCACCGCGAGGGAGCAGCTTGGCCTGTGTGTGTATAGTGTCACGGGATCCCCGTACAGTGTGTGTGGCCGAGTGTCTCCCTGTGTCCGTCAGCCCCGCGCCGGTCAAACCGCGAGCCGCCGGCTGACGCCAGCTCAACCCCGCCGCTCGCTTCCTTCTCACCGCGAGGGAGCAGCTTGGCCCGTGAGTATAGTGTTACGGGATCCCCGTACAGTGTGTGTATGGCTGAGTCTCTCCGTGTCCGCCAGCCCCACGCCGGTCGAACCGCGAGCCGCCGGCCGACGCCAGCTCGACCCCGTCACTTGCTTTCTGGTCACCGCGAGGGAGCTGCTTGGCCTGTGTGTACAGTGTCACGGGATCCCCGTACAGTGTGTGTGGCCGAATGTCTCCGTGTCCGTCAGCCCCACGCCTGTCTGCCCCGAGCCGCCGGCTCGGCCCCGCCCCTCGCTTCCCGGTCAACGCGGGGGAGCAGCTCGGCCTGGGTGTATAGTGTTATGGGATCCCCGTACAGTGTGTATGGCTGAGTGTCTCTCCCTGTCCGTCAGCCCCAACGCTGGTCTACCGCGAGCCGCCGGCTCGGCCCCGCCCCTCGCTTCCTGGTCAACGCGGGGGAGCAGCTCGGCCTGGGTGTATAGTGTTACAGGATCCCCGTACAGTGTGTGTGGCCGAGTGTCTCCCTGTGTCCGTCAGCCCAACGCTGGTCTGCCGCGAGCCACCGGCTGACGCCAGTTCAACCCCGCCCCTCGCTTCCTGGTCACTGCGAGGGAGCTGCTTGGCCTGTGTGTGTAGTGCTATGGGATCCCCCGTACAGTGTGTACATCGCTGAGTCACTCTGTGTCCGTCAGCCCAGCGCCGGTCAAACCGCGAGCCGCAGGCAGGTTTTCGTTCCAACCAAGCAGCAGCACACCAGACTTGAGTCATTCAATCAACTGATCTCAGTCTTCAGACAGCTGATTGGTCAAACTGTGTGCTCTTGGTTGGCTGGAACAAAAACCTGCAGCCACACGGCCCTTTGAGGAATAGTTTGCCCATGCCTGTGCTACGGGATCCCCCGTACAGTGTGTACATCGCTGAGTCACTCTCTGTGTCCGTCAGCCCAGCGCCGGTCTACTCTACCGCGAGCCACAAGGCTGACGCCAGCTCAACCCCTCCCCTCGCTTCCTGGTCACTGCGAGGGAGCTGCTTGACCTGTGTGTGTAGTGCTATGGGATCCCCTGTACAATGTGTATATGGCTGAGTCTCCCTGTGTGTCCGTCAGCCCAGCGCCGGTCTACTCTTTCGCGAGCCACAAGGCTGACGCCAGCTCTACCCCGCCCCTCGCTTCCTGCTCACCGCGAGGGAGCTGTTTGGCCTGTGTATGTGTCGTGCTATCGGATCCCCCGTGCAGTGTGTATATTTCTGAGTCTCCCTCTGTGTCCGTCAGCCCCGAGCCGGTCAAACCGCGAGCCGCCGGCTGACGACAGCTGAACCCCGACCCTCGCTTCCTGGTCACCGCGAGGGAGCTGCTTGGCCTGTGTGTGTAGTGCTACGGGATCCCCCGTACAGTGTGTATATTGCTGAGTCTCCCTGTGTGTCCGTCAGCCCTGAGCCGGTCTACTCTACCGCGAGCCACGAGGCTGACGCCAGCTCAACCTCGCCCCTCGCTTCCTGGTCACCGCGAGGGAACAGCTTGGCCCGTGTGTCCAGTGTTACGGGATCCCCCCGTACAGTGTGTGTATGGCTGACTCTCCTTTTGTGTCCGTCAGCCCAGCTCCGGTCCACTCTACCGCCAGCCACAAGGCTGACGCCAGCTCAACCCCGCCCCTCGCTTCCTGGTCACCGCGAGTTAGCTGCTTGGCCCGTGTGTGTAGTGGTGTGGGATCCCCGGTAAAGTGTGTATGGCTGATTCTGTCTGTGTCCGTCGGCCCCACGCCGGTCAAACCGCGAGCCGGTGGCTAACGCCGGCTCAACCCCGCCCCCCTCGCTTCCTGGTCACCGCGAGGGAGCAGCTTGGCCTGCGTGTATAGTGTTACGGGATCCCCGTACAGTGTGTGTGGCCGAGTGTCTCCCCGTGTGTCCGCCAGCCCAACGCTGGTCTGCCGCGAGCCACCGGCTGACGCCAGCTCGGCCCCGCCCCTCGCTTCCTGCTCACCGCGAGGGAGCAGCTTGGCCTGCGTGTTATGGTGTCATGGGATCCCCGTACAGTGTGTATGGTTGAGTGTCTCTGTCTGTTCACCTCGGGCCGGCGTGACTAGCGTGGCGTTAGTGTGTTTCATTTTGACAGGTTTACGTTAAGCAGGAAGAGAGAGTCGGAGTGGAGAAGATGAGGGAAACATGGCGAAAAAGGTGAAGTAAACAAACTGTTGTGGATGTTTGACACCAGAGTCGTTTTAGTGTCAGACCAGAAGTTTTTTAAAGACTCTGTGGTGACTTTCATGAAGGTTTTGAGTGGATTACTCAACACTACGAACGGGAGGACAGTGGAGCTATCTGCTGACCAAGTGGCGGCTGTTCATGGACTTTGCTAACAAGCTAGCGGCCAGCGACCTCGTCGGCAAAGTCTGTGTGCAGCGTGTGTGCAGCCGCGGAGCGACGGAGCCGAGCCGAGTTGGACCGTCAGCTACGGAGCCGAGCTGCAGTGCGACAGCCCGTGACTGGAGTTCTCCCTTCTTCCCCGTGGATCCTCTCTTCACCTCCCCTCCTTCAGCTGTTCTCCCGCTCGCTTGGAGGTTAACACCTGAGGATTAAGGTACCTTTTCTCTTTTATTTTGGCCCTTGAGGTGAAGCAGCCATTGGTTTTAGGCTACGACGCACTCGAGCTGCACTCAGGCCTGTATCGGTGAACTGGGTATTTGAGAATATTGTAGTGTGTAAAGTGATGTTTCAAGAGTTGGTTTAAAGGGATAGTCACACAGTATTGAATGTGACGTGGCGATGCGTAGCGGTGGAAATTAACGGACTCTTGCTGGACACTTTATGTCTGTAGCATCGTATGCATATTTGTTCATTCAGGGAGCGAGGGAGCGAAGCGACCGTGCTGCCGCTCATGTCACAAGGAAAAATCTACCGGAAAAGGTAGTAGAAGATGGTTGGTTGAGACTTATGGGTCGTGTAGTCAGGAGTCACGTCCAGGACTCATTGCATACAGTATCGCCATCTAGTGAACACAATAAGTAAGGGCGCATATAATGTAAACACGTTACAAACTCGTCTGTGAACAGGGCAAATGATGAGAAATATACAGGGGAACCCTCCCACAGAGCCGTGGCCCATTCTAATGCCCGCCCACGCAGCAACCCCACTACTTACTGTACCCTCGATCCGACTGTGGGGAAAGTTAAAGGGCGATGATCTAATACCAGGGAGCACTGGAGAAGAAAGGACCGGCAACGGACGGGATCGCCCGTATAAGGCTCGGGGTCCACGGTGTGTGGCTCTTTGATGGGGAGTGGGGCGCGGGTCGCGGGCCACAGCCGCTGGTGAGGGGCTCGCAGGAGAAGCCGTGTCTGGCTGGGAGGAAGACAACAGGGACAGGTGAGTGGGGATGGCCGACAGCTGGGAGGTTATTTCATTGATTTGCCCGGAGAGAGCGGCTGAATTATCCAGGAGCTTATTGAGTAGTTGGTCATGTTTACGGAGGAGCGAGTCCTGGGAGGCGGTGGTGTTCCGGAGTCCGTCGGTGTCTGCGTGGTCCATGTTTGGCCAGAACTTGCTGTTCCGCTGAGCTACGGAGGATGATGGAGGACCACAAGGCAGACCACCAAATCACCAGAGAAGAGTTTTATTGAGGGAAAGATGGGGTGGGGAGGATGAGGGGATCTGGCTGGGCGAGGAGGTGAGTGGGGAAGAGGAGAGGGTCCATGGAGAGGAGCGGGTCCGAGGGTGGCGACGAGGAGGCAGCGGCTGAGGCTCGCGAAAGTTACTGCAAAGTTCTGGCAGCGATGGATGAGAAACCCAGGGTATTTGAGACGGTGAGGTGATGAGATGATGAGATGCAGCTGTGTCCCCTGCACACCTGCCGCCAACGCCTGGAGCACCGCCTCTGGGAGAGGGAGAGAGGGAGACTGGGAGGAGCTGAACGGAACGCAACACTACGTGTGGCTCTGCATGGATGTTCATTATGAATTTGTGTAGTGGTATGAGGCACTGCTAAATCTTCCGTTCCACCCTGCTCTATCCGGCTAATCAGCCTATCACTGTTTACGCAGAGAGGATAAAAGTAGGACAGGCCCCCCCCTCTGCCCTCTCGCTTCCTGCCTCTTCGGCCCGTCCACTTCCGGGTTGTTGCCTCTGCCGCTCACCGCACAGCACAGGTAGGCACGCCGATTTGTCACTGGTTTAGTTCGTTAAGTATTATTTGACGTAAACATAATCTTGTCATAGATCGGCATCTTCGATGAGGTTGTGGGGATGCACTAGGGTCGTTTGCCGATGCTGACTGGAGCTTAGGTGAGTCACAGTGAGCTACCATTGCTAATTGTTTTAGCCAGGTGCTAAGCCCCTTCCGCTCCTCTCCCTCTAACAGTGGCTGGTCGCCACTCAGCCACCCGCTCAAACACTGGCACGGGCTGCGCAGAGCAGGAAGCGGAGGGGCGGGGGCAGCTGGGCGAAGCCGCTGGCTCGCGGTGTAGAGAGCAAAATGAGCCACGCCGAGCAGGCCGGCCGTGAGCCACTCAGCCACCCGCTCAAACACTGGCACGGGCTGCGCAGAGCAGGAAGCGGAGGGGCGGGGGCAGCTGGGCGAAGCCGCTGGCTCGCGGTGTAGAGAGCAAAATGAGCCACGCCGAGCAGGCCGGCCGTGAGCCACTCAGCCACCCGCTCAAACACTGGCACGGGCTGCGCAGAGCAGGAAGCGGAGGGGCGGGGGCAGCTGGGCGAAGCCGCTGGCTCGCGGTGTAGAGAGCAAAATGAGCCACGCCGAGCAGGCCGGCCGTGAGCCACTCAGCCACCCGCTCAAACACTGGCACGGGCTGCGCAGAGCAGGAAGCGGAGGGGCGGGGGCAGTTGGGCGAAGCCGCTGGCTCGCGGTGTAGAGAGCAAAATGAGCCACGCCGAGCAGGCCGGCCGTGAGCCACTCAGCCACCCGCTCAAACACTGGCACGGGCTGCGCAGAGCAGGAAGCGGAGGGGCGGGGGCAGCTGGGCGAAGCCGCTGGCTCGCGGTGTAGAGAGCAAAATGAGCCACGCCGAGCAGGCCGGCCGTGAGGCAGGCAGTCCTCCCCCGCTGCGCCGACCCTCTTCACCCCTCTCCCTCTTTGGTGGGGACGCAAACTGACCGGATTGGACACCGGTGACTTGGCCGCCGCGGTGAACTAAGGACAATAGAGAGTAACCTCGGCTATTTAGCCACGGCTACCTGCCACGTTGCTGCTACCGCTGCCTTGCTGACTTGGGGTGGGGTCCTGGCGGCCGTTCCTGGCCGACCTGTGTCTTTCTGCTGGCCCTGTTTTCTGCTGCTGCTGCACGGACGCGGTGTGTGTTTGTGTGTGTGTGGCTGCCGCTGGTATTGGACGTTACGAGCCCCGTGGGAACTCTCAGCCACCTGCTCGGACTGTGTGTGTGTGTGTGTGTGTGTTTGTGTGTGTATGTGTTTTAATGTAATTCGCCAAGGTGTGGTGTAATTTTGTTTATTTTTCAAATTAACTTATTTTGGTAATTTCTTATTAGTTCAGTTGTTTGTGTTTTGTTTGAACGATTGGTTTATTTTGGGAGTTTATTGGGATTATCTAATTTTCTTTTGGGAGGGAAACTTGCTTTATAAATGGTTTAATTGATTGAGTTTAACTGTTGAGTTTATCTCTGGCCAGAGACTCTTTAATTTTCTTTTTCGTTAGTTGGTTGACTTCTGATTAACTCAATTTATTATTATTTAGTTTATTAACTGATCATTCGTTAGCCTGTTTATGTTGTGGGATATTGGTTGTTTCTTTGATGGTGAGCCCTGTTAACTGTGCTTTTATCTTTCCCTAGAGCTGGAGGCCGGCGGTGGTGGTGGTGGTTCCTCCTGGGTGGTGGTGGTCCCTTGTGTGCGTGTGATTCCCATTCAAGATTATTTTGTGTGCACCTCACGTTTTGCTGTGTGAATGGGGTGTTCCCCTTTTTCTTTTTGGACGTCACTTTCCTTTGTTGACTCCTCCTCCAGCCGGTAAGCCTCAGCTCGCAACCCCTTTTCCAGTTGGGCTCCCTTCATATTTATTTTTGTCCCAGACCTTGTGCTTATTTTAACAATAAAGTGTTGTATATTATTTTCGAACTCCGTCTCCTAACCTCCCTGATTTGAACGAACCTGTGTCCTGTTATAATAGTTGATAATTGACCTTTTCTATGGGTCATGGCGTTGTCGGCAACATAAAAGATCTGTGAGATAATTTAGTAAATCATCCCTCGTGCCGCCACATTTGCATTTAAAGCTCTGATGCCCGGTGGAAGAACCTGTTTTGAAGTCTGCTTGTTTTGCTCGTGAAGCTTCGGTAGCGTCTCCTCGAGGGCAGGAGAGCAAACAGTTGACGGTGACCTGGGTGTCTGCAGGCCTCGGTTTTCTTTCGGGCTTTGCTGAGGCACCGTGATTCAGTGACGGCCTCCAGGGAAGGCAGGGAGCAGCCAGTGACCCTCTGGAGGGCTCTGGGGTCTGCAGCTGAGCAGCCAGCAAACATCTGGCTCTCCACTGTGGATCTGTAGAATGAGACCAGCAGAGTCTCCTTCAGCCTGTTTTTGCAGAGCAGTCTGAAACAGCGACGTCTCTGCTGGGATTTTTTCCACTACCTCAGTTGTGTCTGTAGACCAGGAGAGGTCCTGAGAGACGGTGGCCCCCAGGAACCTCCTCCACCTTTATGAGAAGTGGGCTGGGATCTGCTCCGTGCCTCCTGAAGTCCAGGACCATGTCTTTGGTTTTACTGGTGCTGAGTGTGAGGTTGTACTTCTTGCTCCAGTGGAACAGTCCACTGACCTGGTCTCTGTGTGCAGACACATCACCTCTGGTAATAAACCCAACCACAGCATCGTCGGTGGATTTAAAGATTGTGACAGAGGGCGGACGGGACAGCAGTGGTGCGTGTGCAGAGCATAGAGGAGGGGGCTCAGTACACAACCCTGTGGGGAGCTGGTGCTAAATGTGACGGTGGAGGAGTTTGAGGACGGTCTGTGAGAAAGTTCCTTATCCAGGCACAGATTGATGGGGGGGGGGGGTCCAGGCTCCACAGCTTGTCCACTGAGGGCTGCTGGTGTGTCGTCATTCACACTGCTGACCGCTGGCTTCTTGGGATCAGGGATCATAGTGGCAGATTGTAGGCAGGGTGGGATGGTGGCCTGTGTCAGGGAGGAGCTGAAAGTCCTTGTGAGGACCCTGAGAGCTGGTCTGCACACGCTGTCAATACTTAGTCAGCCTTTGTGTACTTGATGTGTGTCTCTTTGGGTTAACATGTTGTAATCAGTGTTAATCTACCTCAAGTGTTTCTCTACTGATGGAGCCTGTAGCCTGATTTTACCTGTTGACACAGACGATCCTGTTAAACACTTGTTTCTAATCAGTTCTTCAGTTCAGATCTGACTCTCAGGACTTCCTCAGTAGTTTGTAAGACGGCAACATGACTGTAGTTCACACTTGTACTGACCTCATGAATATTCATGACGTAAAGAGGAAGGAAGTGTGTCTTCCTTTAACAGCTTGACTTGTGTCTCTGTGCACAGACGATCATCACCCTCCTGTCTTGTCAGACCAGAGCTGGTGTTTGAGCAGTTTGATGTTTCTTTCACACACTGTTGAGCAGCTGATGTGTTTTATTGTGTCTGAAGTCACACAGAGAGACGAGAGGAGCAGTGATGAGTTTAACAGCAGCATCAAGTGGATTTGTCCTGGTCCTTCTTCTCACTGTACCAGGTACTGTACATGTCCATTTACTTTGTAGGACATTTAGTTCACACACTCAGACCAAGATGAAACAGCTTTGAGTCAAGAGATAATTCTTCACTAGTTGTTTTTACATGTTTAATGGTTGATACCACCTCATATCTGCATCCACATACCTGAAGCTCAACATTGAAGTGGTGAGTGTTATTACACAGTGAGGATAGTGCTGTTTGAATGAACTGTATAAATGGAGCTGGTTCATCTGAAGGATTCAGTAGCTGTAGAGTTTATCTACAAATGTCTGTACGTTCTGTTGAACACGACAAGAGAACAGCTACCAAGGCTCAGAATGAGGAACTAGACTGTGTCAGTTAACTTTGTTAATGATATTCAGTGTGATGTTTCCGGTCCATGTATGTTTCACAGTGACCTCCTCTTCCTAATCGACCATCACAGTAAACACCAACCTGACCACAAAGTGAACACAGGAAATAAAACAGAAGTTTCACATGCTCCCTCTCACACTGTTCATCTCAGCTGCATTAAGACTCACAGGTCCAGTGGTTTTCTGTTTGGACTCCTCCATGTCTGTTCACTGTGGCTTCATCCAGCTACAACATCAACCAGTCAGACACTTATGAAAAGGATGAGTTTGACAGTGAATGAAAAGGAAGAGACCATGAGAGGTGTTTTAGTCATGTAGCAGGTTCACATGTTGAATAAGCTCCATCAAACTTGACTGTGTTGTTGTGAGTCTGACTGTGGTTTGTGCTGTGCTCTGTGTTACAGTGATACAGGGTCAGAGAGGCTGGAGAGTGACTTACACTGACACTCACATCTGTGCCTCTAAAGGATCAACAGTGGAAATGAGCTGCACACACAGTTACCCAGAGATGATAGATGGCTATTATACTACAGTTCAGAGAAGATACTGGTTCATTAAGGGGAATCATGACGGTGTGGATGTGACAACAGACTCAGACTACACAGGTCGTGTGGAGAATCACTGTGATAAGAGGAAACGCTGCACTCTGAGGATCAGAGACCTGAGAGAGAGAGACTCAGCTGTTTACAAGTTCAGAGTCACAACAAACCATGTTAGTGGGAAATTCACAGGGAAACCTGGAGTGACTTTGTCTATCAGAGGTAACGTTTTCTCTGGAATATTGATCAGTTTGGTTCAAGTCATTGACGAATGAGAATCTTTATTTGTCTCTGTGTTTGTACTTTTCTGGTTTAGTTCCTGTCTGTTCTTCCTTCACAGATCCAGACCTCCAGGTGCTGGTGGAAAGATCATCAGACCAGGTAGAGCTCAAGTGTCACAGCACTTTTAAAGCTCCTCCTTCATTTGTCTGGTACAAGAACGAGCTGAAGATGAAGAAGAAAACATTTTGCATTAGAGTCTCTGTTAATGATGACAACAGATATTCCTGTGCTCTTAAAGGATGTGAGGATCAGCGCTCTCCTCCAGTCTGTGAGTTTACTCCACAGTGTCACTAATACAATGTCAAAGTAAAACCTTCCACTACACACTTTATGTCTCATACTGGATCAACCTCTGTATAAACTATCAGCTGCATCATATTCACTTGTACTGTGAAAAGACAGTTAAAGTTCACTTCTCCTCATGTTCCCTCCTCCAGATGCTCCCGAGCTTCCCTCAGTGTCCGCGAGTCCCTCTGCTGAGATAGTGGAGGGCAGTTCAGTCACTCTGACCTGTAGCAGTGATGCTAACCCAGCAGCTAACTACACCTGGTACAAGGAGGATGAAGACTCAGCAAAAGCTTCAGGACACATCTTCACCATCACTGACCTCAGACCTGAACACAGTGGGAATTATTCCTGTGAAGCCCAGAACACAAGAGGACGTCACAAGTCCACCTTAAATCTGACTGTTGTTCCAGGTGAGTGACACACAGACTGAGTCAGAAATCATAACACTCTGTCTGGACTGTAGCTGTAAACATCTTTGAATGTGCATCTCAACTTTTCCTCCCAGCGTCTCATGTCCTTGAGACTGGAGTGTTGTCTGTCATGAGTGTTTGTAAGAGTTTAGAGACAGTGTTTATAAAACCATGTTCTTACTCTACTGGGTGACGTCCTGTTACACTGCAGCTCATTGTATTGATTTTCATTTGTTCTCTCTTTTCTAGGAGCGTGGAAGTTAGCAGCTGTTATAACAGTCTCTGTCGTGGCCCCAGTAATCCTACTCTCCTCTGTCTTCCTCTGGATCATGTGAGCAGTTCTGTTTCCACAAATATTAGTTCACAAACTCATTTAAACTCACTTCATGTCACTCAGTGAGTTTGAACCTTTTGACATTAATTTTCCTGAGCAGAAAGAAGAGGATGTGTGAGCAGAGGTCTGAGGCTGGAGAGAGACCAGACGACAGGGAACAGGTGAGAAAGATGAACTGATCCACTCCAGTGCAGGAGAGAGAACCTGCCTCTAAAGTTAATCAATACATTGATTAGATTCTAAAAACAGAAACGTTTGTTGACATGTTGAAGATTTTATATTTTCTGATGAGTTCACATGTAGGTGCAGTTTTCACCTTGGGGTGGTCCTGAGAGGCGTTAACCTGCCCATCATGTGGGTTGTCAGAATCACCTGGGCCAAGGTGTAAGAGGTTAAAGCTTTTTGTCAAAGCCTATTGGGTGAGAGGGGAAACATCTTCAAGAGTCCAGTGGCCTTCAACTTTAGCGCTTAATGACCACCATGACAAGAATCTGCATTATTTCTGTGTCAATAAAACCTATAAGAGGAGTTAAAGATGAACTGTGTGGAAATGACTGCCATCTAGTGTTGAGCTAGTAGAATGCAAACAACTGCGTAGCACCTCTCCTAAGTGAATATACCACCTACGGTAGCCATGATAAGTCAAGCAAGATGTCAACGTCCCACACAACTTCCCTCAACTGATCAGCTCTGAATAGAACAATAATTAGAAATGCTGTGAACTTGTCCATAACTTTCAGTGCGGCCACGCTACAACCCAAACGTCTCACCTTCTTCTGCTGCTGAAACAGGACCTAAAACAAGAAGAGGTGCACTTATCATCTGTCTTAAGACTTATGAAGGATTCATTGTATTTGTCCTCTGTCTACAGACACAACCATCTGAGGATCATCTTGTCTATGCCAGTGTCCACTTTTCTGAAGACCAAGCTGTTTACTCCAATGACAGTGTGGCTCAGGCCAGAAGACACAAGAAGGTAAAGAAGGAAGAAGACGCAGTTGTGTACGATGCTGTGAGATTGAACCACTGTGCCAGTCCAGCCCTGAGGTGAGCAGCTCCTCACACATGAACATCAGTATCAGTCATTCAGTTGCACTGTTTTTCTACATTTTATGATGACTTCTGGATGTTCCCATCTCTGACAGTAAGAGCAGAATATATATGTCTTCATGATGTCCTGATGTAATGTCTGTCTCTCTCAGAACCAGAGGTCAGGAAGCTTCAGAGGATTCAGCTGTTCTGTACAGCTCAGTCAACAAACCCCTCAGAAGACACTGACTCTTAAGTCGACATGGTAAATGTTTTCTCTATTATTCCTCTAGAAGAAAATCATTGTCTCATCAACACAACACAGTTTGAATTTGGCCTTTTAATTTCTACAGAGTCAATGAGCTACTGGATAAACAGTGAATGTGTCATTGTGTGACATGTTTGTGGTCAGCTGACCTCCTCCTTCTGTCTCCATGCAGCTGCTCCAACAGAGCCACAGGAGCTGGAAGAGAGAAGAGACGTCATCCCTCACCACTTCCTGTCTGTGGACACAGATAGTTATGAGCTGAGCCAGAGGTACAGGAAACTCAGACCTGTGTCTCTGTGCTGGGTCACAGCTTTGTCCACCACCACCAAGTTGTTTGTCCATAACTTTGGACACCAGCTGTTCATCCTGTTTTTGGTGAACATTAGGCTTCACGCTGCATTTTAGCTTTGACACAATCAAACACATTTGTGTCATTTATGCATTTTGTTTTTTATCTTAGCGACGTGACACCACCTCACCTGAGTGTTTCTGTGTTTGGTGGAGGTGTGGACACTGGCCTGAATAATATTGATTTCATATCAACAAGACTGATATAAAACCAAACCTGTGTCTTGGTGAACTAACAGGTAAAGTAGGTTTGTACCATGTAAGTGAAACACCAACATTAAATCACTGAGGTTCTGGACAATAATGACCATTTGATAATTGGCTGTAGTTTCCTCTCTCTGCCACTAGATGGTAGTGAAGAGACAAGTGATAGAAAATCATCATCCTCAGCTTGTGAAGCACAGTTTGGGTCAAAGGTCAAGGTCACAGTGATGTCACAAAAGGAGTAATCCTTGTTGTGTCCACACAACACTTTGTTTTACTGATCTCTTTGTTTCACTTGTTTAGTAGATTAGTTTTCACTCAGATTCTCCAGCTGTAAAGTCACCAGATCAATTCTAGGTTGATCAATAACAGATTGTTTGGCTCTGTTGCTCTGTTAGAAGAGAGGAGCTGATCAACATGTAAATACACTCACCTCAGTCTCCTTCACTTATGACCATGTGCTAAGAGCAATTAGCTGAAGCAGCAGCATAGTGCTTTGTGATTAAGTCGTGATGCAGTTCAAATATAATGGGGATTAAAACACAGTGGTTTACATCACATTTCTGTTTCTGTTTGATCCTGTCGTTGTTACAGAAAGACAGTTTCACTGTAATATATATGCAAATATTGTTTTGTGCCCCGCCCTAAACACAACACTCACCCTGCAAAGCAGCCTTTCAGCACCAAGGACAGCGGCCGAAGCTCCACATCAACACTTGTCTAACAGCACTGACCTGGGCTCAAACTACCACAGCCTGATGATGTCTCCACACTGTTTCTGACAGAAACTTCCTTCTTATTACAAGATCTGCTCTTACACAGCCATCTGAACCCGCCTTTACTGTTTTTCTTCATTAAATGCATCTCAACACCACATTTTTCACACGTTTGTTTTTTGTTCAATTATCCCAAATCAATGAGAAAGAGAACGGGTGAGCTATAAGAAACATATAGGCTATATATAACACGGCCATTGTAACTGCCTCACATGTCAGTTTAATGCATTTTCAGGCTGTCGGCTCAGTGCCGCTTCATTTGTGGAGCTGGCGAGCTGCTAGCCTCCGACGGGACGCTGGCTTTTCCTGGGTTACAGTAAAAAACTTACCTAGTTTTGTCATTTTTGCTTTAACCTCATCCTGGTTCTTTCTTTCCTTCCTCTTCTGCGCTGTTTTTGTGTCTGGGCTCGCTAAACACGATGCCAGGCTATTTTTCTCCTCTACTTTCATTTGTTTGCTTTTTTTTCTTGCTGAAAACAACTGACGTCATCGCGACTCATCATGACTGACAGGTGGCCCATCAAGGTGATTGGACAAATGATCAGTTCCTCCTCTCAGACCATGTTCCTGTTCCCATGACTACGTCACAGTGAGTCAATGTTGGCCACACAGTCAACAACACACCACGTAAACTCATCTTTTGTTGTAAAATGGTCCTGACAGAGATTTTCTTTTCCATTTTTAGCCTTTTCACTGTATAAATGGAGCTGGTTCATCTGAAGGATTCAGTAACTGTAGAGTTTATCTACAAATGTCTGTACGTTCTGTTGAACACAACAAGAGAACAGCTACCAAGGCTCAGAATAACCAGGTGGTGTCAGTCAGCTGTTTCTTCCTGTGTGGTTAACAGTGGTGAACATGTCAGCGACCCCAACCTGACCACAGAGTGAACAGAGGAAACAATGCAACGAAACTTCTCATGGTCCAATAGTTATTTATTCTTCTCTCACTCTCTGCAGTTTGATGGACAGGTCCACTGGTTTTCTGTTTGGATGTCTTCATGTTCACTGTGACTTGAAACAGCAACAACTTCAACAAGTGACATGATTTTTCTGGGCGTCAGCACTCGTCTCTATTGATGTAAAATATGTGTAAGACAGTTTATTATAAAATCTATATGAAGCTGATCAGAAACCAGGAGGATGAAGACTCAGCAAAAGCTTCAGGACACATCTTCACCATCACTGACCTCAGACCTGAACACAGTGGGAATTATTCCTGTGAAGCCCAGAACACAAGAGGACGTCACAAGTCCACCTTAAATCTGACTGTTGTTGTTCCAGGTGAGTTGTGCACATTCATCATCACACACCTGTTCACTGCACCACAGCTCGTGAAAATTTTAAATGATACAAAGAAAATCTCAGGATTTCCAGACGTCTTGTAGCTGTGAACTGAGACCTGCATTATACTGTGTGTCTGTAAGAGTTATGAATGTTAACTTTAAAAGGGGGTGGACAAAATAATAGGAACAAGTGTCAGCTTACCACAGTGCAGGTGACCAGACTAAATCTGACTTAGATCTCTGCAAATGACATCATACAACACTGAAACCTTCATGCTGTTGTATTCGATTTTAAAATAGTTGTTCCTGCTTAACTGACACCTCAGAGTAGGTGTAAAACTTTCTGTTGTCTGCAGACAGCTGCCATTTCCTGGCCTGTGGTCAACGCTGTATGATACAGAAAGGAAAGAAGTTTTTTCTACCGCTCATTCTGCTGAGGACAGAGGCCAAGGCAACGTCCTTCTACTCTGTGAGTGGAAGAATTTGATGAAACTAATATATAACTCTTATTGATCATTTACTTTCTGATTATTTCATTGTCTCTAATGTCGCTAAGTGAGACGACAGGAGCAGCTATGATTTTAACAGCAGCAGCGAGTGGACTTTTTATTTTCCTCCTCTCTGTACCAGGTAATATATTTCCACTTTGACACTACAGACTAAGCTTGTTAGGTATACAGGTACTAAAAAGGTACTGCGGTACTAAAGCAATTCAAACAGTACTATGCTGCGTTTGGGGGGTAACATGGTACTTTTTTATACGAACGACTCAAGCGTACAGCCAAGAGAGAGCACGTTTTATCAAGCTGTTTTCTTATGGCTGTCGTCCAGGACTAATGTTCACAACTTTAAATCAAGGATAGGATGTAGATGCTAACATGATTTTTTGTCTTTTCCCTTTATTTGGATAAGTATCGAAACACATATTGGTACAGATACCAAAATGTTGGTATCAGGACAAAACCACTACAGTTATTCAGAGCAGCCTCAGCTAAAATTAGAAAATGATGTAATGATGGTGCTTCATGTTAACTCTACAATCTTGTCTTCTTTGTCTCATTGGCTCACAGTGGGATGATGTGAGAGGAAAGTAGTTCTGTAACTTTAGAGTCAGTTCAGTTTTGTCTCACGTTTACAAACCGATGCAGCTCGATAATATCACAATGTGACTGTGGTGTGTGCTGTGCTCTGTGTTACAGTGATACAGGGTCAGAATGACTGGAGACTGACCTGTGCTCCAACTCAGATCTGTGCTGTAGTAGGATCAACAGTGAACATCAGCTGCAGCTACAGAGACCCAGACTGGAGAACTGATGATGATACTACAGCTGTAGAAAGACTGTGGTTCACTAAATCCAGTGGTACTGAACCTGTGGATCTGAGAGCAGACTCAGAGCACTCAGGTCGTGTTCAGTATCTCTGTGGTGACAACGACTGCACTCTGACAATCACAGACCTGAGAGAGAGCGACTCAGCTGTTTACAAGCTCAGCTTGACAACAAACAAAGCAGGAGAGAAACACACTGGTGAAGCTGGAGTCACTTTGTCTGTCACAGGTAATGATTTGATTTGAGTATGTTTCTGTTCCAGATGTTCAGATCAACAGAAACAGCTGTGTTAATGAAAGATGGAGACAATCTGAGCTCAGAGCTCCACTTACTAATGACTTAATGGGCTTCAGTGTGAACTCTGGCTCACATGATGGTGACTGGTTATATATGAGGAGATGATGGTAACTCCCCTCTAGGCTCACATAGGGACATTACTGTGTGATCAGATATTCACATTCAGGTCACATGATGACTCCAGGAGAAGAAACTCAAGGGTCAAAAACTGACTTCCATGTGTTCACACTGAATAAACAACATATTTTCTTTTCTTCATGGAAATCCAGGTCTACAGGTGCAGGTGACCCCCTGGACAAACAGCCTTTACGGGGCAGAGCTGAAGTGTCTCAGCAGTTGTCGTCCACCTGATCATTCTTCATTCACTTGGTACATGAATGGACAGAAAACTGGGACAGAAACACCTTCATTTTCAGACAAGTTTGATGCTTCAGAGAGCTTCAGCTGTGCTCTTAAAGGACATGAGGACTTCCCTTCACCTCCAGTCTGTGAGTTGACTTCAGTCTTCCACTGACATATCACCACCTGGTGGCACATTTAACCTACTGCACATGACTGCATGTATCTATAATATGGAGGACTCAGTTTTCTGTTTCTATATTAACACCATATTATTGTATTGAACTCTGCTCTGATTTAACAACACAACTGTGTCTTTAAACATGTAGGTGCTGCTCTGGTTTAATGAAACATTTCATCTTTCAGGTGTCTCAGGTGAATCCTGCAACAGAGTGATTTACACTGACAGAAGAATCTGTGCCTCCAAAGGATCATCAGTGGAGATTTCTTGTACTTACAACAGTTATGATGATGTTGAATCAAAGTTCTGGTTCAGTCCTGAACGTAGTCGTCATTGGCAGAATCCCTCAGAGCTTGAGGATCTTAGTAAAGACTCTGAATATTCAGGTCGTGTTCAGGTTGTTGAAACAAAGACAGGAAGCTCCACTCTGAGAATCACTGACCTGACAGAGACAGATTCAGCTCACTATCACTTCACATTCAAAGCAGGATCGTTTGAATGGAGGAGCAGTTTACCAGCTACAACTCTGACTGTCACAGGTAAGAACACAAACTGACAAACACAGAAACATCATTAAAACTTGTGTGTATCACATTTTAATGAAGCACCTTAAAGGGCTGTAGGTGGATGTGAGGAGCTGCTGTGAACATGATGAAATGATCCTTGAACAAATCTTTGTAGATTAGTGATGAAGCTCAAACGGCTGTTGGAGTCACAAGGATTATATTTATCAAGCTGTGCAGTTAAACAGGGAGATTACTGAGTATTTACAACAGAGAGAAACACTATAAGAAGCTGCTTCATCACAACAAAGAATATATATCTGATGACCACATCCACTTTTTATTCTCTGTGATGTTTTCATGTGAACCACTAACACTGTGGGTTCTTCCTCCTGTATCCAGCTCTGGAGCTGCAGGTGACCAGAACAATAACAGTCCATCAGTCTTATACTGAGGCAGAGCTGAAGTGTCTCAGCAGCTGCAGTCCAGCTGATGGTCTTTCCTACGTCTGGATCAGGAATGGAGAGAAAATCATGAAGGAGGGAAGTTCTTACACAGACAGGTTTTCTCCTGGAGACGTGGTCTCTTGTGCTGTAAAGGGACATGAGAGTCATGGCTCTCCCCCAGTGTGTGAGTTTTCTCTAGTGTTTAAGAGACAAAACACTTGAATCCAACACAACATGGCTGCTCAGGAAACAAATGCTGATGTTTTGTCCTGCAGATTTTCTGAAGGTGCCGTCAGTGTCAGTGAATCCTCCAGGTGAGATCATGGAGGGCAGCTCAGTGACTCTGACCTGTAGCAGTGACACTGACTCAGCAGTTAAATACACCTGGTACAAGGAGAACCTGACACTGTTCAACAAAGAACCACAGCTCGTCTTCAGCTCCATCCAGTCCTCTGACTCTGGAGAGTATCACTGTGCAGCTGAGAATCAGCTGGAGAGGAGGACGTCTGAACACATCTCTATTGATGTGGAGTGTGAGTCAAAGGCAGCAGCTGAGAGACAAAATAACATACAACACATGAATGATACGTTTTAGCTTTTAGTCTCTTGAAAAGTCTCTCTGCAAACTAATGCTTTGAGGTGTTGACCAGGTTTTTTTTAGAGAGGTTTTACTCCTTGTTGGTGATGTTCATCAGATTTTGACTTGTGTCAAATCATCCCCAGATGCTCCAAAGCTTCCCTCAGTGTCAGTGAGTCCCTCTGCTGAGATAGTGGAGGGCAGTTCAGTCACTCTGACCTGTAGCAGTGATGCTAACCCAGCAGCTAACTACACCTGGTACAAGGAGAACCAAACTCTGCTACAAGGACCAGAAGGAGTTTATCATTTCTCCTCCATCAGCTCTGAGGACAGAGGGACCTACCACTGCAAGTCTGAGAATCAGTTTGGACAGATCAACTCTACGTCTCTGTTTCTAAACGTCCTGTGTAAGTAGAAAACACAACTTGAATTCATCAAGTCATACAGAGCAACATTAATGCATCTTCATGTTCCCTCCTCCAGATGCTCCAAAGCTTCCCTCAGTGTCAGTGAGTCCCTCTGCTGAGATAGTGGAGGGCAGTTCAGTCACTCTGACCTGTAGCAGTGATGCTAACCCAGCAGCTAACTACACCTGGTACAAGGATGTGAAGGACTGGAAACGTCTGAGTGACCAACCACAGCTGGTCTTCAGCTCCATCCAGTCCTCTGAGTCTGGACAGTATTACTGTTTAGCTTGGAATAAGATTGGGAGCAGCTGGGCAAACATCTTCATTGATGTCAAATGTGAGTCAGACAGTTTATTATAAAATCTATATGAAGCTGATCAGAAACCAGAACAATGTTTTCCAGCTATAATGTTTCTTATGCTGCCAAACACATGACTGTTGACTGTTGATGATGTTTGTTGTTCCAGATGCTCCAAAGCTTCCCTCAGTGTCAGTGAGTCCCTCTGCTGAGATAGTGGAGGGCAGTTCAGTCACTCTGACCTGTAGCAGTGATGCTAACCCAGCAGCTAACTACACCTGGTACAAGGAAGATGAAGACTCACCAAAAGCTTCAGGACACATCTTCACCATCACTGACCTCAGACCTGAACACAGTGGGAATTATTCCTGTGAAGCCCAGAACACAAGAGGACGTCACAAGTCCACCTTAAATCTGACTGTTGTGTCAGGTGAGTTGTGCACATTCATCATCACACACCTGTTTACTGCACCACAGCTCATCAGCCTCACTGCTCATATCTCCTGTCAGGTGAACCAGTAATGATCATGAACACCATGAGGTTGACTCTGATGCTCCTGATGCTGATCACACTGGTTGTCTTCAGTCTGTGGACGAGGTAAAACTATAAAAATCCATCAGTTCACTCACTGCTCTTTGATTTTCTTCTCCAAACTCCTGTAGTTTTTGGTTTTATGTCATTTCATTAATGTTATATTTTGTGTTTGTTGTTGGTTTGAATCCAGGAAGAAGAAAACTCTGAGTTCAAACCCTGAACCAAAAGAAGCTGTGGAGATGATGGAGGTGAGAGACAGAGAGGCCCTACAACACTAACACAACTTGATCAGGTTTCATGAGCGAGTCTCACGTTGTCCCCTCTGTCCATCAGGTGGACTCTGGTCCTGTTTATGAGAACGTCACCACAGCAGCACAGACAGAAGACAGAGAGGAGCAGGAAGACCTGGTGTGAAGTTGCAGTCAGGTCAGAGCCTCTCACATTCAGTAACAACAGATCAATAACATGCAGACTCCACATTTACAATCACAACTGTAACTTTACACAGGTTTGATGTGATGTTTTCAGATGCTGCTGCAGTAAAGGTGGGACTCACCTGATGGAAACAGGAAGTAGAGGAGCAACACTGATGGGATCTGATCATTGTCTGTAGCAGCTATGGAGACAGATGAAGTTTGAATGAAGGACTTTTCCTCCGTTTTGTCTCTGTGAGGATGAGCTGTGTCACAGTGCAGTGCTTCTCTGTGGTTCAGGATGTCACTGATGCAAACACACACTTTTCACTGAAGCAGCTGAGCTTTAAATCTCTGATGTCACTCATCAAAGCAGGACATACTTCAAGCCCTTTCAAAATAAGAGCCCACTGTTGGTAGCTGTAATCAGAGGCGTTCAGCAGTGAAACATGTCAGAGATGTTGGTCAACACTGTGACTCGTGACTGTAAATAACCTCAGCTGTAAATAGATCCAACAATGAAGGGTGGAAATGAAAAAGCAAAACCACAGATGCTAAACTCTTTATGTATATTGATCATTGTTGATTGAGACACTTTGACAGTGTTTAACATCAGCTACAGTTTTAACTGTCACTGAATAAATAAGTTGTTGTTTAGTTAATGATCTTTGTTCAGTTTGTTGACTCTTAATGTGTCTGTCTTCACACCTGTTTCATGTTTCTGATGATTTCTCTCTGTCTCTTTAAATGGTCTCTGTTGTGTCTCTGCTTGATGTGATGTGGATGATACAAACACCACAGAACTAGATTCTCATTCTCTTTAATAGATTCACATTCATAAAGAGTCCTAGTTTGAACCAAACCACACGTTACAGTCCTTCTTCATTTGAAGCATCATCTCCTGTTATCTGGCTCGTCCTGCCTTCACATCATATGAGGAGGAAGGACGTGGTGTGCAGAAACAGCTTGATATGTTTTCTATAATTGCAGGTTGAAGTGTCTGTGATGTTTGTCGAGCACATCATTTACCTGTGAGCGAGCCTGCCTCCAGATGTGGCGGCAGCGGCGCAGATGGAGCTGGACTGATGGGACTGTGATTTCCCCCTCCTGAGCTGGGAAAAGCGGGGGCTGGTAACCTAGGGAACACTCGAAAGGGGTCGTGCCGGATGGATGAGCTGGAGTGGGAGTTATGAACATACTCAATCCAAGGTAGGTGCTCGCTCCAGGATGCAGGGTTTTGAGCCGCCACACATCTGAGGGCGGCTTCCAGTTCCTGGTTGGCTCGCTCCACCTGCCCGTTGGACTGGGGATGGTACCCCGATGACAGGCTGACCGACGCCCCCAGGGCTGTGCAAAAGGCCTTCCAGACACGGGAGATGAACTGCGGACCCATGTCCTAGATGATGTCCACCGGGATGCCATGGAGTCGGAAGACGTTGGACACAAGGAGGTCTGCTGTCTCTCTGACAGTCAAGTGGGCAGATTTAGAGAAACGGTCGATTACGGCGAGGATAATTGTGTTATCTTTGGAAGTCGGCAGGCCGGTCACAAAATCCAGGGCTATGTGGGACCAAGGGCGACTCGGGACAGGCAGGGAGGAGGGGCGGGGGCTGGCCGGCCGGTGGTCGTGGTACACCACGCTCACGCCAGCCACAGGAAGCCTCAGCCACACATACAGGCCCTCACGCTGACCAGGAAGGAGGGGCGGGGGCTGGCCGGCCGGTGGTCGTGGTACACCACGCTCACGCCAGCCACAGGAAGCCTCAGCCACACATACAGGTCCTCACGCTGACCAAGAAGGAGGGACGTTGGTGTACCGACAACGCCAAGCCCGGCCAGCGCGGCCTGGGTGTATAGTGTTATGGGATCTCCGTACATTGTGTATGGCTGAGTGTCTCTCCCTGTGTCCGTCAGCCCAACGCCGATCTGCTGCGAGCCGCCGGCTCGGCCCCGCCCCTCGCTTCCTGGCCAACGCGGGGGAGCAGCTCGGCCTGGGTGTATAGTGTTATGGGATCCCCCGTACAGTGTGTATATGGCTGAGTCACTCTGTGTCCGTCAGCCCCGCGCCGGTCAAACCGCGAGCCGCCGGCTGACGACAGCTCAACCCCGCCCCTCGCTTCCTGGTCACCGCGAGAGAGCTGCTTGGCCTGTGTGTGTAGTGCTATGGGATCCCCCGTACAGTGTGTATATGGCTGAGTCTCTCTGTGTCCGTCAGCCCAGCGCCGGTCTACTCTATCGCGAGCCACAAGGCTGACGCCAGCTCAACCCCGCCCCTCGCCTCCTGCTCACCGCGAGGGAGCTGCTTGGCCTCTGTGTGTCGTGTCACGGGATCCCCGTACGCTGTGTGTATGGCTGAGTCTCCCTGCGTCCGGCAGCCCAACGCTGGTCTACCGCGAGCCACCGGCTGACGCCAGCTCAACCCCGCCCCTCGCTTCCTGGTCACCGCGTGGGAGCTGCTTGGCCTTTGTGTGTAGTGCTATGGGATCCCCCGTACAGTGTGTATATTGCTGAGTCTCCCTGTGTGTCCGTCAGCCCAGCGCCGGTCTCCTCTACCGCGAGCCAGCTCAACCCCGCCCCACGCTTCCTGCTCACCGCGAGGGAGTTGTTTGGCCTGTGTGTGTAGTGCTATGGGATCCCCCGTACAGTGTGTGTGGCCGAGTGTCTCCCTGTGTCCGTCAGCCCAGCGCCGGTCAAACCGCGAACCGCCGACTGACGCCAGCTCAACCCCGCCCCTCGCTTCCTGCTCACCGCGAGGGAGCAGCTTGGCCCGTGTGTACAGTGTTACGGGATCCCCCGTACAGTGTGTGTATGGCTGACTCTCCTTTTGTGTCCGTCAGCCCAGCTCCGGTCCACTCTACCGCCAGCCACAAGGCTGACGCCAGCTCAACCCCGCCCCTCGCTTCCTGCTAACCGCGAGGGAGCAGCTTGGCCTGTGTGTGTAGTGCTATGGGATCCCCCGTGCAGTGTGTATATGGCTGAGTCTCTCTGTGTCCGTCAGCCCAACGCCGGTCTACTCTACCGCGAGCCACAAGACTGACGCCAGCTCAACCCCGCCCCTCGCTTCCTGGTCACCGCGAGGGAGCAGCTTGGCCTGTGTGTGTCGTGTCACGGGATCCCCGTACGCTGTGTGTGTGGCCGAGTGTCTCCCTGCGTCCGTCAGCCCAACGCTGGTCTACCGCGAGCGACCGGCTGACGCCAGCTCAACCCCGCCCCTCGCTTCCTGGTCACCGCGTGGGAGCTGCTTGGCCTTTGTGTGTAGTGCTATGGGATCCCCCGTGCAGTGTGTATATTGCTGAGCCTCTCTCTGTGTCCGTCAGCCCCGCGCCGGTCAAACCGCGAGCCGCCGGCTGACGACAGCTCAACCCCGCCCCTCGCTTCCTGGTCACCGCGAGGGAGCTGCTTGGCCTGTGTGTACAGTGCTACGGGATCCCCCGTACAGTGTGTATGGCTGAGTCTCTCTATGTCCGTCAGCCCAGTGCCGGTCAAACCGCGAGCCGCAGGCTGACGCCAGCTCAACCCCGCCCCTCGCTTCCTGGTCACCGCGAGGGAGCTGCTTGGCCTGTGTGTACAGTGCTACGGGATCCCCCGTACAGTGTGTATATGGCTGAGTCTCTCTATGTCCGTCAGCCCAGCGCCGGTCAAACCGCGAGCCACAACGCTGACGCCAGCTCAACCCCGCCCCACGCTTCCTGGTCACCGCGTGGGAGCTGCTTGTCCTGTGTGTGTAGTGCTATGGAATCCCCCTACAGTGTGTATATCGCTGAGTCACTCTGTGTCCGTCAACCCAGCGCCGGTGAAACCGCGAGTCGCCGGCTGACGCCAGCTCAACCCCGCCCCTCGCTTCCTGCTCACCGCGAGGGAGCAGCTTGGCCTGCGTGTATGGTGTCATGGGATCCCCGTACAGTGTGTATGGTTGAGTGTCTCTGTCTGTTCACCTCGGGCCGGCGTGACTAGCGTGGCGTTAGTGTGTTTCATTTTGACAGGTTTACGTTAAGCAGGAAGAGAGAGTCGGAGTGGAGAAGATGAGGGAAACATGGCGAAAAATTTGAAGTAAACAAACTGTTGTGGATGTTTGACACCAGAGTCGTTTTAGTGTTAGACCAGAAGTTTTTTAAAGACTCTGTGGTGACTTTCATGAAGGTTTTGAGTGGATTACTCAACACTACGAACGGGAGGAAAGTGGAGCTATCTGCTGACCAAGTGGCGGCTGTTCATGGACTTTGCTAACAAGCTAGCGGCCAGCGACCTCGTCGGCAAAGTCTGTGTGCAGCGTGTGTGTGCAGCCGCGGAGCGATGGAGCCGAGCCGAGTTGGACCGTCAGCTACGGAGCCGAGCTGCAGTGCGACAGCCCGTGACTGGAGTTCTCCCTTCTTCCCCGTGGATCCTCTCTTCACCTCCCCTCCTTCAGCTGTTCTCCCGCTCGCTTGGAGGTTAACACCTGAGGATTAAGGTACCTTTTCTCTTTTATTTTGGCCCTTGAGGTGAAGCAGCCATTGGTTTTAGGCTACGACGCACCCGAGCTGCACTCAGGCCTGCATCAGTGAACTGGGTAATTGAGAATATTGTAGTGTGTAAAGTGATGTTTCAAGAGTTGGTTTAAAGGGATAGTCACACAGTATTGAATAAAATAATTTTTCACACATATTTAGTGTATACATTTAAGTTTATTAGAGAAACCCTATCTTATCATTTCATAATTAGAGAAAGAGCTCAGGTTAGCCACCTCTCGTTAGAGTTAAATCCACTAGAGAGGCGCTACACATTCATACTCGATGCTGCTGAACTTGTTGCCGAACTGGCAGTTGTACTGTGTACTTGTAGTAGTTGTAGTACTTGGCCTGCCACACCGTCTCAAACGTCCCGGCCTTGTTGAACTGGACAGGAAACAGGAAGTTAGTCAGTAAGAACCTGGACAGTCTGTGATGTGACTCCTCCCCCTGCTGAGGACAATCACTCACCTCCATGCTGACCTGGACCAGCTGCCGGTGTCCACTCTTGGTGTGAGGGACGCCCTCGGTGTCGTACTGGCCGTGATAGACCACCGAGTCCTGGTCTCTGGACTGCTGCTCCAGGGGAAAGACGATGCCTCCGATGTTCATGTTGCTGTGGACAGAACAGGACCAGGACATGGCTGCAGGTCAGAGGAGTGAGGTAAGGCAGATACCTGCTCAGGTGAGCCACAGCCCGCACAGGTGAGTCCCCAGAACCACAGAGAGAATTCTGGTCTGACTCTTGATCGGCCTCAATCGAGCCTCCCGACGGTCCAAGGGTGGGGAGAGCGACTTGAGGGCCCGGGGCTCTACAGCCCCCCCCCCCCCCCCCCCCCTTCAAATTAAAAGACATTTTGATATTTCTCATTTCATTTTGTTTGTGATAATTACAGTCTGTATCATTATTGATCTTGGACACTTGATTGGCACTGATGAGGCCACAGGTAGATGTGAGTCTCATTTATATGAAGGGACATCAAAGGTCAGGCCTCACTTCAGGAGCTGCACTAGTATATGTGTGTGTGTGTGTGTGTGATCACTGTAGGAGCCAAATTATGTTTATATTTGTATCGGCTCCACTTATTCCACATATTACATCATTTCCCTGATGGATGGGGGGTGTGGTTTACGGTGGTGGAGGGACTGTTGTTGACCTTCACCGTTATCTTTGTTTTCTTTACAATTAGTCTTTAATCCCACCACATACTGTTTTTGATATTCTTTTCTTTTTGCAGGAGCTGCTTGCTGGTCTTTCTTTTATTGTTTGTGCCAATTAAATGCCCTTAAAGTAAACATGTGATAATCACATGGATGTGTCACAGACGAGCTCACTAACTCTGTCAGCTGCATTAGTATCACTTCAGTGTGTAAGACGTACGCATTATACCATGAACTTTATTTTGAAAAACAAATAGCTAAACAACCTCAACACCTCACTTACAGAACACACACACACACACACACACACACACACACACACTCATTGTTTGTATTAATTACATATGTGATTCTGGAGGACCTGTTGTCGGACTCCGTCCTGTCGGAGCAGAACTAGACCGACACTGATGTAAAAAACTTACAGCAGTGAAACGGTCCAACACTTTGAATCATGGGAGGTTTAAGAACATAAAGAAAACATTTGGTCCATCAACACATCAGAGTCACATGAACTGAGGCGCTGTGTGTCCACTAAGGACTGGTTCTGGTTCTGGTTCTGGGTGGTGATGCTGCTGACCCAGGTGAAGGGCTCTGTTCTTCTCAGGTGCGGTGAACGATCCTGTCGATGCTCTCCTGGACGTCGGCCATCTTCTTCAGCATCTCATTCACTCGGGCTTCGTCAAACTCCAGGCACACAAACTCTGAGTCCTGAGAGGAGGAAGAGGAGAAGGAAGAGGAGGAGGAGGAGGAGGTTCATCATTAGCTCATTGTTTACCTAAAACCTGTTCTAGGAGGACAGGTTCAGAGCCTCCTCTCTTCTGATTGGCCAACTGGGAGAAGCTGAGTGAGGAGTTGTAAAACTACATGGAGATACTGGTTTGTACATCATCTCTTGGATCAACCTTTCAAAATAAGACGCAGAAGACAAAGAAGCGTGAGGTGAGGTGTTGATGTCGTTGTTTCACCCTGAGCTCTGCTGTCTGGTGAACCTGTGACACGTGACAATAAAACCTCAGACGTGGCTTCACTTCTACACCTCAGAAAGTCTTTTTAACAGATCTGGGCGTCTGCTCTCCCCCAGCATCATGAACCAAACTGGAGCTGCACAACAACAGACAGAAGTATCAGCCAATCACGTCTCAGTTTCAACATCTGAATCAGTCTTAGTTAATAAACTTTATTGACACAGCACCTTTGTTAACAAAGCTACATGGTGCTTGAGCAGGTCAAACCGCGAGCGACCTGAAGTTCCTGTTATTTCCTCAGGTGTCTGTGTGAAACACTGGACGTCAGCCTCACCTGTCCGGTTCTGCCCAGTTCCAGCTCCATCAGAGTGACCGGGCCGCCGTGGGCCGCGTCCCCCGGCCGGCCGCCGTCTGCAGGTCCACCCTCCAGGAGAGGCCCCTGAGTCCGGGCTCCCAGCGGCTCTGAGCCAACAGGCTCTCCCTCACCCGGAGCCGCTGGCTCTTCCAGAAGCGAGAGAGGGCGGCCGCCTGTTCGGCGCTCACCCCCCCACTACCCTGCTTCCTGGTCTGGGCCGTGAGGAAGGCCTCGAGCTGGGCGTGGTCCATGTCTGCTGTGGCAATAGACTGGGGGGGGGGGATTTCATTGAACTTATTGTTAAAAACGTATTATTCATGATCATACAACCTGTTTGTTGGTGCTGCTGTTTACACCATTCATAAAAGTGTCACCACGGTAACAGGAGACATGATCAACTACAAATACACACGTGTATGTAAATCACTGATTCTTTGTGTGTATTTCAACTGGATAATGTTTACGACATGTTTTACACATAATATTGTAGAAAACACAAATACAGTACATTGTCATCTGTTCGTGCTGGTGCTGCCCCCTGCTGGTGACCCGTGAAACAAACAGGCTCAAACATGAGCAGCAACGACTGGTCTGAGTTCACTGTTGTTCGTGTGTTTGTGTTTCAGGATCATCACAGGTTTGTCTCATCGGTCTTATCTAACAGACACAGGTAGGTCAAGATACGGTGGCTCTGAGGGGTCAACTCAGTGCAGCTGAGGAGAACTGGCTACAGCAAAGACACTGACAACTCAACAGGAAGTGTTTGTGGGGACACAATGAAGTGAGGGACCAGTTCAAAGCTTTTGACGGCTACCTGTTAGTGGGGTTGTTTGGTTTATTAGAACGTCAGTATCACATGATTCACATGTTGTTGATCATATGGACTGTTAGTTTAGCATTAGCTTTAGCCTGGTCCGTCACTTTATTGTGTCCCCTGTTTCTGCTTTTGAATGTGCAGCACGTTTGTTGTGTCTCTCTTCAGGTGTTTTTTTTCTCCCCTTCTATCTAGGCGCAGTGGGTTGAGCCCTCGGGGCCACCGTATGAAGCAGCGGGTCGCCCACCTTGATGAGCCCTCTCATTTTGTCGTGCAGGGCCGTGAACTCGTCCTGCGGCAGCTCCGGGAACAGCTCGCTCCGCAGCAGCTCCTCCGTCACCTCGCCGTTGTTGTAGTAAACTCTCTGGGCGATTCCGTTCAGCAGCCCGCTCAGAGCCTTCGCTGCCTCCACGTCCGCCATGTTGGCCCGTCAGCGCGGTCACATGACGAGGCGGAACTGGAGCGGTGTCACGTGAAGGCACAACACGGCATTGTGGGAACTGTAGTTTCACATGCTACCTAACTAGAGAGACTTTATTTATTTATATCTTTTCGAGCTTTAGCATTCTGCTCTACACATCAACATCACCGAGGTATAGTTTGTTAAATAACTGTGTTTGTGTCATTTTTATATTGTGATTATTGGGTTTCCTGCTGTTATTTAATATTTTAATATTTATTGTTATTTATTTGTTTTATTCAGACCGGTCTTAATAGATTTCTTTTTTTTTTTTTTTTTTAAAGATGACGAATAAAAAATATATAATACACAATATAAAACAGGTTCTCCTGAGTGTTTCATTACCTGTTGTTACTGGAACCAGACTTGCACATCTAATATGACCAACGGTGACATGACAATAATAAACACACACACAGAGGCAGGAGTGGATGCTGAGCCAAGCTTTAATGAGAAAGAAGAGATCATCACATGATGTGTTTTCAATCTAAAGAACTGCAGAGTGCAAAATATAGAGAAGTTAATAAGCCTGAGTGCAGTTCAAGTCCTGTGGCGGGTGGAGGAGTGACCTGCTCGTAGCTGAGCACAGCTTCAGGCATAAATGTGTTTATTTTGTTTTAATAGCTCATTAAATTTTGGTGGTCATCCTCATTATTTCAGTCAGTGCCATAACTGAGTCCGTCATTTTTTTGTGTCCCTGGAAACACTTCCTTTGAATTTTGCAGCACGTGTTGTTTCTGTTTTTTGTTTTTTTATTTGTGTTGGTGTTGTTGTGTGTTTGTTTTCTTGCGGTGAGTTGTGCTCTCTGGGTCACTGCACCCTAAAGGAATCAGATCAGTGAACTCACAGGCTCCTGCGAATGTTCAAAGCTAAAACTTGGGATTTTTTTTCATTCATTCTCAGGAAACGAGAAGAAGCCATTCCTTACCTCTCCCTCTTCTCCCACCCCATCCTTTGCCCTTCCCCCCTCTTCTACCTTTCCATCCCTTCATACCCCATCCTTTGCCCTTCCCCCCTCTTCTACCTTTCCATCCTTTCATACCCCATCCTTTGCCCTTCCCCCCTCTTCTACCTTTCCATCCTTTCATACCCCATCCTTTGCCCTTCCCCCCTCTTCTACCTTTCCATCCCGTCATACGCCCTCCTTTGCCCTTCCACCCTCTTCTACCTTTCCATCCCGTCATACGCCCTCCTTTGCCCTTCCACCCTCTTCTACCTTTCCATCCCTTCATACCCCATCCTTTGCCCTTCCACCCTCTTCTACCTTTCCATCCCTTCATACCCCATCCTTTGCCCTTCCACCCTCTTCTACCTTTCCATCCCTTCATACCCCATCCTTTGCCCTTCCACCCTCTTCTACCTTTCCATCCCTTCATACCCCATCCTTTGCCCTTCCACCCTCTTCTACCTTTCCATCCCGTCATACGCCCTCCTTTGCCCTTCCACCCTCTTCTACCTTTCCATCCCTTCATACCCCATCCTTTGCCCTTCCACCCTCTTCTACCTTTCCATCCCTTCATACCCCATCCTTTACCCTTCCACCCTCTTCTACCTTTCCATCCCTTCATACCCCATCCTTTGCCCTTCCACCATGTTCTCTGCCTGCGTCCTTTTCTGACCTTGCCACCTTTCCTTCGCCTGCCACCACCCCTGCGCCTGCAGCCTCGTTTACCCCCATGACGCCGTTTGCACCTGCTGACTCGTCCAGGTTTGCCCCCTCCCATCGGCTCTCTTCCCCCTCCACTTATGCCACCTAAATCTCCTGTATCGACTGTATCTACCTGTTCGAGGCCTGTTTCCTCACCTGCGCCTTGTTCTGGGGTCGACGGAGCGGTGTTGGCGACGCAAGAGGGTGCAACAGCTCCACCTGAGGAGCAGCTGGTGCACTGGAAACCTCCTTCACCAGGATTATAACAGCGGAATATGTTGTCAAGGCCCATTTTAGCCACAGCAAGTTGTTGGAACGATTGGGCCATTTGAGACGTGCTGACGTCGGGAACATCGACTACGTTAGAAAACGCAAATGCGTAACCGCTCCACTTCTGAATGACATCATTAATCTTGTCAGCGATACCATCCTGGTTTGTGCTGGTGCACGCCGGACCACAGGGGGATTCTGACGAGTATATGATGAGGAAATTACCCTGACTGCTCTGAGTAAGTGAATCTATGTTTTCAAGAACACGTGACACCGCCTCCGGCTGCACTGCTGCCACCACCCTGGTGCCTTTGTAGACCTGACCCTGTGAAACAGCTTGCTTCACTTGGTCGGCTGGGTCGCCCTGAAGCACCTGCTGGAGCTCATTCGGATCTTGGTTCTCTGGGATGCTCACAGCCACAGTGAAGGCGTCACGGAGCGGATACCTGCGGACAGAATAAACCCCAGGACATTAGCATCGATAGGTTCATATGATGTGGTCGATAATTTGAAGCAAAGAAAAAAACACATGACAAAACCCCCCTTCTTTTTATTGGTTTGTGATTCACCATGTTGGTTTGTCTATGACCTCTAACTTTGACCTTTGACCTCAGTTTAATGTGTACATTTGTGCCAAAATTGAAGGAGATCCCTCAAAGCATCACTGAGGTACATCACACTGGGAAAGCCAAAACCGTGTTTTCTGAAGTTCCCATGACCTTTGACCTCTGACCTTTGACGATAAACTCAAATCAGTTAATCTTTGAGTCCAAGTGAAGCTTTGTGCCAAATCTAACTCAGATTCCTCAAGGTGGATTCCTCAAGGTCATTGCTAACTTGACCTTTGACCTTTGGCCACAATGATCAGTTCACTGGTTCGTCCTTGAGTCCACGTGAACAGTTATGTCAAATTTGAGGAAGTTCACATCAGTATAAAATACCTCAAATTTTACCACACACACACACACACACACACACACACAGAGGAGTCGATCAGTTAAACTCACTGATTCTTGAGGCCTTCTACGATGCTCGTGAGCCAGTTCTGGTCCACAGCTGTGACAGTGTCCCCAGCAGACAGGACGAAGGTCAGCACCACAGACAGCCAGCACAGGCCAGCCATCTGCACTCACACCAGGCGTGATAACAGAGCAACAGAGTGGTTTTAACACACACAGCCACACTGACGACAGGCAGTGATCACATACATGACCATTCAAGAAATTTTATCAATGTATAATAATAACATAAACACGACACTGCAAAGAACAATAAGTACAGCGGGGTAATAACAAGGAGGAAAGAGCGCCCCATATGCAGATGCTACTGTCCTTGCTGCAGCCGTCCCCAGTTTGAATCCCACATCGGGTGGCCCTTTGCTGCATGTCACCCCCCCTCTCTCTGCCTCCCCATTTCTTGTCTCTCCCAACTATCCAGTCAATTACAGGCAAAAAGCCCAATATATATATAAATATATATATATATATGCACATACATATACATATATATGTATATATACACACACACACACACGTATACATATATAAAGAGGAAGGAGCATTGCAAAAAATTATTTGCACCATTAGGAGAGTGACCGTCCTCAGCTCATTTAACTCAGTATAAGATGAATATTTCTTTGAATAAATATCTCACCTTCATGGCTGCTGTGAACAGGAAGTGCTGCTTCTAACAACCTGCAGAAAATACACACGTTAATATTTGTATTTCCAGAATAGTTTGGACAAAGTGTTCAGTGATTGACACGTCAAGCTGAAACTATCAGCTGATTGTCATCGTGACAGTCGTCAGTAAAACTCTGCAGTTTTATGTCATGTACCTGCTCTGATAGAGGACGGTGTCCGATAGTTCCCCCGGAGCTGCTCAGGCCTCACGGTCTTTCTCAGTGTTTGGTGAAGGAGCTGCTGCAGTGAACTGTGTCAGGAGGAAGTGATTATCTTTCTTATAGACGACAGTAAGACACAATGGACGACCGTGGGAGGTTTTCCCACAGTCGTCTCATAACCTCATTTGAACAAGTCACTCAGAAAGGAGGAAGAGGAACAGACGAAAAAGGAGTAAAGTCACTTTATTTGAGAAGTTCAAAAGAGAAATCAGTCATCATTATAATTTATTACCTTTTTTTTTTTATTCATGTTCAACAGTGAGATCAAAAGTTTCCCAGAATGTAAATATACATCAATATTAATAAACATAAACACATCAGAAGACTTTATTTTAAGACCTAAATTATATTTCCGCATGGATATCATCATACATGTACATGTGTCCATCAGGCGTCTCGGCCTTTGAGTAAAAAAAGTTTATCAGCTTTTGCGCATGCGCTTCATCACGTTGATTATGGAGCTTTGACAGGTGACTACACTGTTCTGAGCTCTGCATGATGCGCATGCGCAGAGGAGTGTTGCCGCGGTAACCGCGCGGAGGAGCGTTCGGAGTTTTAGCTGGTGACTCGTCGCCGCAGCGGTAACGATCCAACGATTCCGACTTCTTGTCCGCTTGGCGTGAGACCTGCCCTCGGCCTGAGACACGGTGCTGTCAGTGACCGGAGGAGCCGGTCGTTACGTCGGATGGGTACGGAACGTGGGCGACGGAGAAAGAGAGGAGGAGAGAGGGACTAGCTAGTTTGTTCGTTAGGAGTTAGAAGCTTAGACATAATATATGTATATATGTAATATATGTATATTATGTCTATGGTTAGCAGCTCATTAAAACCAGGTTCCCGCGTCAACCACTGCTTCAACTTCCGTCCAGACCGAGAGCCAGGAAGAGTGACAACACTGAGACAGGTAAACACAGGCTTCTGCACTGACCATAGCAGTGTTTTTTGTTTTTTTTTCTTTTTTAAAGATATGCTGTTTACTGTCTGTTTACAAAAGTAATCCTAAACCTTGTACCGGCAGGAGGGAGAGAGGTGGAGATGTCCAGGCAGAGAGCAACAACATGGAGGACAGAGACTGTGAGCACAGGGGGAAAGACACGGAGCGCTAACAGAGGGGTTTGCTGCTGCCTCGGTCAGGAACAGGTCGACATGTTTAATGGTGAGTTCCAGTTGAATTGTATTTCTCTGGGAATTGTTTCACAGGTACATGGTTCAGTTCTTATCCCTGGATTATTTTCATACATGTTAGTACATTTAAACTGAAGCAAAGATACCCTACTGTGACGAGATGGTCCATTACACGCTGCGCCATTTACCAAGGCTGGGTATCGCCAGGTACCTCGCGATACGATACTATCACGATATTTTGCCCACGATAATGATAATATCACGATACAGCGATTCTGCGATAATCGATATATTGCAAGAAGTTTCATCCACAATACATCATAATATCTGAAATTCTGAATTTATTGACTGCACTGAATCCATTTCACATGAATTACAAAACATTGTCAATTAAGGACGCACTGATTGCAATTTTCTGTCCGATCATGATCACTGATTTTTAAAAAGCCTGACCTGCCGATTCTGATTTTTATATATCCGACAGCGTACACCTTCAACATTCGAATCTTATTTTATTGAAAAACAATACCTGTGAAACAATAAAATACAAACTTGTTGTTTTACCTGCACATGAGGTCGTTCTCTCAAATATAAATGAAAACGATTTTCAAAATAATGATGTAGGTGTTTATATTGTCAGTATCTAAACAGATAGATAGAGCGCGAGAGAGATGAACACACACACAGACACACACACCTGAGGGGCAGAAGCGCTTATTGACTGGCGCCGAGAAATGTGCGTCTGGTGTGAACGGAAGGGCTCCGGGTCGCGCACGATTTTCGTTGCGTGGCGCTTCCGCATCCTGGCGTCAGCCCTCTCTCACGGCAGAGCAGAGGGGGACAGTGGCTGACTTTCAGAACTTTGTGGAGGTAGATGAGATCGGTTTCACATAAAAGAAATGCCGATCCTGCAAAATTAAGGAGATCGGTGCCGATCGATCGGTGCACCCCTATTGTCAATCAAATTCACATGAATGACAGCCAAGTAAAACAGAGTGTATACTGCACACAGTGGCTCTTCTTAACACTCAATGTCCAATGTGCTTGTGTTAGGTTTTGCTATCCCTCTGCCCTGCGCCATTTTCTTCTTCTTCTTTTTACGACTTCCAGCAGGCTGTACTGCGTCATTTCCTTTCAAAGAGTACCTCTGCACCCAGTCTTAGTCATGGTAAGCGCCATCATGTGGAGGCTGTTTAGAACGGCTGTTTGTTTATTGTTTAAATATCGATATTTGGCGCCAGTCTATCGATAACGTACCGCAAGACGAAATATTGCGATATATCGTTGTATCAACATTTTGGCACACCCCTACCATTTACATGAAATGGTAAACATTTCCTGTCTCCTAAATGGTTCTGGTTGCCCATACCCCCCCACCCCCCCACCGATTTCTGTGAATGGATAAAGGCTGTCGATAGAGGTAAGTGAGCTGTTTGTTTTGTTATGCTAACATTAGGTATTTACACAGCCAACGGTCATAGTTAGCATTTTGAAAATGAGTTAGCACATGCGTTCGCAAACGTGACTTGACGTTACCTAGGAGATCTGTGCTAGATCGCGAGCGTGTGTTGTTGAGACAGAGACAGGTCTTGAACAAAGTTCATTTTCTCCTGATTTGTCCGTCTGTAATTTGCCATTTTCTTGTCAACATGTTCAGAAGAGATGTGGCTTGTGAAAAATGAGTCCAATACTTCGGTGACTGCTCGGGTGAAAGAATCGACCATAACCTGTGCTCATGTTCACCTTTCCCATCCGAGTTAATAGACTCCAGACCTGCTGCTGCCGGCGGTCTTCTAAAGGGGCGGAGTCATGGAGAAACCCACGTGACACAGATACAGGAAACTGACCGGTCGTCGGGTGTTGTTTTTTAAACCGTCTTTGACCGAAGCACCACTGTAGCTTCATGTGGGCGGAGCCACACAGAGCTTCTCTTTAATTATCATTTTATGACCCGACTCTCCCTCCAGTTTGCTCCTGATGTCTCTGGTTTGAGAATGGATGAGACATTTCACATCATGTAAGAAGACGACTCATCCACATAGAGAACATAGGACCAGTGAGACACGAACCTCCCTCCTGCTTCATCACTGTGGGTTGATTTGCTGTCTGTCTTTAAAGACCAAATAATGAAGCGTTTGAGAGTTTGAAGCAAGTCTTGGGACAATGCTTCACGGCACACATGATGTCGACATGTTGGTCGGTCGGTCTTGTAGTCCTGGAAGCCCACAGACATGGACAGTGGTCTGATGCTGAGTTGTGTGTGTGCTGCAGCTTTGTCAGCGTTTAGTGTCTGACAGATGAAGATAAGATGAAGACTTCTGCTTTGCTGAATGACTGGTGGATCCAGCACACACTCAGTCTTCCTGTTTTTGTCTCACCTCTCTGTTTTAATGATGGGAACTATAAACAGTGTGAACGACTGAGGTCAGGCCTGTGCACGCTGGTGGCAGCAAACAGTGCTGTTACAGAGGAGAGGTTTTTATTTAGCTTTACAACATAACACTGAGTGATCTCCACCTGTGTTTTGGTGCTAGGAATCTAAATGAAACGTGTGTGTGTGTTTATTAGATGTGTGTGTGTTTGTTAGATGTGTGTGTGTGTGGTCAGTGCACAGTGTCGTCCAGTCGTGCTGACTAAGCAGTTCTGCAGCAGCTTCACACTCGTTGGTGTTTTGGGCGGTGCGACACCCTCAGTTTCTCAGAAATTAGTTTGGTTATAAATGTCATAGAAATCATGATGGGCGTGGCCTCTGTGATGTCACTCACAGGTTTCTGCAGACTGTTTATGAAACTCAAGACTGAGCTGCTGCGCAGTCGCCATCTCTGCATAACCTGACTCCGCCCCTTAACCTTAATCAAATCCAAAAATAGGCAGAGACCTGGGACATGTATTGTGTCTCTGTGTTGTTTGTGTAGCACATGGCAACATGTTAGATTTCAATGTCTGATGAGATATTGTATGTTTCTACTGCATAGTTTTTAGAAAAGGTCTCTACTGTAAAGTTGAGTTCAGTAAAACATGGAGCACATACAATAAAGAAGAAGCTTTATTAAGCACTGGGGTATAAAATGGGTTGAATGTTCGTAACACACACAAAAATGAACACACATGAGTACTGCAGGTACTCAGGTACCAAGAGAAACATGCACGATACACTGTTTATATGTGAAGGACAGATTAACATTAACATTTTAACTTTAGGTTTTAAGCAGATTAAAACTAATGGACTTTGACATGTGATTGTAGAGGCAGTGTTTCATACAGCTGTCTCCCCTTGTTATTTCACCTCAAGCTGTTTAAATGGGTGTGAGCTAAATCATACACTGACTTTTAAAATAACCAAATGTTCATCATAGACAAAAATACAAAGATCACCCAGGTGTGTTGTTGTTGTGCAGGCCTGTGGCCAGCAGGTGGCACTGCGAGGCAGATTTGATAGTAACGTATGACACATGAAGCTACACAAACAAATACAATACAAAGTTACAGAAACTCCAACATTCAGGTCAAAGCCATATAATCAATAACGATCACCATGTAACTCCATTATTCCTTTGTCATTGATCTGATCAGGACACAAGCTCATCTGACAACAAACACCTACACTGTTATTCTGTTTTTATCCATTTTCATTTTTTTAATTTGACTTATGTGATAGAAATCCACATGTATCCTACAATTCATTTTCCATTGATGACTGATCCGGATCAACTGAGCTCAGATTACTATGACATGTGATGGCTTAGGTAACAAGAGGGCATTTTGTCTCCTATCTATGCATTGTAATCAATACACTCATTTTTAACATTTTGACCACTGAAGCAGTGGATGCACTGGAAAGAAGAGTTGATCCTTTGTGGTTTGTAACAACGAAATATGTTTTGTGAGCCAATTACTGCGCCCAAATTTCGAAGAGCTCTAGTTAACAGATTTTGATTAACACCATCACTATTTTGGGGCAGAAATATTTTTTCAAACACAAAGGCACGATCTGACCACTGTCCACTGTTAATCACTGTTCGAATCAGTTGAAGGATATTGTAAGGGTTATTAATGTTTGCACAAGTTGTGGGACATGAGGAAGCGTAACAGTAGATGACCAACAAATCATTGGCGTTGCTGACGAGTTGTAAATTGTTCAAAAGATGATATTCAGCATGTTGAGGTGGCCTAACTGTGGCTATAGCTAGTCTCTGGCCTACATATCTACCAGCGTTGTTAATGTTATTTTGCACGTTGTTTGAAGGGTTGTCCCGGTAGATTGGTTGTAGGTTACCTGAGGTTCCACCCTGGATGCTTGCAGCCAGACTGTACATACCACTTATTCTGTACCTGTCAGAAGAAAACATGTTGTAAGATATGGTTATATACCATGGATGTGTATCAGGAACAGATGGATGATAGATCAGAGCAAACTGAATGTTTGTGTGGCAACATTTTGTAGTGGTGCAACGGGTCATTGTTGATCCATGATCCGTTTGGATCGCTCTCCACAGATCAGTACACAAGTGGTAACCAAGGAGAGACATGAAAACAGTTCCTTTAGGGCTGTGTTGAAAAAATCGATTTTCCGATTCTGGATCGATTCGCATATTAATTTCTTAAGATCGATTCGTACGTTCAAAGATCGATTTAATTAATTAAAATTATTTTTTAGTACATTTCCCTCGGTGAACTTTAACCCCAGTCGCGCCATTCAAATCACGCAGGCGAACGCGGTCTGACTATATCAAACAAACATGGCGTCGGACAGTGGAAACGTTAGCGAAGACACAGATTTGAAAACGCCCGAATCACTCAAGGCTCCCATCTGGCACCATTTCGGCTTCAGAAAGCAAAAAGGGACAGATGCGCTTGACAAAAACAAAGCGATTTGCAAGTCATGCCAAATGGAGGTGAAGTATTGCGGAAATACGACCAACCTCAGGAACCACTTGTTGCGACATCACCCAGATTTCATGTCCAAGTCGTCCACCGGGTCACAACAGATGAAGCTCAAGGAAGCTCTACAACTACCAGCCAGTTCTGCACGATCTCTCAAAATAACCGAGGCGATTGCGGGCTTCATTTGTAAAGATATGCGGCCGTACTCCGTTGTTGAAAACGACGGCTTCAGACAGCTAATGAAAGTCGCGGAACCCCACTACGTTATGGTGTCTCGCAAACGTCTGTCCGAAGAAGTCATCCCAAACATGTATCAGTCAGTAAAAGAAAATGTGAAAAGTCAGCTTCAGTCAGCAGAGAGGGTGGGCATTACAAGTGATACCTGGACATCAGTGGCTACGCAATCTTACATGAGTGTGACAGCACACTTCATAGACGATGAGTGGAACCTTGTCTCGTATGTACTACAGACCACAGAAATTGAACTTGACCATCGTTCTGCCAGTGTAGCTGAAATGTAACCAGCACTAACTTACTAACTTTGGGTAAGTAGTGTACTGTATAATGTATCTAATAAGACAGGCAACAAACATGTGTTGACTCCAAACATATCTCACATCCTCACTATCACTTCAATGTTGCATTTGGTTCCAACAGCAACAGCTTTTGGGTGAATTCTTAATCATTTTTAATCTTAATAATGCACCAGGTTAGTTAATTTGCTGTTGAATGTAAATATAATACTAGTTTTAATATGTTAATGCTTAACTACACAGTCATGTAATTCAGGAAACAGCTCAAAAATGTTTTTAATAACACTAACCCGAATCGAGATCGAATCGAATCGAATCGAATCGGGATAATCGATTCTTTATCTTGAGAATCGGAATCGAATCGATTCTTGGAATTTGAATCGATACCCAGCCCTAAGTTCCTTAACAAGATGTGAGGTTGTGTTACTGACTATAAAATCAGAGCAAACACACACACACAGAGGAGTCGTTCAGTTAAACTCACTGATTCTTGAGGCTGTTTACAATGGTTGTGAGCTGGTTCTCATCCACAGCTGCGACAGTGTCCCCAGCAGACAGGACGAAGGTCAGCACCACAGACAGCCAGCACAGACCAGCCATCTGCACTCACACCAGGCGTGATAACAGAGCAACAGAGTGGTTTAAACACACAGCTACACTGACGACAGGCAGTGATCACATATATGACCGTTCAAGAAATTTCATTCGTATCATACTTGTAATATACACATATATACACACACACACACACGCACGCACGCACGCACGCACGCACACACACACACACACACACACACACACACACACACACACACACACATATATATGTGTGTGTATGTGTGTGTGTATATAGGCCATGACGGTTGACTGCATTACTTTTCTTGAAACGACTGCACTAATTCCACGTCTCTCTAAATCTCTATGTGAGTTCTTCGTGGCTCTTTTGACTATCGACCACTCAGAAATCTTGTGAGGAGCAGCTGGTCACGGCCTGTTTATGGTGAAATGAGTAACAGCCCAAATGGTGCACTCAGAAGTTTAGAAACAGCCGTCAGTATGTTTTTCAGTATATGGTTCTAAAGGTCCAACGCTCTTTGCTTTTACCCATCATCATTATATGTTATCATAATTTATGAACAGACATGTTTTGATTTCTTCTCTATATGTGGATTACTTGGGTTGTTACCGACATCTGGTGAAAATTTCATGTCAATAACTTACAAATATATTTTCTGTGAAAATGTCGACATGTTCAATACTTGTTTTCCCTGCTGTATATCTTTGCTACTATGAGAATGACAATAACAAGGGAGGATTAGACAGACTGACAAAATATCTGAGAGAGATGATCTTAGTGCAAAGAAAATCTTACATACAGTCTGGATAGATATTTGGTTTATGAAACAAGTAGCAGCAAAATCCTAGGTTGTCCATTTAACTCAGTGTAAGACAAATATTTCTTTGAACAAATAACTCACCTTCATGGCTGATGTGAACAGGAAGTGCTGCTTCTAACAACCTGCAGAAAATATACACTTACATTAATACAAGTAGTTCTAGAAAATGTGTTCAATGACTGACACAAAGGACACGTCCATGTTCATGTAGAACTGAAACTATCAGCTGATTAATTGTATTTTCATCTAGGGATGTAAACAATTATTTACTTCCTGTGGGTTTTGCGAGTGTTGCGGCGGCGGGTGGTAATTGTCAGAAATTCAGGGGGAGTGGGATGAAGAAACGAGTCCCGTGCAGGGCTCTACAACACTGCCCGACTCACAGGCAGTAATTCTCAGCCCGAACCCAGCAATAAATAAATAAACATAGCAATTTCAATAGGACCTTCATCCCGAACCAGCACATTGGATCAATGTGTTTGTGAGAGATAAGGAGTGGGGAAAGGATTAATGAATAGACTGATGATTTACATGCTAATGGCAGTTTAATGCCGGTTAAAATGTCTGCAAACCTGGAAGTTGTATTTCTGTGAAGTTAAGGATGGTAAAAGTAAAGAAATGATGGGACTTCTCACCTTAATTGCTGCTGCCAGCAGGAGCTGAGACTTAAAAGAGAGAGACACAATCCCAACAACAATAATGACAAAAATTGAGGAAGTTGTCTAACAGGCTTGGAGTTCTTCTCAGTGGGAGATGCTGTCGCAGTGGTTGCACTTGGAAGAGTCAGGTCTTTTATAGAGGAGGATGTGACCATGGCAACAAGTCTTTGCAGTGACCTACGATCTGTCACATTGCCTCTGCTGCTCTCTGTGACAAATATTTATCCATCTGGTTTCCCAGCAGCTGTTTGCTGCCCTACAGTTACCTGCTCCCCCAGTTTTACATGGAGGCCGTTCTGGAGAAGCAAGCAACTGAAATACACAAGTCAAAAAAATTGTTGTCATAGTTGGGAATATTGCTATATAATTATTTAAGTTAAAGGGATATTTCAGCATAATTATAACCTATGGTCTATTGCACCATGACACAGAGTAGAACACCCCCTCGAGAGATGAAGTTTGCTGACCACAAACATCTCTAGCTGTACTACTCGGTGTCACAGTGTGTTAGACCATGGGTCTAAAAACAGCCTCAGTCATTCAAATTATTTGGTGGGCCGATACCCACACGTTTAGCTGTGTTGCTCATTCTACAAATGCATGATTCTTACTATTCGTACCACTTTGTAAAGGTGGCTAATCAGTCTTTCCAGCAGTATAAAATACAACATCACCTGGTATTATTAAAGGGGAGAAATTATTGACTGAAATAACGTTTCCAAACTTTTTTTGGAGGACTCTATATATTATATTATATATATACATATTATATAGTCCAGTGAGTTAAACTCATGTGTTCCAAAGTTCAGAGGAACACCTAAACACCACAGCATTTCTAAGCTGTTGTATACTGTCAGGAATGTTCCAGTCACTCTCTTTATTTGTACATGTGCGAACACATGGGGCTCCATAAACATAAAAAAGCAACAAATCACTAATATTAAAAGTATTTTTCACTGTGTCAGATGCCAGGTTGATTGAAGTACTGATGCATCGGCCAATTAAATAGAACCTACATACGTGTTGTTTTGTAAAGTGCTTTATGAGTGAAGTTTGCATAAATCTTTCCTGACCTTTAATCAGCTTGTTTGTTTTTAACCTGCCAGAGCAAACAGAGTCAAATGTTAGTAGGTGTGTTTGTTCCTGTAATAGAGGACTTTGATCATAGAATCTGAGTAATGCTAAACTAGTCCCTTTTTCTCACTATAAAGATAAAATAAACATTTATGTTTTTCGTTAAAAAAATCCTGCAACACATCATGATATTCTCAGGGTCCCGTCATGTTCAGGCTTTATCACACAAAGTTGACTCACTTCCTAAGAGTCTGGTGTACAATTCTCCCAGGTCCATTCTGGTCTTTTGGGTTTATTCTCATGTTTAGATAGAACAGTTTAAAAACAGGCTGTAGATGTAGTGTTTTATGTCAAGTTCAGTGTGTCTGGTAAATTGTTGAAGAAATCAGTTGCACTCAGTTTATAACTTTAAATTGAATGATTTTTCACATAAAGCTGCTGAACATGCCCTCCCTCCTTCTTTATCACAGTCAGATTTGCTGTATTTCTTTGTCGCACACTGTCTGATCGTACGCAGAATATTTTTGACTGGACAAAACAAACTATATGAAGACGTCACACTGAAATGGCTCGACCTTTTTCACCTTTTGAGGTGGGAGATGTGAACATAAACTGAGACTCAAGGGCTGAGTCACTTCCCTGAAGTGTTTAGTGCTTGGAGACTTGCAGTAGATTAAATACACAAACTGTTTTTCTTTCCCACAGACTTATTGCAGTTGCATCTGACTGCCTGGATAGTCACAATAGAAAGTTCAGTGTGGCCTGAGTTACGCTCATGTTATAAAGTTCAGAAGAGCTTCCTCTTGCTGTTTCGGATCTATTTCATCACCATTGCTGTGCTGGGAAACCTTGTACACACTACAGTATAGTTTTATTTTCATTTCTGAGAGGTTATATGCTGTCAAGAATGTTTCAATAGTTCTTGTTATATGTCCATTTGTGAACACACGGGGCTCCACAAACATTAACGGACACATATTCTGTCCCTTTTCCACTAATTAAAACAGTTCCCAGGTGTCTTAAAGACATGTCTGTGACATGCTTCGGTCAAAATACCCCGAGGATCAAACATCACAGCTCTTTTCATCCGCTCAAAACAGCCCTGTTCAGAACGGTCTGTTTCAGTGCCCTGTCCCTTTAAATGCAAATGAACCACTTCTAGCCCTGCCCCACCCCTTCTACCGGTACCAGGCAGGGGTGGTGTTATGCAAATTTGATGACATCATTATCGGACAACCGGGGGAACAGCTCAAAACACCACATGGATTTCAACCTGTGGAGCAAATTACAGATTTTGGGGCAAGACGAAGGCAAGACAGGCTTCACAAAGTGAGCTTTCCATAATATGTCCCCTTTAAAATGCAACAAATCATTGATATAAAAGTGTGTCAGATACATGTAGCAGTTTCCCCGTCTGCTCCATTTGTTCCCAGACCTTTGTTGTCATGGTTTCAAAATAAACACATGGACTGCAACAAGAGCAGTCAGGGGTCCCATCTACCTTTTTTCACCATGGTTAGTGTAGCAATGGCCAAGGATAAGGAAAAGATTATGACTTTGGTTGTATATGGTTATGGTAATACTTCTACAACATTAGGTGATTTTTGTTGTCATGGTTACTGTAACAGCAACGTGGTTAATAGGTTGTCAAATGGTCATGGATAATGGAAACAAACTATCACATGAGGATTTCACACCATGTGATATTGACCCCCTCCATCCACCAGGACCTCCTCCTGTCACCTGGTCACTATACATACGTCACTGCCGTCACCGTCCTATTTACCTCCTGCAGTACCTTTGCCCCACATGTCCTGCTCCACACTCCTTAGGGACGTTTTTAAGAAATGATGGAAACACACAACAAATGCTGATTCAAACTTTAATTAGACAGAAAGGAGCATCGGATTTTGGTGGTGATGTTTATACAGTTATGAAGCAGTGCAGTTAAATGATGTGAACTCCAACATGCCACTAAAGTAAAAAAAAAAAAAAAACACCTGCCTGTTACTCATAGTTTCAGACAGAATCTAAAATGACTGAATGGAGTTACTTAAGACAGCATCAATGATGATGGTAGTAGGGAAGCAAGCTTGTTATATGAAAGGACGGATGAGCATAAACAGTCCCTTTTTAAAACAGTAAGTTAGTATAGTATAGTATTGTATAGTTGTGCTTGTGCTCAGGTTGTGTTAAGTCTGACCGGAGCTCTGCGTTAAAGTCACGGCTCTATTCATCAGCACACGCGCCTACAAAGGCTTTTCCATTGAAACATTTGATGCAGTCTTTGTTTTCGGGGCAACGGAATATAATGTTGCCCCCAATAGACTTCCCAAGTTGTTTAAGGGCTTTAACTGTTTCACTTCTTCCAATTTTAATATTTTTGTCACTTGGCTGGAAAACCTTTGTAAACACAAAGGCTTTCTTTTTCCAATTGGGCAACATCTTTTGAAGGTCACCTAGAATATTGAATCTATTGTTTGTATTTGCACATCTTGCACTACATGGAGAATTGTAAGTGTAGAACACTAAGAAATGGTCAGTAGACTTCTTAACTAAAGATCCCATGTTGTCCAGAACACGTTTCTCTGCATGAACAGTGAATTTATCCTGAAAGTCAGGTTTCGCAGCGACCATTTTGCCCTCAGCTACAAAAACCTTCTTCTTATTGAATTCATTTTGAACAACGTCATTGTTTGGAAGCAGGTTGTCGAGCTTGTTCAGGTCCTGGTTCTCTGGGATGTTCGCAGCCACACTGACCTGGCTGTCTATCTCGTACCTGCCAAAAGAACCAGATGTAAAGATGATCATTAGAGTGTGAATACAAAGTTTGTGTTTGTTGTGACAGAGTTGGAGGAGAACAGTGTGTGATGAAGAACCAGGAGGAGAGGAGTGGAGAAGAGGTGAGGAGAGCTCAGAGGAGTTGGAAGTTAAAATCTGGATTTTAGAAACGAATAAGAGGAGAAAGGTCGGACATGAAGGAGAGCAGAGGTGATGAGTTGTGAAAAGCAGATGACGAGGAAGAAAGCCAAGAAAAGGTGTGATTGTTCAGCAATATTAAACTTTTTGTTTAAGTTTTCCTCATTTAGTGGAGGACATTTCCAGGGAGGAGCTGTGAGACTGAGAGGAGAAGGAAAACAGGGGGTGAAGAACATAGTGATCAGGAGGAGATGAAATAAAAGACTGTATGATAATATTATAGTGTAAATGTCCCAGTAGCTTTAGAGTAAAGGTTCTGATATTTAGTATTGAGAACATTTACTCTGCCTTGTTGTGGATCCATCATCACCAGTCCACCATAATGTAGGTTAGTAATGTTGTCAAATACCTGTGTTATATAAGGAGTTAGATTACATGAGGTCAGACATATGTTTGTTGAAATTTATTGTGCTGTGGGTTGATGATGGTGACAAATGGAGAATAATTGGACAGAAAAATGTGATGCAGGCTCTGGAGAGGTCTACATCAGCTCAGTGCATTGCACCTCAAACACAGGATAGAGAGAGAGAGGAGGGAAGTGGAGAAGAGAAAAGGAGGATAATCCAATGGGTTGGATTTGAACCTGGTCAACTATGGTTAGGGCCGTGTCTTCATGGTATGAGCTCTATCATGTGATGTTATCATAATGTATGTAGATAAAAAAAGAGAAGCAAAACACAGGGTTGTTTTTCCATATTGAGAGAATGAAGTTGATTCTAGACTGAGAAGTTAAGACCTGTTAGTGGTGGTGCTAAATGAAAGCAGTAACAGCGAATAGTTTAAAAAAAAAAAGAGCGAGTCTTTAGAGAGACAAGAAACAAAATGACTCACGTTTTTATCATGAAGTGGACAACCGTTTTGATGTCTTTGATGTCTATTCCGTCATCAGCAGACACATTGTTTTCAGTACACAGGAGTAGGACCAACACCACAGCTGTCCAGCACAGGCCAGCCATCTGCATAAAGAGTGATCATATCTTCAACATTCAGCATTGTATCAGTGTGAAAAAGCAGGGATAACAAAGGAAAACTGCTGTTTTATCCATCTTTTGAGCTCCTTAAATTTACAAACTTGAATTTCTCCAGGATCCAATTTTTAGCAGATTATACTAGAAATATTTGACACGCAGACAAACCAGAGGTGATGCTGAGCCAAGCTTTAGTCAGAAACAACAACATCTCAGAGGCACCAAGTGACAGGGTAATAATAATGGAAACACTGATGCATTTGAGAGTCATGAACATGAAATGTTCATTCAGAGCCTACTCTCTGCCACCCCTTCTTGTAGACTATCCCCTACGACTCCCAAACCCTCCACGACTCAAAAATCCTCCCCTACCTTTTCCACCTTTGCGTCTACTCATCCGTCCTCAATTTATTAATATTTTACAGACTTTAAAGGAGCCACTGTATATAAGATCATTCTCTAAAGCAAATTCAGTTGTGAACTTGTATTTTTTCATCATATTCTCATAGTTCATAGATCAAAGTCTCCAGCAGATGAATTATTTTTCCAGAAGGGAAATAGTCGTCAGTAAAACTCTGCAGTTTTATGTCATGTACCTGCTCTGGTAGAGGACGGTGTCTGATAGTTGCTCTGGAGCTGCTCAGGCCTCAGGGTCTTTCTCAGTGTTTTATGAAGGAGCTGCTGCAGTGAACTGTGTCAGGAGGAAGTGAATGTCTTTCTTATAGACGACAGTAAGACACAATGGACGAACCGCCCACAGTCGTCTCATAACCTTATTTGAACAAGTCACTCAGAAAGGACGAAGAGGAACAGACGAAAAAGGAGTGAAGTCACTTTGAGAAGTTCAAAATCAGTCATCATTATAATGTCTCACCTTTTTTTACATTTTTTTATTCGTGTTCATATTACAAACAGTGAGATCAAAAGTTTCCCAGAATGTAAATGTACATCCACATTAATGTGGGAAAAACGTACAGTATTTAAGATGAATAATAATAATGATAAACTAGAAACATGAATTATATATAAATTTATATATGTATATAATTGAATACATGATATACTACATGAAATATCCTGATTTTAGTAAGATATGAATAATATACAGGTATTTTCATTATCATATGAATATATCATATTATTAATCTAGAGTGCACAGTGTTGTTGACCAGTCGTGCAGACTGAGGAGGTCTGCAGCAGCTTCACACTTGTTTCTGCAGGTTTCTGCAGACTGTTTTTGAAACTAAAGACTGAGCTGCTGCGCCATCTTGGCATAACCTGACTCCGCCCCTGACCTTAATCAAATACCAAAAATGGGCAAAGACCTGGGGCGTCTGTAGAGTGTACAGACAAAACTCTGGCGGTCATTAGAGGAAGTGCAGGTGTAACCCATGTGGGATGGCAGTTGAAGGAGGAGGAATTGTTAGTGTTCCCACAAGCATTTATTATGGTTCCTGTGGGCGACAATTCACACACACATCAATTATCGTCATCCATCTCTTATTTCACATAACCTAAACACACAGAACAACACTCATTATTACACAAAGAGAACCACAGTCTCTGCATGTAGTTCTGAAAAGGGGCAGCCGAGTGGCTCATGTTTACACTGAAAACAATAAAAATACATGGTGGAATTTCCCGGCAGAGCTCACCCTCACCCTCAGCCATTGCAAACATCACTGTGAGGCGAAGAAGGGAGGGGCTACAGAAGTCTGGAAAACTATGGGTGCTCAGGAGGGATAAAAACAAAGCGGACTGCAGCAAAATGCCCTACCACAGGTAAAAGGAAAATAAAACTATTTGATTAAGAAAAAATTCACAAGCTTGTCAGCTTGATGCTTGGCACAAACCCTGCTGAGGCCAGACTTCCTGTCTGTTTGACTGTCAGTCTCAGAAACAAACCAGTTTCCCTTTGTGTTAATTGGTGTTTATGAGGCTCAACAGAGAAAAGCTAAATTAACGTTGCCTGAAAAGTTGATAAGTGAAAAAACTGTTGTATGTGGTGGTTCAGGGAGCATCCAATGTGGTGTTCACATTCATACACCGGAAACAGCAGGCTGTTCTGGCAATTTATTTGGGTAACAAAGTCGGACAAAGGATGGTGAATGATTTCCTACACAAATTAAGCATAAAAAGAAGACAAGTAATAAAACATAAATTTCTATATTCAAACAGAGGATAACAATAAATCAAGGTACATGGACTTAACTTACTTTAAATTAATGCATCCACAATAACAATAACAGAGTATGATGGTTCTCAGACAGCTCCCTTTGTCTGGTGGCTTTGGGGGGAAGGGGAAGGAGTCTCTGAGATTTGAGGTGGGCTAATATCACCTCAAATGTGTTTGAGGCTTTAATGTGTGATGTAATATTGCAGGCTGCATAGTTCCCAAATGTACTCTACTGTAAGGTTGACCTCTTTTTACAGGTCAACATGGGACTCCAAACAATAACGGAAAGGCTGTGTTAATCATTGGAGTGTAAAATACGTTGAATAATAGCAACAGACACAAAAATGACCAGAATTGATGCCAAGCTTTTAATAGAGGAAAAGAAAGTTTACCAAGTTGTATTGAGGCTGTGCAGGCCTGTGGCCAGCAGGTGGCACAATAGGACAGATGTGACAATATCATAGCATGTGTAGCATGGACACCACATCACATGTGAAAATAAAAAAACACAGAGTTACAGAAGCTCAAACATTCAGGTAAAAAGACAAATTACCACTGAAAATGATCATTTTCCAAAAGAAAACAGTAGTAAGTAAAGTAATTAGATAGAAGGCATGATTTGTCTCTTCTGAACATAGATTAACAGTCACTTTGGTCAATTTTTAATACACTGGTCTACAGGTTTTTTATCAATGAAGCAGCTGATGCATTTGAAATCTTCTTTGTCTGGTTTATAACAACGGAAAACGTTGTTGTGACCAACGGTGTTCCCCAGCTGTTTGAGGGCATCTTCTGTTTTGTCATACACTTTGGAAAACACAAAAGCAAACTGGGTCCAGTTAGGGAAGACCTCATTAATCTTTGGTATGATAGAGAACCTACCACCCACATTCATACAGTGTCTGCCACATGGGGAATTGAAAGAGTAGAAGACTAGAAAGTGATCATTGGCTTTATTAACTAAGGGGTTAATGTTTTTCAGAACGCGTACCTCTGCGTGAACATTTTCGCGAGGTAGTGCCACAACCATTGTGTCACCTACATACAATCGGTCACTCTCATTAAGGGCCTTATTAACAACATCAGCACTCTCAAATATATCCTGAAGCTTATTCAAGTCCTGGTCCTTTGGGATGTTCACAGCCACACTGACCTGCTGGTTTATACCATACCTGCCAAACGAAGAAATAGAGAGTGTCACAGAGTCCTTTCAGTGTGAATATATCATCTGTTTTGTTATGAGAGGGTTGGGGTTGAACAGTATGTGATGAAGAACCAGGAGGTGATGCAGTCTACATCAGCTGAATATATTGCAATTTAAAACACATGTTAAAACATAAACATGCTGCAGATTCAGAAAACTTCAGCAATTTTTACCATTTTGATAGAGAGAGAGGAGGAAGGAGAAAAGGATGATAATCCAGTGGGTTGGATTTCAACCTGGTCAGCTGTGCTCTATCATGTGATACTAGCATCATAACTTATGTAGGTAGAAAAAGAGGAATGGTAGAAGCATAACACGAGGGTTGTTTTTCCATATTGAGAGAATTAAGTTTATTCTAGACTGACAAGTTAAGACCTGTTAGTGGTGGTGCTAAATGAAAGCAGTAACAGCGAATAGATTTTTAAAATAAAGAGCGAGTCATCAGAGAGACAAGAAACAAAATGACTCACGTTTTTATCATGAAGTGGACAACCGTTTTGATGTCTTTGATGTCTATTCCGTCATCAGCAGACACATTGTTTTCAGTACACAGGAGTAGGACCAACACCACAGCTGTCCAGCACAGGCCAGCCATCTGCATAAAGAGTGATCATATCTTCAACATTCAGCATTGTATCAGTGTGAAAAAGCAGGGATAACAAAGGAAAACTGCTGTTTTATCCATCTTTTGAGCTCCTTAAATTTACAAACTTGAATTTCTCCAGGATCCAATTTTTAGCAGATTATACTAGAAATATTTGACACGCAGACAAACCAGAGGTGATGCTGAGCCGAGATTTAGTCAGAAACAACAACATCTCAGAAGCATCGAGTGACAGGGTAATAATAATGGAAACACAAATGCATTTGAGAGTCATGAACATGAAATGTTCATTCTGAACCCATATACTCTCTGCCACCCCTTCTTGTAGACTATCCCCTACGACTCCCAAACCCTCCCCGACTCAAAAATCCTCCCCTACGTTTTCCTCCTTGTCTGTCTGCTCCCTTTCAATCGTCTTCCACCTTTGTGTCTACTCATCCGTCCTCAATTCATTTATATTTTACGGACTTTAAAGGAGCCACTGTATATAAGATCATTCTCTAAAGCAAATTCAGTGTCTCAGACAAACGGCTCAGCTGATGATTTTGAAGCTAAACTTAAAGTAATCCAGAGTATTTAGAATAAATTACTCTGCTTGAGTCAGCTGGTTGTCATCGTGACTTTTAATCTGTTTTCACTGAAGTTTTTGACTGTGAATTATAAAAAAAAATCTAACTGAAGGTGTGAACTTGTATTTTTCATCATATTCTCATAGTTCATATATCAAAGTCTCCAGCAGATGAATTATTTTTCCAGAAGGGAAATAGTCGTCAGTAAAACTCTGCAGTTTTATGTCATGTACCTGCTCTGGTAGAGGACGGTGTCTGATAGTTGCTCTGGAGCTGCTCAGGCCTCAGGGTCTTTCTCAGTGTTTTATGAAGGAGCTGCTGCAGTGAACTGTGTCAGGAGGAAGTGAATGTCTTTCTTATAGACGACAGTAAGACACAATGGACGAACCGCCCACAGTCGTCTCATAACCTTATTTGAACAAGTCACTCAGAAAGGACGAAGAGGAACAGACGAAAAAGGAGTAAAGTCACTTTGAGAAGTTCAAAATCAGTCATCATTATAATGTCTCACCTTTTTTTTTACATTTTTTTATTCATGTTCATATTACAAACAGTGAGATCAAAAGTTCCCAGAATGTAAATGTACATCCACATTAATGTGGGAAAAACGTACAGTATTTAAGATGAATAATAATAATGATAAACTAGAAACATGAATTATTTATAAATTTATATATGTATATAATTGAATACATGATATACTACATGAAATATCCAGATTTTAGTAAGATATGAATAATATACAGATATTTTCATTATCATATGAATATATGTCATATTATAAATCTTCATAATCGTTTCGATTGTCATTTTAATGACCCGACTCTCCCTCCTGTTTGCTCCTGATGTCCAGATTATAACTTTAAATCAAAAGATTTTTCACTTGAAACTGCTAAACACACCCTCCCTCCTGCCTCATCGCTGGGGATTTGAAAGTAGACAGAACATCTTTGACTGGACAAAACCAACTATATGAGGAAGACGTCACACTGAAGCAGCTCGACCTTTTTCACCATTTCTGTTCATTTTAAAGACCAAATAATGAAGCGTTTGAGAGTTTGAAGCAAGTCTTGTGACAATGCTTCGCAGCACACATGATGTCGACATGCTGGTCGGTCGGTCTTGTAGTCCTGGAAGCCCACAGACATGGACAGTGGTCTGATGCTGAGTTGTGTGTGTGCTGCAGCTTTGTCAGCGTTTAGTGTCTGACAGATGAAGATAAGATGAAGACTTCTGCTTTGCTGAATGACTGGTGGATCCAGCACACACTCAGTCTTCCTGTTTTTGTCTCACCTCTCTGTTTTAATGATGGGAACTATAAACAGTGTGAAGGACTGAGGTCAGGCCTGTGCACGCTGGTGGCAGCAAACAGTGCTGTTACAGAGGAGAGGTTTTTATTTAGCTTTACAACATAACACTGAGTGATCTCCACCTGTGTTTTGGTGCTAGGAATCTAAAGGAAACGTGTGTGTTTGTTAGATGTGTGTGTGTTTGTTAGATGTGTGTGTGTGTGTGGTCAGTGCACAGTGTCGTCCAGTCATGCTGACTGAGCAGTTCTGCAGCAGCTTCACACTCGTTGGTGTTTTGGGCGGTGCGACACCCTCAGTTTCTCAGAAATTAGTTTGGTTATAAATGTCATAGAAATCATGATGGGCGTGGCCTCTGTGATGTCACTCACAGGTTTCTGCAGACTGTTTATGAAACTCAAGACTGAGCTGCTGCGCAGTCGCCATCTCTGCATAACCTGGCTCCGCCCCCTGACCTTAATCAAATCCAAAAATAGGCAGAGACCTGGGACATGTATTGTGTCTCTGTGTTGTTTGTGTAGCACATGGCAACATGTTAGATTTCAATGTCTGATGAGATATTGTATGTTTCTACTGCATAGTTTTTAGAAAAGGTCTCTACTGTAAAGTTGAGTTCAGTAAAACATGGAGCACATACAATAAAGAAGAAGCTTTATTAAGCACTGGGGTATAAAATGGGTTGAATGTTCGTAACACACACACAAAAATGAACACACATGAGTACTGCAGGTACTCAGGTACCAAGAGAAACATGCACGATACACTGTTTATATGTGAAGGACAGATTAACAGTAACATTTTAACTTTAGGTCTTAAGCAGATTAAAACTAATGGACTTTGACATGTGATTGTAGAGGCAGTGTTTCATACAGCTGTCTCCCCTTGTTATTTCACCTCAAGCTGTTTAAATGGGTGTGAGCTAAATCATACACTGACTTTTAAAATAACCAAATGTTCATCATAGACAAAAATACAAAGATCACCCAGGTGTGTTGTTGTTGTGCAGGCCTGTGGCCAGCAGGTGGCACTGCGAGGCAGATTTGATAGTAACGTATGACACATGAAGCTACACAAACAAATACAATACAAAGTTACAGAAACTCCAACATTCAGGTCAAAGCCATATAATCAATAACAATCACCATGTAACTCCATTATTCCTTTGTCATTGATCTGATCAGGACACAAGCTCATCTGACAACAAACACCTACATTGTTATTCTGTTTTTATCCTTTTTCATTTTTTCTTTTGACTTATGTGATAGAAATCCACATGTATCCTACAATTCATTTTCCATTGATGACTGATACGGATCAACTGAGCGTAGATTACTATGACATGTGATGGCTTAGGTAACAAGAGGGCATTTTGTCTCCTATCTATGCATTGTAATCAATACACTCATTTTTAACATTTTCACCACTGAAGCAGTGGATGCACTGGAAAGAAGAGTGGGCCACTTGTGGTTTGTAACAACGAAATATGTTTTGTGGGCCAATTGCATTGCCCAAATTTTGAAGAGCTGTAGTTAAGACATCTGGATCAATTTTGATTTTACCGCCAGGCATAAATATTTTTTCAAACACAAAGGCACGATCTGACCACTGTCCATTCTTAATCACTGTTCGAATCAGTGGAAGGATACTGTAAGGGTTGTTGTCTGCAGTGTTTGTACAAGTTGTGGGACATGCAGAAGCGTAACCGTAGATGACCAACAAATCATTGGCGTTGCTGTCGAGTTGTAAATTGTTCAAAAGACGATATTCAGCATGTTGAGGTAGCATGAGTGTGGCTATAGCTAGTCTCTGGCCTACATATCTACCAGCGTTGTTAATGTGATTTTGCACGTTGTTTGAAGGGTTGTCCCGGAAGATTGGCTGTAGGTTACCTGAGGTTCCACCTTGGATGCTTGCAGCCAGACTGTACATACCACTTATTCTGTACCTGTCAGAAGAAAACATGTTGTAAGATATGGTTATATACCATGGATGTGTGTCAGGAACAGATGGATGATAGATCAGAGCAAACTGAGTGTTTGCGTGGCAACATTTTGTAGTGGTGCAACGGGTCATTGTTGATCCATGATCCGTTTGGATCGCTCTCCACAGATCAGTACACAAGTGGTAACCAAGGAGAGACATGAAAACAGTTCCTTAACAAATGTCAGGTTGTGTTACTGACTATGAAATCAGAGCAAACAGACACAGAGGAGTCGTTCAGTTAAACTCACTGATTCCTGAGGCCTTCTATGATGGTTGTGAGCTGGTTCTCATCCACAGCTGTGACAGTGTCCCCAGCAGACAGGACAAAGGTCAGCACCACAGACAGCCAGCACAGACCAGCCATCTGCACTCACATCAGGCGTGATAACAGAGCAACAGAGTGGTTTAAACACACAGCTACACTGACGACAGGCAGCGATCACATATATGACCGTTCAAGAAATTTCATTCGTATCATACTTGTAATATACACACACACACACACACACGCACGCACACACACACACACACACACACATATATATATATATATATATATATATGTGTGTGTGTGTGTGTGTATGTGTGTGTGTGTGTGTGTGTGTGTGTGTGTGTGTATGTGTGTGTGTGTGTGTGTATATAGGCCATGACGGTTGACTGCATTACTCATTGATTTTTCTTGAAACCACTGCACTAATTCCACGTCTCTCTAAATCTCTATGTGAGTTCTTTGTGGCTCTTTTGACTATCGACCACTCAGAAATCTTGTGAGGAGCAGCTGGTCACGGCCTGTTTATGGTGAAATGAGTAACAGCCCAAATGGTACACTCAGAAGTTTAGAAACAGCCGTCAGTATGTTTTTCAGTATATGGTTCTAAAGCTCCAACACTCTTTGCTTTTACCCATCATCATTATATGTTATCATAATTTATGAACAGACATGTTTTGATTTCTTCTCTATATGTGGATTACTTGGGTCGTTACTGACATCTGGTGAAAATTTCATGTCAATAACTTACAAATATATTTTCTGTGAAAATGTCGACATGTTCAATACTTGTTTTCCCTGCTGTATATCTTTGCTACTATGAGAATGACAATAACAAGGGAGGATTAGACAGACTGACAAAATATCTGAGAGAGATGATCTTAGTGCAAAGAAAATCTTACATACAGTCTGGATAGATATTTGGTTTATGAAACAAGTAGCAGCAAAATCCTAGGTTGTCCATTTAACTCAGTGTAAGACAAATATTTCTTTGAACAAATAACTCACCTTCATGGCTGATGTGAACAGGAAGTGCTGCTTCTAACAACCTGCAGAAAATATACACTTACATTAATACAAGTAGTTCTAAAAAATGTGTTCAATGACTGACACAAAGGACACGTCCATGTTCATGTAGAACTGAAACTATCAGCTGATTAATTGTTTTTTCATCTAGGGATGTAAACAATTATTTACTTCCTGTGGGTTTTGCGAGTGTTGCGGCGGCGGGCGGTAGTTGTCAGAAATTCAGCGGGAGCGGGATGAAGAAAAGAGTCCCGTGCAGGGCTCTACAACACTGCCCGACTCACGGGCATTAATTCTCAGCCCGAACCCAGCAATAAATAAATAAACATAGCAATTTCAATAGGGCCTTCGTCCCGAACCAGCACATTGGATCAATGTGTTTGTGAGAGATAAGGAGTGGGGAAAGGATTAATGAATAGACTGATGATTTACATGCTAATGGCAGTTTATAGCAATAGCATAGCAATTTCAATAGGGCCTTCGGTAAACGTTGTCCACGCTCGGGCCCTAAAAAAAAAAAAAGCCCAACCTAAGTCATTTAAATATATATGGCTGTCCAGCACAGGCCAGCCATCTGCATAAAGAGTGATCATATCTTCAACATTCAGCATTGTATCAGTGTGAAAAAAGCAGGGATAACAAAAGAAAACTGCTGTTTTATTGCATTGGATAATTTTCATTAACAGACATTTGCATCTGCATCGACTGCTGTCAGTGAAAGTGACATTTAGAAGTGAAGTGAAGTTCAGAAAATAAAAGCAGGTTTAGGTGTTAGCATTGAGCTAAACTACTCCCTGAGGTGAAGTCAATGGGGAGAGAGAGGAAGCTCTCACCTTCAGCAGTAGAGTTCACAGGTCTGAAAGGCTCAAAAACTAGAAAAGATCAAACTTAGGCTTTTTCTCATCTCATGGCTCTAACAAATACATTCAGTAAACACAATCTTGATATGGAAATCTGGTTGTTGCTTCCTTGTCTATCTCACCTGCGGAATGAAGGAAAGGTGTGAGATGGATGATGTGAAGCCGTCGACTCCCTCTGGGCTCCTTCAGCACTGGGAAGCAAAGTGTCTGTCTGCGGTGAACACTGTCAGACTGAGAGGGAGTGAGGGAGAGGCCAAGCCTTTATTGTGGCGTCATTATCTTATCTATACATTCAAATTTCTTCAGTTGAATTAATGCAAAGCTGAAGGTTAGAGACAGTAAATCATTGCAGACCCATGTGAGCAGTGACACTACAGTCAAATCCTTCATCTAAAGGATCCAACAAAACAACTAGAAATGATGGTGAATAACCACAGATGGACTGTAAGGCTAGTTGTTCTAACAGTGTAGTCAGTGTTTGGTCAGGTTTAGGCACAAAATGGACTTTGTTGAGTTTAGAGGAACCTTTGTGGTTTCCTATCAGCCCTCTTAAACTGATCTCTTTTCACTTTGTTCAGTGTGTTTGTAATGATTAGTGTTGGCTTCAAGAAGCATGGTGGACTCATTTTATAACCAGAGCACCAGTGTGTGATCACAGGACACCTTTCAGTTTTCAGTCTTCAGTATTGTCCAGTAATATTGTTTGCAAAAGTTAAACACAATTAAAGTACAGGTGTCACAGCTTAAACACAACACATCAGAACTGATCACACTTGTGGCTGGTGATGTGATTACACCACTATAAGCCAGTTCAGAGAGCACTAGTTGTTGAAGGTTGTTACAATGGACAGAAACAATCTGAGAAGCAAAGGAAGAGTCCATGGAAGAGATGGTCCAGGAGGAAGAGGAGGGGAGTGAAACTGAGTGAGACAAAGAATAGTAATTTCTGATGAAACTGAAGCTACTCTGAACATATTGTCCATGGACTGACAATGAGGGAAGCAGGACAAAGAGAACAACCCAGCATTACCCAACTGGTTAGGATGATGCAGTGGAAAAAATAGAGTCCGGTCAGCAGAACAACCTGAACTAAACTCTGAATGAAGAGTCAGTCTGTTTTATTGTTGAGACTGAGGCAACAGGCTGGAGGTCAGACAAAAACAGGAACTAAGCCTGAACATAAGAAACTAGATGCTAATTGAAGGGTAAGGTGTAGAAGTATGTTTTTGGTTTAGATTTAAAAGGTCTGAATGGAGTCATCTGTCCTAATGTCAGCAGGGAGGCTGCTCCAGAGAAAAGGGGCCTGATAGGAAAATGCTCTGCTGCAGCTGATGCCTTTTTAACTCTAAGATCAGACAAGAGTCCAAGACTCTGTGATGGAAGAGCACTGAGTAACCTGGCAGTAACCTGTCCTGTCTACTGCTGCCTGTAGCTCCTGTGAACCCTGCTATTGTGTCACAGAGTCATGATCTGCAAATACATTTTACAAGGTTCTGAGATAAAGTACTGGTCTGCAGTGTGACTAGGCAAATGATGAGTGTATTGCCACGCCTTTCTCTATTGAAATGGGCAATAAAGAAACGTCAATGAATTACAGACACAGAAGCCAGCTTTATCCACAACTTTTTATCTTACAGAATAAAAAAAGATAACATTACATTTTATTTCATGGCCCAGACATCACTCACTAAAATTCAAACTGACCTCACCTTTTAGAATACTGTTCATAAACCAATTCAGAACATGTAAATGTTTCAGTCAGTCAGCTTCACTGTAGCTTGGCTGGCCCAGTTTAAAGGGGACTCTTTGTGGAAATATCACTTTTTGAAGGTCCTTTAACATATCTTTGGGTGTTTGTCTTGCTTCTGGCCCCAAAATGTGAGAATTGACAAAAAAAATCAGTACTTTGCTCCACAGGTTGAAACCCATGTGGTTTTTCGAGCTGTTCCCTCAGTTGTCCGATAATGATGTCATTATTTTTCAAATTTGCATAATACCACCCCTACCTTGCACTGGTATAAGGGGTGGGGCGGGGCTAGCAGTGGTTCATTTGCATTTAAAGGGACAGGGCACTGAAACACACCGTTCTGAACAGGGCTGTTGTGAGCAGATAAAAAGAGCTGTGATGTTTGATCCTTGGGGTATTTTGCCCACAGCATGTCACGACATGTCTTTAAGACACCTGGGAACTGTTTTAATTTGTGGAAAAGGGGCAGAATATGTGTCATTTAAACTGTACCAAACCATGCAGTACTGAACCAAAGTCCTCTGGTCCAAACTTACCCAGCTGTGTTTCCTGTCTTAATATACAACTGGGATTGTACCTCACTCCCCTCCAGTGTATGTACCTCAGGGAGTCCATCTTTTGAGTTCCTTAAATTTACAACCTTGAATTTATCCAGGATCCAATTTTTAGCAGATATTACTAGAAATATTTGACAATATTTGAAGCTTTAGTCAGAAAAAACAACATCTCAGAAGCACCAAGTGACAGGGTAATAATAATGGAAACACCAATGCATTTGAGAGTCATGAACATGAAAATTCATTCTGAACCCATATACTCTCTGCCACCCCTTCTTGTAGACTATCCCCTACGACTCCCAAACCCTCAACGACTCCCAAATACTCTACAAGTCCCAAATCCCGCCCTACGTTTTCCTCTTTGTCTGCGTCTGCTCCCTTTCAATTGTCTTTCTTTTCTACCCATCCGTCTTCCTCTTCTACCTTTGCGTCTACTCAGTCTTCTTCCATTTCTACCTTTGCGTCTACTCAGTCTTCTTCCATTTCTACCTTTGCGTCTACTCAGTCTTCTTCCTCTTCTACCTTTGCCTCCACTCATCCGTCTTCCTCTTCTACCTTTGCGTCTACTCAGTCTTCTTCCTCTTCTTCCTCTTCTACCTTTGTGTCCACTCATCCTTCTTCCTCTTCTACCTTTGCGTCTACTCAGTCTTCTTCCTCTTCTACCTTTGCGTCTACTCATCCGTCTTCCTCTTCTACCTTTGCGTCTACTCATCCGTCTTCCTCTTCTACCTCTGCGTCTACTCATCCTTCTTCCTCTTCTACCTTTGCGTCTACTCAGTCTTCTTCCTCTTCTACCTTTGCGTCTACTCATCCGTCTTCCTCTTCTACCTTTGCGTCTACTCATCCATCTTCCTCTTCTACTTTTGCGTCTACTCAGTCTTCTTCCTCTTCTTCCTCTTCGTCTACTCATCCATCTTCCTCTTCTACCTTTGCGTCTACTCAGTCTTCTTCCTCTTCTACCTTTGCGTCTACTCATCCGTCTTCCTCTTCTACCTTTGCGTCTACTCATCCGTCTTCTTCTTCTACCATTGCGTCTACTCATCCGTCTTCCTCCTCTGCCTTTGCGTCTAGTCATCCGTCTTCCTCTTCTTCCACTGCGTCTACTCATCCGTCTTCCTCTTCTTCCATTGCGTCTACTCATCCGTCTTCTTCTTCTACCTTTGCGTCTACTCATCCGTCGTCTTCTTCTACCATTGTGTCTACTCAGTCTTCTTCCTCTTCTTCCTCTTCTACCTTTGCGTCTACTCATCCGTCTTCTTCTTCTACCATTGCGTCTACTCATCCGTCTTCTTCTTCTACCACTGCGTCTACTCATCCGTCTTCTTCTTCTACCACTGCGTCTACTCATCCGTCTTCCTCTTCTGCCTTTGCGTCTACTCATCCGTCTTCTTCTTCTACCACTGCGTCTACTCATCCGTCTTCCTCTTCTTCCACTGCGTCTACTCATCCGTCTTCCTCTTCTGCCTTTGCGTCTACTCATCCGTCTTCTTCTTCTACCACTGTGTCTACTCATCCGTCTTCCTCTTCTTCCACTGCGTCTACTCATCCGTCTTCCTCTTCTTCCATTGCGTCTACTCATCCGTCTTCCTCTTCTTCCATTGCGTCTACTCATCTGTCTTCCTCTTCTACCTTTGCGTCTACTAATCTGTCTTCTTCTTCTAATTGTGCGTTTACTAATCAGTTTTCTTCTTCTAACTTTGAGTCTACTCATCTGTCTTCCCTTTCTGCCTTTGCGTCTACTCATCCGTCTCGTGCCTTCATCTACATTCTCTTCTGTTTCGTTACCATTATTATTATCAAGATCACTTTGTAAGGAGGACGTGCCTTCATCTGTGACAGAATCATCTGCACTGCTGTTGTCAGTATCGCTTTGTAAAGAGTCATCAGTTTCTTGATCAGTGCTTCTTTTGCTTCTACCATGACCTCTATTGCCCATGGCACTTTCACTTCCTCGGCTGCCCTGAGCTCTGCTTGCGTCAGAACTATGATTTCCATTGCCCATTTGAAAACCTCTTTGTAAGGAGGAATGGCCTCTGCCATGCAGAGACTGTATGGATGTGGAAACAGGGAGCTGGCTTTGGCTGATAACAGGTTGTATATCATCTGAAACACAGTAGCGTGAAACTTGATTATAACCAGAGCAGCTGATGCATTGCATATGGCCATCTTGGTTGCTACAGCGGAATATGTTGTTTAGACCAGCTGGACCTTGGATACCTGCGTACATCCCAAGTTGTTTAAGGGCTTCACTACGCTCTTCCTCAGTATTGGCTTTGTCATTTTTGGACTTGAATATTGTTGAAAACACAATAGCATAATTGTTCCACTGCCGAAAGAGACTCATCCTTTGCAGAATGCTCTCACTGTGAGTGCTGTTTGTACATTTTGCAACACATGGGGAGGCATGAACATAGAAAAGCAGCAAATCATTATCATCACGGTGGCTGAACAGGTGGTTCAAGTGGTCAAGAACACGTGACTCTGTATGACCAGCTCCTCTGTCCTGTTTCAGAGCTTGAGCTGCAACTACCCTGCTGCCAATGTACACATCACCGTTGTTGGTTATACTCTTCACACTGTTGGCAGGATCACTTCTGAAGACTTGATGAAGAATTTGGTCAGTGGCCTGGTGCTGGTTGTCTGGGATCCTTGCAGCCAGACTGAACATGCCTTTTAATCCATACCTACAAAAAAAAAAAGTCTTATCACACCATGCAGATGCAGAGCTCAATATACTGCAGGTTGAGTAATAAAGGTTGTCAGACCAATGCACATTAAAACTCCCAGTGTTTTTAACAACTTATTTGAGACTAGTGTGCAGTTACCTAAACTGACCACTAAGTGGCTGCCTTGCACCATTTACTCCAGCATTATTGCAGCGCAGTGTTTGTCTTTGTAAGAGTCAGTAGTTTTAAAATGGAACAGAATAATTTGTCATTGCACACAACCACAATGACACGTACTGACCTGACTGAAGCTGAAGTATGGATTAACAATTAAAAGTCTTTATATACTCAGTTCATCTTCATCACAGCGGCTCCCTCCCCCAACAAATGCAGCAACTTGAGATCTTAACAAACTGAGAGATAGAAAGTATATATTTTAGAATACGATCCAGTAATTGACTCACTCTCTCAAGATCCCATTGACAATCGCTGCAAGCCTGTTGTGGTCCACAGCAGCCAAACTCTTTTCAGTTGACAGGAGGAAGGCCAGCATCAGAGCTGTCCAGCAGAGGCCAGCCATCTGAACACAGATCAAGTTCATTAGGACAATATCATAAAGAAAAGGATCAGACACAGGGATAAAGATCACAACATTAAAACCATTTCCATTTCCATTCTCTAATACATTGTGTTAGAATCATGTAGTGTTTCCCTAAGAGTATTATTGTTATGATTATTATATTTATCCATGAATACAAAAGGCAAGTAATTAAGAAAATCTGGTGACCCTTACAATTGAGTTGTTAAAAGTGTTTTTATAGAGATAATATTCACTCTTTTTGTTACATGTTTCTTTTCATATTGTATATATATGTACAGCCACAGTATGTTTTCCTCTCAGGTGAACACAGTGACAAACTTTACAACTAGTCTAAGGCCTGACACAACAACAAACACAGTTATACACACTTAACGTCTGTCAACTACCGTTCATTAATTCATTCATTAAAATGTTTTTTTTTTTTCTGTTTTTTTTACAAAGTGTCAGGAATTGGTTAGGACTTTAAAGGCCTAATTAAAGTCAAGTAAGACATTGTAGATGAGCTTGTTGTTGTCTGTCTCTTGAGAGTGAAGTTATGAAAACAAGACAAAAATCATTTACCTCCTCTGCTGGAGAGTGTTGTCTGCTGAATGCTGTGTCTTCTCAGTGTTTGGAGACACGGTGCTGCTACAGTCAGTAGAAAGGTGCATTTTAAGACCACAACCAAAACAACCAAAAAATTAGGAAAGGAGGAAGAAGAAGGTGGGAGAAACCTGCTGCAATTTGAATTAGGAGGCCTTAATCAAACAGTACATACATAACTGCATTAAAGACTAACTGGAAATGATTCACAGGAAGCCAAGAAGCTCATTCAGTAGATACAGTGTAGACTGATGTCAGACCAGGTTTTGGTGCTGAGTTCATACGTTCAGGCTCCTATATCTCCACATTATATTACATATCAGTGTTTTCCAGATTCCCTTGTAAACACCCCAGTTGTTTTTCGAGGCATCTCTTATTTCTTCTATTAACATGGCGCCATATTCTTGAGCACCCACTGAAGATGCAACAGTTAAAAGCTCACATTCATTTTACCTGCAATGTACCAAAGTCCCTAATTTAAGTACTTTGATTTTTAAATTGGATCTGTCGGATGCAAGAGAAACAATTTGATCTTGAACTCCTGTGAAACAGTCACAGGCAAAATAATCAGTACCACCTGCAGTGTATGAATGTTCCTTGAACCTCATTACATTTAAATATGGGAGAGGAATTTTTATTTATTATTAATCATTAAAGGGATAGTTCAGTTTTTTTGAAGTGGGGTTGTATGAGGGACAAATGGCCACTAAGTATAATATCTGCTGTAGAAAGGTCTCTGTTCCCCTCCACTGAGAAGTACTGGCACATCGCGCTGCAGCGATGTAGTAAATGTAGTAAATGGTTGTGAACGGGGGACGATTAATCAGCGTATTCTTGCCGCCTACGAGAAGTCCAGTCTCAAGATAATACACCAGTTAAAGAGTATGATATAAAGTGTCAATTTACAATGCATCAGCTGATTGGAAAAAAATTTAGTTCATCTGAAACTAACCAACTCACTCAGTATTCCTCCGCCTGCCTGCATGGAGGAATACCGAACAGCTGATGGATGAATTGATCCGGCGCGTCGTGGAGCCTGCCTGCGCAGAGGAATACTGAGTGAGTTGGTTAGTTTCAGATAAACTAACTTTTTTCCGGCCAGCTGATGCGTTGTAAATTTACACTTTATATCGTACTCTTGAACTGATGCGTTATTTTGAGATGGGACTTTTCGTAGGCGGCGAAAATACGCTGATTAATCGTCCCCCGTTCACAACCATTTACTGCCTGTGTGTCGCTGCAGCGCGATGTGTCAGTACTTCTCAGTGGAGGGGAGCAGAGACCTCTCTACTATAGATATTATACTTAGTGACCATTTGTCCATCATACAACCCCACTTCAAACAAACTGAACTCTCCTTTTAAGTGTCAGAGGTTTAGAGGCTGTAGTCTGGACATGCACTTAGAGCAGAGAAAGCTGCTCTAGTCTAATATACTAATTTATGTGCTTGGTGATTTTATTTATTTATTTTTTGATCATTTGATTATGGCTGGATGTTTAATAACACATTTGTCTGTGGTGTGACAAATTCAAACAAATAGCCAATTCATTTATATTTTACAGACTTTAAAGGAGCCACTGTGTATAAGATCATTCTCTAAAGCAAATTCAGTGTCCCAGACAAACGGCTCAGCTGATGATTTTGAAGCTAAACTTAAAGTAATCCAGAGTATTTAGAATAAATTACTCTGCTTGAGTCATCTGATTGCCATCGTGACTTTTAATCTGTTTTCAGTTTCTGACTGTGAATTATAAAAAAAAATCTGACTGAGGGTGTGAACTTGTATTTTTTCATCATATTCTCATAGTTCATAGATCAAAGTCTCCAGCAGATGAATTATTTTTCCAGAAGGGAAATAGTCGTCAGTAAAACTCTGCAGTTTTATGTCATGTACCTGCTCTGGTAGAGGACGGTGTCTCATAGTTGCTCTGGAGCTGCTCAGGCCTCAGGGTCTTTCTCAGTGTTTTATGAAGGAGCTGCTGCAGTGAACTGTGTCAGGAGGAAGTGAATGTCTTTCTTATAGACGACAGTAAGACACAATGGACGAACCGCCCACAGTCGTCTCTTAACCTTATTTGAACAAGTCACTCAGAAAGGACGAAGAGGAACAGACGAAAAAGGAGTGAAGTCACTTTATTTGAGAAGTTCAAAATCAGTCATCATTATAATGTCTCACCTTTTTTTAAATTTTTTTATTCGTGTTCATATTACAAACAGTGAGATGAAAAGTTTCCCAGAATGTAAATATACATCAACATTAATGTGGGAAAACTGTACAGTATTTAAGATGAATAATAATAATGATAAACTAGAAACATGAATTATATATAAATTTATATATGTATATAATTGAATACATGATATACTACATGAAATATCCAGATTTTAGTAAGATATGAATAATATACAGATATTTTCATTATCATATGAATATATGTCATATTATAAATGCATATCTTCATAATTGTCTCTATTGTCATTTTAACTCATTGAGTGCCACAAACGTAATTTTACGTTTTTTGTTTGTTTTTTTTTTAATTACAAAAACAGACACTCTTAACACACCTTATGTGTGAATTTGGAAACTCTACGATGAATTGAACTGAAATAGATGACGATGGAAAACTCATGAAAACTCACGATCTGAACGTTTTATCGTAACTCGGCTTTTGATGGTTGCCACATTGGGTCGAATCAGTGGCGCATTAGAACATGGCAACATTAGCCGTGCACATTTTGGGACAACCGAAATAAACGGTTTGTCCCCCTGAAAGCATAAAGTTTCACCTTTCAAATGAGCCATAGTATGTGTCCATAGCTATAATAGAGAACACGCTGTGGCTCTACAAAAATCGTCATCAATGGTCTAGATTGCTGGCACTCAGGGCTAAAGCTTCGGAAAACAGCGCAGCACTCAATGAGTTAATGACCCGACTCTCCCTCCTGTTTGCTCCTGATGTCTCTGGTTTGAGAATCGGTGAAACATTTCACATCATGTAAGAAGACAACTCATCTACATATAGAACATAGGGCCAGTTAATCTTAGACATTATGATGTAGAAAAGTAACAGATTATAACTTTAAATCAAAAGATTTTTCACTTGAAACTGCTAAACACACCCTCCCTCCTGCCTCATCACTGGGGATTTGAAAGTAGACAGAACATCTTTGACTGGACAAAACCAACTATATGAGGAAGACGTCACACTGAAGCAGCTCGACCTTTTTCACCATTTCTGTTCATTTTAAAGACCAAATAATGAAGCGTTTGAGAGTTTGAAGCAAGTCTTGGGACAGTGCTTCGCGGCACACATGATGTTGACATGTTGGTCGGTCGGTCTAGTCCTGGAAGCCCACAGACATGGACAGTGGTCTGATGCTGAGTTGTGTGTGTGCTGCAGCTTTGTCAGCGTTTAGTGTCTGACAGATGAAGATAAGATGAAGACTTCTGCTTTGCTGAATGACTGGTTGATCCAGCACACACTCAGTCTTCCTGTTTTTATCTCACCTCTCTGTTTTAATGATGGGAACTATAAACAGTGTGAACGACAGAGTGCGCAGTGTTTTCGACTGTCTGTCCAGTCGTGCAGACTGAGGAGGTCTGCAGCAGCTTCACACTTGTTTCTGCAGGTTTCTGCAGACTGTTTTTGAAACTAAAGACTGAGCTGCTGCGCCATCTTGGCATAACCTGACTCCGCCCCTGACCTTAATCAAATACCAAAAATGGGCAAAGACCTGGGGCGTCTGTAGAGTGTACAGACAAAACTCTGGTGGTCATTAGAGGAAGTGCAGGTGTAACCCATGTGGGATGGCAGTTGAAGGAGGAGGAATTGGTAGTGTTCCCACAAGCATTTATTATGGTTCCTGTGGGCGACAATTCACACACACATCAATTATCGTCATCCATCTCTTATTTCACATAACCTAAACACACAGAACAACACTCATTATTACACAAAGAGAACCACAGTCTCTGCATGTAGTTCTGAAAAGGGGCAGCCGAGTGGCTCATGTTTACACTGAAAACAATAAAAATACATGGTGGAATTTCCCGGCAGAGCTCACCCTCACCCTCAGCCATTGCAAACATCACTGTGAGGCGAAGAAGGGAGGGGCTACAGAAGTCTGGAAAACTACGGGTGCTCAGGAGGGATAAAAACAAAGTGGAGTGCAGCAAAATGCCCTACCACAGGTAAAAGGAAAATAAAACAATTTGATTAAGATAAAATTCACAAGCTTGTGAAATAAAACATATATTTCTATATTCAAACAGAGGATAACAATAAATCAAGGTACATGGACTTAACTTACTTTAAATTAATGCATCCACAATAACAATAACAGAGTATGATGGTTCTCAGACAGCTCCCTTTGTCTGGTGGCTTTGGGGGGAAGGAGAAGGAGTCTCTGAGATTTGAGGTGGGCTTATATCACCTCAGGAGGCAGGGACGGGCAGTTCCAACAGGGTGGAGTCAGGTCTCTTGAGATTGGGATTTTATCTTACACACTGTGTCAGTTGGACAGCTTTACTCACTCAGTATTGTTTGTTTAGCACACAGCAACATGTCAGGCTTTAATGTGTGATGTAATATTGCAGGCTGCATAGTTCCCAAATGTCCTCTACTGTAAGGTTGACCTCTTTTTACAGGTCAACATGGGACTCCAAACAATAACGGAAAGGCTGTGTTAATCATTGGAGTGTAAAATACGTTGAATAATAGCAACAGACACAAAAATGACCAAAATTGATGCCAAGCTTTTAATAGAGGAAAAGAAAGTTCACCAAGTTGTATTGAGGCTGTGCAGGCCTGTGGCCAGCAGGTGGCACAATAGGACAGATGTGACAATATCATAGCATGTGTAGCATGGACACCACATCACATGTGAAAATAAAAAACACAGAGTTACAGAAGCTCAAACGGACGAGCTGGAGGAAGTGTCTGGGGAGAGGGAAGTCTGGGTGTCCCTGCTCAGGCTGCTGCCCCCGCGACCCGGCCCCGGATAAGCGGAAGAAGATGGATGGATGAATTTATCCAGGATCCAATTTTTAGCAGATTATACTAGAAATATTTGACACGCAGACAAACCAGAGGTGATGCTGAGCCAAGCTTTAGTCAGAAAAAACAACATCTCAGAAGCACCAAGTGACAGGGTAATAATAATGGAAACACCAATGCATTTGAGAGTCATGAACATGAAATGTTCATTCAGAGCCTACTCTCTGCCACCCCTTCTTGTAGACTATCCCCTACGTCTCCCAAACACTCTACGACTCCCAAATCCCCCCCTACGTTTTCCTCTTTGTCTGCGTCTGCTCCCTTTCAATTGTCTTCGTTTTCCACCATTGTGTCTACTCATCCGTCTTCCTCTTCTACCTCTGCGTCTACTCATCCGTCTTCCTCTTCTACCTCTGCGTCTACTCATCCGTCTTCCTTTTCTACCTCTGCGTCTACTCATCCGTCTTCCTCTTCTACCTCTGCGTCTACTCATCCGTCTTCCTCTTCTACCTCTGCGTCTACTCATCCGTCTTCCTCTTCTACCACTGCGTCTACTCATCCGTCTTCCTCTTCTACCTTTGCGTCTACTCATCCGTCTTCCTTTTCTACCTCTGCGTCTACTCATCCGTCTTCCTCTTCTACCTCTGCGTCTACTCATCCGTCTTCCTCTTCTACCACTGCGTCTACTCATCCGTCTTCCTCTTCTACCATTGCGTCTGCTCATCCATCTTCCTCTTCTACCTTTGCGTCTGCTCAACCGTCTTCCTCCTCTACCTTTGTGTCTACTCACTCTTCTTCCTCTTCTACCTTTGCGTCTACTCATCTGTCTTCCTCTTCTACCTTTGCGTCTGCTCAACCATCTTTCTCTTCTACCTTTGTGTCTACTCATCCGTCTTCCTCTTCTACCTTTGTGTCTACTCATCCATCTTCCTCCTCTACCTTTGTGTCTACTCACTCTTCTTCCTCTACTACCTTTGCGTCTACTCATCTGTCTCCCTCTTCTCCCTTTGCGTCTACTCAGTCGTCTTCTTCCTCTACCTTTGTGTCTACTCGCTCTTCTTCCTCTTCTACCTTTGCGTCTACTCATCTGTCTTCCTCTTCTACCTTTGCGTCTACTCATCCGTCTTCCTTTTCTACCTTTGTGTCTACTCACTCTTCTTCCTCTTCTACCTTTGCGTCTACTCATCTGTCTTCCTCTTCTCCCTTTGCGTCTACTCATCTGTCTTCCTCTTCTCCCTTTGCGTCTACTCAGTCGTCTTCCTCCTCTACCTTTGTGTCTACTCGCTCTTCTTCCTCTTCTACCTTTGCGTCTACTCATCTGTCTTCCTCTTCTACCTTTGCGTCTACTCAGTTGTCCACCTTTTCTACCTTTGCGTCTACTCATCCGTCTTCCTCTTCTACCTTTGCGTCTGCTCATCTGTCTTCCTCTTCTCCCTTTGCGTCTACTCAGTCGTCTTCCTCCTCTACCTTTGTGTCTACTCACTCTTCTTCCTCTTCTATACTTGCGTCTACTCAGTCTTCTTCCATTTCTACCTCTGTGTCTTGTCAGTCGTCTTCCTTTTCTCCCCTTGCGCCTCCTCATTTCCCTCCTTCTCTCCCCTCTGTACTGTCCACGTCCTCTGTACCTCTCTACTTTTATCCCAGCACCACTGCCTCCATTTCTCCTCATACCACTTCCAATCGTACTTATGAAATCAGAATTTGCGTTACCAAAATCAAGGCCCCCTTGTTCAGTGGGTATGTCTTCTCCTGTATTTAAATCATCTCTGTTGCCATTATCAGGACTTGTTTGTAATGGAGAGAGACTCTCACCTGGATTATAATCAACAATACTATTGTCATTCTCAAGACCACCTTGGGATGAAGCCATGCCTTCACCTGCATTCATATAATTTCCCTGATCATTTTGAAGAAGACTTGGTAGGAAAGGCAGGCTGTAATCTGTACTGTCACCAGTTTCATTATCACTATCCTTATCAACATCACTTTCGTCTGTATCCTCATCAGTTTCATTATCACTATCATTATCAAGATCACTTTCATCCGTATTTTCATCAGTTTCGTTACCATTATTATTATCAAGATCACTTTGTAAGGAGGACGTGCCTTCATCTGTGACAGAATCATCTGCACTGCTGTTGTCAGCATCGCTTTGTAAAGAGTCATCAGTTTCTTGATCAGTGCTTCTTTTGCTTCTACCATGACCTCTATTGCCCATTTCACTTCCTCGGCTGCCCTGAACTCTACTTGCGTCAGAACTATGATTTCCATTGCCCATTTGAAAACCTCTTTGTAAGGAGGAATGGCCTCTGCCATGCAGAGACTGTATGGACGTGGAAACAGGGAGCTGGCTTTGGCTGATAACAGGTTGTATATCATCTGAAACACAGTAGCGTGCAACTTGATTATAACCAGAGCAGCTGATGCATTGCATATGGCCATCTTGGTTGCTACAGCGGAATATGTTGTTTAGACCAGCTGGACCTTGGATACCTGCGTACATCCCAAGTTGTTTAAGGGCTTCACTACGCTCTTCCTCAGTATTGGCTTTGTCATTTTTGGACTTGAATATTGTTGAAAACACAATAGCATAATTGTTCCACTGCCGAAAGAGACTCATCCTTTGCAGAATGCTCTCATTGTGAGTGCTGTTTGTACATTTTGCGACACATGGGGAGGCATGAACATAGAAAAGCAGCAAATCATTATCATCACGGTGGCTGAACAGATGGTTCAAGTGGTCAAGAACACGTGACTCTGTATGACCAGCTCCTCTGTCCTGTTTCAGAGCTTGAGCTGCAACTACCCTGCTGCCAATGTACACATCACCGTTGTTGGTTATACTCTTCACACTGTTGGCAGGATCACTTCTGAAGACTTGATGAAGAATTTGGTCAGTGGCCTGGTGCTGGTTGTCTGGGATCCTTGCAGCCAGACTGAACATGCCTTTTAATCCATACCTACAAAAAAAAAAAAAGTCTTATCACACCATGCAGATGCAGAGCTCAATATACTGCAGGTTGAGTAATAAAGGTTGTCAGACCAATGCACATTAAAACTCCCAGTGTTTTTAACAACTTATTTGAGACTAGTGTGCAGTTACCTAAACTGACCACTAAGTGGCTGCCTTGCACCATTTACTCCAGCATTATTGCAGCGCAGTGTTTGTCTTTGTAAGAGTCAGTAGTTTTAAAATGGAACAGAATAATTTGTCATTGCACACAACCACAATGACACGTACTGACCTGACTGAAGCTGAAGTATGGATTAACAATTAAAAGTCTTTATATACTCAGTTCATCTTCATCACAGCGGCTCCCTCCCCCAACAAATGCAGCAACTTGAGATCTTAACAAACTGAGAGATAGAAAGTATATATTTTAGAATACGATCCAGTAATTGACTCACTCTCTCAAGATCCCATTGACAATCGCTGCAAGCCTGTTGTGGTCCACAGCAGCCAAACTCTTTTCAGTTGACAGGAGGAAGGCCAGCATCAGAGCTGTCCAGCAGAGGCCAGCCATCTGAACACAGATCAAGTTCATTAGGACAATATCATAAAGAAAAGGATCAGACACAGGGATAAAGATCACAACATTAAAACCATTTCCATTTCCATTCTCTAATACATTGTGTTAGAATCATGTAGTGTTTCCCTAAGAGTATTATTGTTATGATTATTATATTTATCCATGAATACAAAAGGCAAGTAATTAAGAAAATCTGGTGACCCTTACAATTGAGTTGTTAAAAGTGTTTTTATAGAGATAATATTCACTCTTTTTGTTACATGTTTCTTTTCATATTGTATATATATGTACAGCCACAGTATGTTTTCCTCTCAGGTGAACACAGTGACAAACTTTACAACTAGTCTAAGGCCTGACACAACAACAAACACAGTTATACACACTTAACGTCTGTCAACTACCGTTCATTAATTCATTCATTAAAATGTTTTTTTTTTTCTGTTTTTTTTTTTACAAAGTGTCAGGAATTGGTTAGGACTTTAAAGGCCTAATTAAAGTCAAGTAAGACATTGTAGATGAGCTTGTTGTTGTCTGTCTCTTGAGAGTGAAGTTATGAAAACAAGACAAAAATCATTTACCTCCTCTGCTGGAGAGTGTTGTCTGCTGAATGCTGTGTCTTCTCAGTGTTTGGAGACACGGTGCTGCTACAGTCAGTAGAAAGGTGCATTTTAAGACCACAACCAAAACAACCAAAAAATTAGGAAGAAGAAAGGAGGAAGAAGAAGGTGGGAGAAACCTGTTGCAATTTGAATTAGGAGGCCTTAATCAAACAGTACATACATAACTGCATTAAAGACTAGCTGGAAATGGTTCACAGGAAGCCAAGAAGCTCATTCAGTAGATACAGTGTAGACTGATGTCAGACCAGGTTTTGGTGCTGAGTTCATACGTTCAGGCTCCTATATCTCCACATTATATTACATATCAGTGTTTTCCAGATTCCCTTGTAAACACCCCAGTTGTTTTTCGAGGCATCTCTTATTTCTTCTATTAACATGGCGCCATATTCTTGAGCACCCACTGAAGATGCAACAGTTAAAAGCTCACATTCATTTTACCTGCAATGTATCAAAGTCCCTAAATTTAAGTCCTTTGATTTTCAAATTGGATCTGTCGGATGCAAGAGAAACAATTTGATCTTGAACTCCTGTGAAACAGTCACAGGCAAAATAATCAGTACCACCTGCAGTGTATGAATGTTCCTTGAACCTCATTACATTTAAATATGGGAGAGGAATTTTTATTTATTATTAATCATTAAAGGGATAGTTCAGTTTTTTTGAAGTGGGGTTGTATGAGGGACAAATGGCCACTAAGTATAATATCTGCTGTAGAAAGGTCTCTGTTCCCCTCCACTGAGAAGTACTGGTGCATCGCGCTGCAGCGATGTAGTAAATGTAGTAAATGGTTGTGAACGGGGGACGATTAATCAGCGTATTCTTGCCGCCTACGAGAAGTCCAGTCTCAAGATAATACACCAGTTAAAGAGTATGATATAAAGTGTCAATTTACAATGCATCAGCTGATCAGAAAAAAATTTAGTTCATCTGAAACTAACCAACTCACTCAGTATTCCTCCGCCTGCCTGCATGGAGGAATACCGAACAGCTGATGGATGAATTGATCCGGCGCGTCGTGGAGCCTGCCTGTGCAGAGGAATACTGAGTGAGTTGGTTAGTTTCAGATAAACTAACTTTTTTCCGGCCAGCTGATGCGTTATTATTATTTTGAGATGGGACTTTTCGTAGGCGGCAAAAATACGCTGATTAATCGTCCCCCGTTCACAACCATTTACTGCCTGTGTGTTGCTGCAGCACGATGTGCCAGTACTTCTCAGTGGAGGGGAGCAGAGACCTCTCTACTGCAGATATTATACTTAGTGACCATTTGTCCCTCATACAACCCCACTTCAAACAAACTGAGCTCTCCTTTTAAGTGTCAGAGGTTTAGAGGCTGTAGTCTGGACATGCACTTAGAGCAGAGAAAGCTGCTCTAGTCTAATATACTAATTTATGTGCTTGGTGATTTTATTTATTTATTTTTTGATCATTTGATTATGGCTGGATGTTTAATAACACATTTGTCTGTGGTGTGACAAATTCAAACAAATAGCCAATTCATTTATATTTTACAGACTTTAAAGGAGCCACTGTGTATAAGATCATTCTCTAAAGCAAATTCAGTGTCCCAGACAAACGGCTCAGCTGATGATTTTGAAGCTAAACTTAAAGTAATCCAGAGTATTTAGAATAAATTACTCTGCTTGAGTCATCTGATTGTCATTGTGACTTTTAATCTGTTCTCAGTTTCTGACTGTGAATTTAAAAAAGAAAATCTGACTGGGGGTGTGAACTTGTATTTTTTCATCATATTCTCATAGTTCATAGATCAAAGTCTCCAGCAGATGAATTATTTTTCCAGAAGGGAAATAGTCGTCAGTAAAACTCTGCAGTTTTATGTCAGGTACCTGCTCTGGTAGAGGACGGTGTCTGATAGTTGCTCTGGAGCTGCTCAGGCCTCAGGGTCTTTCTCAGTGTTTTATGAAGGAGCTGCTGCAGTGAACTGTGTCAGGAGGAAGTGATTGTCTTTCTTATAGACAACAGTAAGACACAATGGACGAACCGCCCACAGTCGTCTCTTAACCTTATTTGAACAAGTCACTCAGAAAGGACGAAGAGGAACAGACGAAAAAGGAGTGAAGTCACTTTATTTGAGAAGTTCAAAATCAGTCATCATTATAATTTATCACCTTTTTTTAAATTTTTTTTATAGTATTTAAGATGAATAATAATAATGATAAACTAGAAACATGAATTATATATAAATTTATATATGTATATAATTGAATACATGATATACTACATGAAATATCCAGATTTTAGTAAGATATGAATAATATACAGATATTTTCATTATCATATGAATATATGTCATATTATAAATGCATATCTTCATAATTGTCTCTATTGTCATTTTAACTCATTGAGTGCCACAAACGTAATTTTACGTTTTTTGTTTGTTTTTTTTTTAATTACAAAAACAGACACTCTTAACACACCTTATGTGTGAATTTGGAAACTCTACAATGAATCGAACTGAAATAGATGACGATGGAAAACTCATGAAAACTCACGATCTGAACGTTTTATCGTAACTCGGCTTTTGATGGTTGCCACATTGGGTCGAATCAGTGGCGCATTAGAACATGGCAACATTAGCCGTGCACATTTTGGGACAACCGAAATAAACGGTTTGTCCCCCTGAAAGCATAAAGTTTCACCTTTCAAATGAGCCATAGTATGTGTCCATAGCTATAATATAGAACACGCTGTGGCTCTACAAAAATCGTCATCAATGGTCTAGATTGCTGGCACTCAGGGCTAAAGCTTCGGAAAACAGCGCAGCACTCAATGAGTTAATGACCCGACTCTCCCTCCTGTTTGCTCCTGATGTCTCTGGTTTGAGAATCGGTGAAACATTTCACATCATGTAAGAAGACAACTCATCTACATATAGAACATAGGGCCAGTTAATCTTAGACATTATGATGTAGAAAAGTAACAGATTATAACTTTAAATCAAAAGATTTTTCACTTGAAACTGCTAAACACACCCTCCCTCCTGCCTCATCACTGGGGATTTGAAAGTAGACAGAACATCTTTGACTGGACAAAACCAACTATATGAGGAAGATGTCACACTGAAGCAGCTCGACCTTTTTCACCATTTCTGTTCATTTTAAAGACCAAATAATGAAGTGTTTGAGAGTTTGAAGCAAGTCTTGGGACAATGCTTCACGGCACACATGATGTCGACATGTTGGTCGGTCGGTCTTGTAGTCCTGGAAGCCCACAGACATGGACAGTGGTCTGATGCTGAGTTGTGTGTGTGCTGCAGCTTTGTCAGTGTTTAGTGTCTGACAGATGAAGATTAGATGAAGACTTCTGCTTTGCTGAATGACTGGTGGATCCAACACACACTCAGTCTTCCTGTTTTTATCTCACCTCTCTGTTTTAATGATGGGAACTATAAACAGTGTGAATGACTGAGGTCAGGCCTGTGCACGCTGGTGGCAGCAAACAGTGCTGTTACAGAGGAGAGGTTTTTATTTAGCTTTACAATATAACACTGAGTGATCTCCACCTGTGTTTTGGTGCTAGGAATCTAAATGAAACGTGTGTGTGTGTGCGTGTGGGGGGGGTAGAGTGCACAGCGTTTTCGACTGTCTGTCCAGTCGTGCAGACTGAGGAGGTCTGCAGCAGCTTCACACTTGTTTCTGCAGGTTTCTGCAGACAGTTTTTGAAACTAAAGACTGAGCTGCAGCACCATCTTGGCATAACCTGACTCCGCCCTGACCTTAATCAAATACCAAAAATGGGCAAAGACCTGGGGCGTCTGTAGAGTGTACAGACAAAACTCTGGCGGTCATTAGAGGAAGTGCAGGTGTAACCCATGTGGGATGGCAGTTGAAGGAGGAGGAATTGTTAGTGTTCCCACAAGCATTTATTATGGTTCCTGTGGGCGACAATTCACACACACATCAATTATCGTCATCCATCTCTTATTTCACATAACCTAAACACACAGAACAACACTCATTATTACACAAAGAGAACCACAGTCTCTGCATGTAGTTCTGAAAAGGGGCAGCCGAGTGGCTCATATTTACACTGAAAAGAATAAAAATACATGGTGGAATTTCCCGGCAGAGCTCACCCTCACCCTCAGCCATTGCAAACATCACTGTGAGGCGAAGAAGGGAGGGGCTACAGAAGTCTGGAAAACTACGGGTGCTCAGGAGGGATAAAAACAAAGTGGAGTGCAGCAAAATGCCCTACCACAGGTAAAAGGAAAATAAAACTATTTGATTAAGATAAAATTCACAAGCTTGTGAAATAAAACATACATTTCTATATTCAAACAGAGGATAACAATAAATCAAGGTACATGGACTTAACTTACTTTAAATTAATGCATCCACAATAACAATAACAGAGTATGATGGTTCTCAGACAGCTCCCTTTGTCTGGTGGCTTTGGGGGGAAGGAGAAGGAGTCTCTTAGATTTGAGGTGGGCTTATATCACCTCAGGAGGCAGGGACGGGCAGTTCCAACAGGGTGGAGTCAGGTCTCTTGAGATTGGGATTTTATCTTACACACTGTTTCAGTTGGACAGCTTTACTCACTCAGTATTGTTTGTTTAGCACACAGCAACATGTCAGGCTTTAATGTGTGATGTAATATTGCAGGCTGCATAGTTCCCAAATGTCCTCTACTGTAAGGTTGACCTCTTTTTACAGGTCAATATGGGACTCCAAACAATAACGGAAAGGCTGTGTTAATCATTGGAGTGTAAAATACGTTGAATAATAGCAACAGACACAAAAATGACCAGAATTGATGCCAAGCTTTTAATAGAGGAAAAGAAAGTTCACCAAGTTGTATTGAGGCTGTGCAGGCCTGTGGTCAGCAGGTGGCACAATAGGACAGATGTGACAATATCAATGCATGTGTAGCATGGACACCACATCACATGTGAAAATAAAAAAACACAGAGTTACAGAAGCTCAAACATTCAGGTAAAAAGACAAATTACCACTGAAAATGATAATTTTCCAAAAGTAAACAGTAGTAAGTAACATAATTAGATAGAAGGCATGATTTGTTTCTTCTGAAATCTTCTTTGTCTGGTTTATAACAACGGAAAACGTTGTTGTGACCAACGGTGTTGCCCATCTTCTGTTTTGTCATACACTTTGGAATGAACTGTAGCTTGGCTGGGGTATTTTGACCGAAGCATGTCACAGACGTGCCTTTGAGACACCTGGGAACTAATTAAGAAGGCAAGTAATTAAGAAAGCAGCAGAAAATCTGGTGACCCTTACAATTAAGTTGTTAAAATTGTTTTTACAGAGATAATATTCACACTTGTTGTTACATGTTTCTTTTCATATTTATGTACAGCCACAGTATGTTTTCCTCTCAGGTGAACACAGTGACAAACTTTACAACTAGTCTAAGGCCTGACACAACAACAAACACAGTTATACACACTTAACATCTGTCGGCTACCGTTCATTAATTCATTCATTAAAATGTTTTTTTTTTTCTGTTTTTTTTTTTACAAAGTGTCAGGAATTGGTTAGGACATTAAAGCCCTAATTAAAGTCAAGTAAGACATTGTAGATGACCTTGTTGTTGTCTGTCTCTTGAGAGTGAAGTTATGAAAACAAGACAAAAAACATTTACCTCCTCTGCTGGAGAGTGTTGTCTGCTGAATGCTGTGTCTTTTGAGTATGTGGAGACACGGTGCTGCTACAGTCAGTAGAAAGGTGCATTTTAAGACCACAACCAAAAAATTAGGAAGAAGAAAGGAGGAAGAAGAAGGTGGGAGAAACCTGTTGCAATTTGAATTAGGAAGCCACAAGACTGCAGCCTTTTCTCATGTGTGTCTGAAATTTGTCCTGGACACGAGCCTTAATCAAACAGTACATACATAACTGCATTAAAGACTAACTGGAAATGATTCACAGGAAGCCAAGAAGCTCATTTAGTAGATACAGTGTAGACTGATGTCAGACCAGGTTTTGGTGCTGAGAAAACATTTGGTGCTGGAAACATTTCCGTTCTGTTTCTTTAATTTGCAGCACCCTTGTTTATTTACACACTGACCTTGTGTGACCCAGATCTGATTTCTTCACGACAGTGTGAACAGAAAGAAACACATCAAATCAGAACTTCTTTGAATTAGATTTGGAACACTTTCATATGTGTTTCAAAATCAGATACAGAAATGCGCCCTCAGTCTGAACAGCAATGTGACCGGTGTGGGATTTCAGTGTGACCTTGATGTCAGTCTTGGTCGACATTTGTCACAATTATCCACAGACAGGAGCCACTTCACAAAAAACTTGGTGGACAGCAGCGATGGCAGTTATCAGTGAAGGTACAACGAACTTTTAGACCTCACAAGTATTTGGGGAGAAACAGTAAACCCTTGCATCTCTCGACTCCATGTTCATCATCTACTTCTGTGTATTTTCACTTTACTTAAACACTGTGCTTCATATGCTTCTACTGCAGATGGGGGTCACACCGGGGCCTTAAACTGGTCACACTGCAGTCTGATATAGGTCATGTTTTTTTTTAAAAACAATGTGAACAGCCACTTGAAAAAAACTGGATCTGGAAATCAGATTCAGGTCACTGTAGTTATGTTCACATCCTGTGTGACACCACATGGTTATATATGGCTGGTAGAGATAAAGCAGTTGATACATGTGCAGCTGTACAGTAAAGTTAGTAAAGTATGTGGAGTTTCAGAATTATCATTTAAATGTCTTCATGCAGACATGATATGTGTTACCATGGCTCCACAATGATGAGCACACAGAGGAAGCTGAGCCGAGCTTTAATTGAGACAGAATAGAGACTTTGACGCTTTACACAAGAATAGTAACAGTGAAATGAGAGCTGTAAACACTGAGGTACATTTACATCAGACCTTGTTGTTGTTGTTTTTTCCGTATGCTTGGAGAGCAGTTTGTTATAGATGCTACAAGAGTTTGAGAAACATTGTGGGGAAATGTAAGAAAAGTTTTGGCATGTTTACCTTGTACTGGACTGTGTCCCCTGCCAAATCCTTTGTGTTTACCCCCATGACAGACCACCTCCCCATGGCTGACCACCCCCCCATGACAAGCTACCTCCCGATGGCTGTCCGCCACCTCCTGATTGACTACCCCCTGATGGCTGTCCGCCACCCCCTGAATGACTACCTCCCCATGGTTGACTGCCACCCCCTGAATGACTACCTCCCCATGGCTGACCACCCCCCCACGACAAGCTTCCTCCTGATGGCTGTCCACCACCCCCTGAGTGACTGCCCCCCCATGGCTGTCCGCCACCTCCTGATTGACTGCCCCCCCATGGCTGTCTGCCACCTCCTGATTGACTACCCCCGGATGGCTGTCCGCCACCCCCTGAATGACTACCTCCCCATGGTTGACTGCCACCCCCTGAATGACTACCTCCCGATGGCTGACCGCCACCCCCTGAATGACTACCTCCCCAAGGCTGACTGCCACCCCCTGAATGACTACCTCCCGATGGGTGACTGCCACCCCCTGAATGACTACCTCCCCAAGGCTGATTGCCACCCCCTGAATGACTACCTCCCCAAGGCTGACTGCCACCCCCTAAATAACTACCTCCCCAAGGCTGACCGCCACCCCCTGACTGACTACCCCCCAAAGGCTGTCTGCCACCCCCTGAGTGACTGCCCCCCCATGGCTGTCCACCACCCCCTGAGTGACTACCTCCCCATGGCTGACCGTTACCCCCTGAATGACTACCTCCCAATGGCTGACCGCCACCCCCTGACTGACTACCCCCCCTTGGCTGACTGCCACCACCCCATGAGGGAACATTTTGGTTAATATTTCCGGGAATATCTGAATAACAATAAGGTGTAACTTGACCACCAGTAGAGCAGCTTGTGCACTGCATTGTGCGTCCTTTACTGCAGCGGTATATGTTCTGTAGACCGACTTTGCCCCCAAGCCGCTCAAGTGATGCACGTAAATCATTTTGAGGAAGGATTGTTGTACCACCAGGCTTGAATACATTAGAAAACACCACAGCACGATTCCTCCAGTGTGTAAGCTGTTCTATGCTGTTGAGGATGTTCCAGCGGTTTGTTTCACTGGTGCATTTTTTGTCACATGGAGAAGAAAGAACGTAGAAAAGCAACAAGTCATCGCTGTTACGATTATTCAGCAAAGTGTTGAATCCCTGTAGGGTGCGGTATTCTGCATGATCAGCTCTTCCTTCACGAACTGCATTTTGGCACTGATCTCGAACTTGAGCCCATGTGGTAACCCCGGTAGGGCATCGTCTCAGAACTTCAGGCCACGGCACAAGTTCATTAGGACACTGAGTTAAAACGTCCGGCCACCTCAGAACCGTGGCTGCCACCACCCTTGTGCTGGTGTACAACCCACAATTCTGGATCGAACTCTTCACTGCATCACTTGTGTCAGTGACTTGACTGAGATCATATGATCTGCTGTCACTGTTGTATGGTATGCTGACAACCAGACTGAACATGGGATACTTTCTGTTGAAAGGAAGAGATGCATAAAATATTAACCAGGTGCTTTTTAAAACAAAATATCCATGTTGTCTAGAAACAGATAAATACTGATTGATCAATCAATGGGTGAACTAAGGCCGACTTGATGTCATGATGTGTGTAAATTTTGGTAATTTCTGAAATCACATGGTGGAAAGTGAACAGGAAGTGATTTTTGTTTTCTAATTTTGAATGGAAAAGCAGAGTTTAAGTTGTAGTTTGTAGTTTATGAAGTACTAGGCTATACGAGTGGAGCTTACACAGTCATTTACTAACTTACGTTCCTCCAGCGTTCGTGTAGCTTGGTCTATACCTGCCAAAGGAAGCAGATACATTAGAGTGAGAAAAGCAGGGTGCTTGGGAGGGTGAGTGTTTTGTAGTATTTCCCCTATGGCCACTATTGGCCCCCAAGCAGATGATGGGTTCAACTGAGTTGATTTTAGCAGCATGTCATTCCCTCCTTCTGTCTCCCTGTATTCATGTCTCCCTTCACTGCCCTATCAGAATAAAAGCTAAAATACCCAAAACAATAATATATCTACCAATAAATATTCACTCAGTTTGTTTTTGTTAATCTTTTATCCAAAAAACATTTCCTCTGGGGCCTGTAATGTTAAAGGCCTATGGCCTGTCCCTCTACATTACAGAGAAAGACGACTCACTTGTTCAGAACTTGCTGTACAATTGTCGCAAGTTGGTTCTGATCCACGGCCAGACTCTGTCCAGCCGACAGCAACATGGCCAGCGTTACAACCATCCATCTCAGGCCAGCCATCTGGGTCTCTTCAACAATAACATCAGCAAAGAGCATTAAAACAGGGAGAGTGGTAGTAACAGGACCAAGTGGCTTTTCAAAAACTAAACAATGTCCGATGGGTTGTTGCAGACAACAACAGCCACTCCATAGAGCTGTCCTTGGTTGATTCCTGTCTTACTGGGCACTCAAATATCCTCATCCCATATAAAAAAAATTACCCAATCATGTTGTCAAAACAGCTTCATTTTCTCTTACCCTGATCAAAGTCATGAGAAACCTGGCTGCCATGTTTGATGACCAACTTTCACTCTTTAATCGTGTTGCATCTTTTCCAGTCATGCTATTTTGCACCATACAAAGAATATCAGGCCTCACCTGACTCAGTACACTGCCCAGCTCTTGGTCCAATCTGTAGTTATTTCTTGCCTTAGTGACTTCAGTATCCTTCAGGCAGGTCTCCCTTCACTCACATTGAACCCTTGCATTGCAGTGGAGTCAGTAAATCTTAATCAGACCTGCTACTCATTAATCAACAGTGGCTACCTATAGCCATCTCTTAAAGCTGTAGTACATAACTTTTCCGTGTCCGTTACATACAGGCCATTACTAGATGAGATAACACTGATTAAAACACACATTTCAAAACATCATAAAAAAAGTTGTGAGTTTTTAGTGGAAATTCTTTTACCTGCTCTAGTTAAGGAAGTTGTCTAACAGCCTTGGTGTTCTTCTCAGTGGGAAGTGCTGTCGCAGTGGTTACAGTTAGAGCAGTCAGGTCTTTATTGAGGAGGATTTGACCATTGCAGCACCAGATTGATCCATCAGTTCACAAACAAGTCTTTGCAGCGACCTATGATCTGTCACGTTGCCTCTGCTGCTCTCTGTTTGCTGCCCTACAGTAACCTGCTCCCCCAGTTTTACATGGAGGCCCTTCTGGAGAAGCAAGCAACTGAAATACACAAGTCAAAAAGGACACAGTTTCAATGTGTTGTTGTCATAGTTGGGAATATTGTTAGAATTTTTTAAAGTTAATTTAACCCTTTATTGGATAGGACAGGCAGACACACAATAAATGATCACACCAGTTGGGAGTTGAACCAGCGATCTCCTGCCAGAGTCCACAAGGGCTATAATGTACTCTCTGACCACTCACCCACCAGGGAAACCTTCTATCTAATGGTGCTTTTCCACTACACAGTCACGGCTCGGTATGGCTCAGCTCAGCTGGGTTTAAGTCCTTTTCCATTACAACTGAGTAGTTCATAGTACCTCCTCAAGGTGGGCGGGGTCATCACAGCACGGCGGCCACGGCCCCGTCATCTCGCTCTCTTTTTATGATCCTCTCCTCTGCTCCAAAATCACTCTTTTGCACCGTGATTACTGACTACGGTGAGGTTTTCCAAACAGCAGCCATTTAACTCTTAAGTCTCAGTGGAGCTCCTGCGGGTGTGTTTGTAAAATTACCAGGTCTGATTCTCATTGGACGTCGCGCTCGCGACTCTTCCATTGACGACGCTCCGGCCAATCAGTGGAAGGCATTCGGTTGACATCACGTTTTAGTATCGCTTCTGCTCACTTGGAATCCGGGCTGAGGTGTTACCAAAAAGTTACCAGGTAGCAGGTACTAGGGGCTATTGGACAAGCAAAAAACTTAGTAGAGCCGTGCTGAGCCACGCTAGTGGAAAAGGGCCATAATAGTGTATGTTATGGTTCTATATAATACAGCGTTGGTTTAGGGGTTTGACACTAAAATGAAACCATATTTCGCTGCATGAGATATAGTTTGAATCTGTAAGATGAATAGAAACCTTCAGAGTGACACCAGCCCTTTTTATGGGGCTTCAGGGGAGTTGTATAAACAATATTTAAAATGTTCAAATGTCTTGATGCAGACACATTTCTTATGGCTCCACAATGATGAACACACAGACACATGGTTGGATGCTGAGCCAAGCTTTAATTTAGAAAGAACAGAGGCTTGTACAGTGTATAACCAAAAGAGGTCATCAAACATCTTTATTTTAGTCCAATAAACTATTTAATTTTTGATTTTAATCATATATTAGACAATTATCAACAAAGTCTTTTTTCCCCAACCAAATTCAGAAGTCTAATTTCTATTTTTTATCAGTGTTTTCTGTAAACAGTTTCATGCTAGATGTAACTGAAGCAACAAAAGCATACAAGAAAAGTAGCATGTAGGTTTGAGCGATAGTCATGATTTTTGAAACTAAAGCAACATGGATTTTTCCCATCTGTAGTAATAACAGTTGGGCTGTAAATTGTTCTTTTAACCATTCCAGCTATTCATATCAGATAAGAGTTTATATGTTCATGCCCCACCAGGAAATGTAGGTCCACCTGGTCTGGCCATGCCCCCCATGCTGCTACCAGGAGATCCAGGGCTCCTGAAACTACTTGAGGCTGTGTAACCTGATTTTGACCCGGATCAGTTTGTGTATTATTTTCAATGAAAAAGGGTGTCACAGCACTACTGTTGGAGCAGCTGGCACACACCATCTGACAACCACTGTCGTCACAACGGACAATGCTCAATTTTTAGGAAATGGAAAAGAATACAGTTATCCTAATCCTCTTACATGTGAAGTGATGTGATAATAAAAGGATGATGAAACATTTAGTATTTAGTGATTAATGGAGCAACTCATAAAGAAGCAGTTTGCTAATGTGGAGCTTGATGCTAACTACACATTCTGTCAAACTCTAACACGTGGTCATTTTATGTGCATGCTGTAATAATCACTAGTCACTTAAGTTTCAGTGATGTGACTGTTGACATTATTGGCTGATGTTGGAGCTGGTTGATTAATATTATTGCTGTCTTGTTATAACTATCCTGCTCCGGTTCCTTAAACTACGCCTGAAGGCCCAACGCATGGTTCTACCTGCAATGCCAGTGGTACATATGAGCATTGAGACAGTGGTGGGCCGTCCATCATTGCGGATTATATTCTGCTGGATTTGCAGGTTGTAAAGTATCCCGTTATTCACAGGAATGATACCCTGTATGTCAAGGCGAAGATTTCGAGTTGTAAGGACATTGGACGTAGCCTGATCTCGCAAGAGGTTGGTGTCCCATCGGTTAATTAAGCCTAATGCTTCTTCACGTAAATTATTGTTGATCCTTGCAAAGTTGTTTTCAACATTTTCTTCAGTTGCAATAATCTGTCTGTTGTTGCTTGTCCAAGTACAGATGATGTGTTGATTATTCGGTTGCCGTTTGCTTCGGCGTGGCGTGGTATGCATGCAGGGACTGTCCATGTCCCCCATACCGCCACTGGGAAATGCTGGCCTGCTGCCACTGAAACCACCTCCACCTGGTCTGGCCATGCCCCCCATGCTGCCGCTGGGAAATGCTGGCCTGCTGCCACTGAAACCACCTCCACCTGGTCTGGCCATGCCCCCCATGCTGCCGCTGGGAAATGCTGGGCTGCTGCCACTGAAACCACCTCCACCTGGTCTGGCCATGCCCCCCATGCTGCCGCTTGGAAATGCTGGGCTGTTGCCACTGAAACCACCTCCACCTGGTCTGGCCATGCCCCCCATGCTGCCGCTTGGAAATGCTGGGCTGTTGCCACTGAAACCACCTCCACCTGGTCTGGCCATGCCCCCCATGCTGCTGCTGGGAAATGCTGGGCTGCTGCCACTGAAACCACCTCCACCTGGTCTGGCCATGCCCCCCATGCTGCCGCTTGGAAATGCTGGGCTGCTGCCACTGAAACCACCTCCACCTGGTCTGGCCATGCCCCCCATGCTGCCGCTTGGAAATGCTGGGCTGCTGCCTCTGAAACCAGGTCCGCCAGGTCTGGCCATGCCCCCCATGCTGCCACTGGGAAATGCTGGCCTGCTGCCACTGAAACCACCTCCACCTGGTCTGGCCATGCCCCCCATGCTGCCGCTTGGAAATGCTGGGCTACTGCCTCTGAAACCAGGTCCACCTGGTCTGGCCATGCCCCCCTCGTAGCTACCAAGAGATCGAGGGCCCCTGAAACTATGTCCAAAGTGTTGAGGCTGTATAAACTGATTTTGACCAGGACCAGTTTGTGTATTATCCTCAGTGCAAAAGGGTGTTACAGCACCATTGGTGGAGCAGCACTCACACACCATCTGATCATTTCTGTAGTCACAACGGAAAATGTTCTCAAAACCGATCTGGTCTGCAAGATGGAGGAGAGCTTGCCTTCTCACTCCCTGAGCTGGCATGGTACCATCTCTGGGTTTGAAAGGTTTACTAAACACCAGAGCATAATTATTCCAGCTTCTAAGATTTTGTTGTAGGAGGTTGAGAATGCTCTGCTGACCTGTTTGATTTGTACATTGTACATCACATGGAGCTGCATAAACATAAAAAAGCAACAAATCATTAGGTTCATGATTGTTTCGCAGTTCAGTAAACTGCTGAAGGGTGCGATATTCTGCATTATCTTGTCTATCACGAACAACACTGCTGCACCTATCTTTAACCTGAGCCCATGTCTTAACCCCTGCACTAGCTGCCTGGCACATATCCAGAAGATCAGGCCACAGTACAGATCCATTAGGACACTGATTCAAAAGATCCGGCCATTTCAGAAGTGTGGCTGCCACCACATTTTCACCGCTGTACACCTCACAGCTCAGAATCCTGTTCCTCACATCTTCAGGGCGGTCAGGGACTTGATTAACATCGTAAAATCTCCCATTGAATGGGATGCTTACAGCCAACGTGAACAGGGGTAAAGGTCTGTCAGAGGAAACAGATGTACAAAATATTAATAAATCACTATCACTTTTGTCTTTGCTACAGTTGTATTTTTAAAGTGTTTTATGCATGAAGTTTAATCAGTTAATATGTACTGACCTTTGATCATCTTGGTTGGGTTGTGTATACCTGCCAAAAGAAACAGTTAAAAACATTTGTGGATTTATTTGTTCCTCTGACTGAGGACTTTGATCAAATAGAACATTCTGAATAATAGAAAGAGACATATATCAAGCATACATACACATCAAATATGAGGTTACTATGTTAAATCAGTTCAGTTTTCTTATCAGAAAAATGAGAACTATTTGCTTTTCTTCAGAATACAAGTCATTTTTTAAGTTTTAAATTGTTAGAAACATTGCAAGTTCCTTTTCTTTAAAAACACAAAAACAGCTGTTGCAGACACTATTACTATCACCACCACCACCACCATCATCATCATCATCATAATCATCATAATCATTACCATTATCATCATCATCATCATCATAATCATATTTTCGGGGTCAGGTCATGTCCAGGCTTTAACCTCTTCCACTCCCACCCTATTTTGAAGCAAAAACGCTTAAAATTCCATCCTCATATTATAATGGCTGTAGTTTCTCAACCAATTTGACTACATGCATGAATGAGGGCTTGCCAGAAAGGGGACACTATAGAGTTTCTTGTGAAAGTGTCAAAAACACTTTAGATATTACTGGAACAGAGCAGTGGGCCAGTAAGTGAGCAAAAAATTCAGATTTTCTGTCCGCCTAAAAAAAAATAAGAAAAAACAAAAAATGGTCTGTGTGGCTTTATCCATATAGGTAAATGGCAGTATAGGACTGTAAGCACACTATCAGTGAACACCTGATTCAAATTTGAAGAAGATAGCACAAAGTATCCAAGGTTCTGGGTTAGCCTGGCTGTAGTCTCCGCGGTCCGGTCCGGCTCCCCATAGCTATCACAGCGGTCAGCTGCCCAGCTGACTAATATGGGTGTGTGTGTGACTGAGCATGCGCGGCTGAGGGTCCCCCTGTCCGAGGTTCTGGGTTAGCCTGGCTGTAGTCTCTGCTGAGTCCGGCCCGGCCAGCGTGGCTCACTTACTATTCTCACCGGGGGCCAGTGGCTTTGGCCGGCTGCCCCCGCCCCCCTGATTCCTGCTCTGTACAGTGTGCCCCAGTGTTTGAACGGGTGGCTGAGTGTCTCTGCTGAGTCCGGCCCGGTCAGCGTGGCTCACTTACTATTCTCACCGGGGGCCAGCGGCTGTGGCCAGCTGCCCCCGCCCCCCTGATTCCTGCTCTGTACAGTGTGCCCCAGTGTTTGAACGGGTGGCTGAGTGTCTCTGCTGAGTCCGGCCCGGTCAGCGTGGCTCACTTACTATTCTCACCGGGGGCCAGCGGCTGTGGCCAGCTGCCCCCGCCCCCCTGATTCCTGCTCTGTACAGTGTGGCCCAGTGTTTGAACGGGTGGCTGAGTGTCTCTGCTGAGTCCGGGGCCAGCAGCTGTGGCCAGCTGCCCCCGCCCCCCTGATTCCTGCTCTGTACAGTGTGCCCCAGTGTTTGAACGGGTGGCTGAGTGTCTCTGCTGAGTCCGGCCCGGTCAGCGTGGCTCACTTACTATTCTCACCGGGGGCCGGCGGCTGTGGCCAGCTGCCCCCGCCCCCCTGATTCCTGCTCTGTACAGTGTGCCCCAGTGTTTGAACGGGTGGCTGAGTGTCTCTGCTGAGTCCGGCCCGGTCAGCGTGGCTCACTTACTATTCTCACCGGGGGCCGGCGGCTGTGGCCAGCTGCCCCCGCCCCCCTGATTCCTGCTCTGTACAGTGTGGCCCAGTGTTTGAACGGGTGGCTGAGTGTCTCTGCTGAGTCCGGGGCCAGCAGCTGTGGCCAGCTGCCCCCGCCCCCCTGATTCCTGCTCTGTACAGTGTGCCCCAGTGTTTGAACGGGTGGCTGAGTGTCTCTGCTGAGTCCAGCCCGGTCAGCGTGGCTCACTTACTATTCTCACCGGGGGCCGGCGGCTGTGGCCAGCTGCCCCCGCCCCCCTGATTCCTGCTCTGTACAGTGTGCCCCAGTGTTTGAACGGGTGGCTGAGTGTCTCTGCTGAGTCCGGCCCGGTCAGCGTGGCTCACTTACTATTCTCACCGGGGGCCGGCGGCTGTGGCCAGCTGCCCCCGCCCCCCTGATTCCTGCTCTGTACAGTGTGGCCCAGTGTTTGAACGGGTGGCTGAGTGTCTCTGCTGAGTCCAACCCGGTCAGCGTGGCTCACTTACTATTCTCACCGGGGGCCAGCGGCTGTGGCCAGCTGCCCCCGCCCCCCTGATTCCTGCTCTGTACAGTGTGCCCCAGTGTTTGAACGGGTGGCTGAGTGTCTCTGCTGAGTCCGGCCCGGTCAGCGTGGCTCACTTACTATTCTCACCGGGGGCCAGCGGCTGTGGCCAGCTGCCCCCGCCCCCCTGATTCCTGCTCTGTACAGTGTGGCCCAGTGTTTGAACGGGTGGCTGAGTGTCTCTGCTGAGTCCGGGGCCAGCAGCTGTGGCCAGCTGCCCCCGCCCCCCTGATTCCTGCTCTGTACAGTGTGCCCCAGTGTTTGAACGGGTGGCTGAGTGTCTCTGCTGAGTCCGGGGCCAGCAGCTGTGGCCAGCTGCCCCCGCCCCCCTGATTCCTGCTCTGTACAGTGTGCCCCAGTGTTTGAACGGGTGGCTGAGTGTCTCTGCTGAGTCCGGGGCCAGCAGCTGTGGCCAGCTGCCCCCGCCCCCCTGATTCCTGCTCTGTACAGTGTGCCCCAGTGTTTGAACGGGTGGCTGAGTGTCTCTGCTGAGTCCGGCCCGGTCAGCGTGGCTCACTTACTATTCTCACCGGGGGCCGGCGGCTGTGGCCAGCTGCCCCCGCCCCCCTGATTCCTGCTCTGTACAGTGTGCCCCAGTGTTTGAACGGGTGGCTGAGTGTCTCTGCTGAGTCCGGCCCGGTCAGCCTGGCTCACTTACTATTCTCACCGGGGGCCGGCGGCTGTGGCCAGCTGCCCCCGCCCCCCTGATTCCTGCTCTGTACAGTGTGCCCCAGTGTTTGAACGGGTGGCTGAGTGTCTCTGCTGAGTCCGGCCCGGTCAGCGTGGCTCACTTACTATTCTCACCGGGGGCCGGCGGCTGTGGCCAGCTGCCCCCGCCCCCCTGATTCCTGCTCTGTACAGTGTGCCCCAGTGTTTGAACGGGTGGCTGAGTGTCTCTGCTGAGTCCGGCCCGGTCAGCGTGGCTCACTTACTATTCTCACCGGGGGCCGGCGGCTGTGGCCAGCTGCCCCAGCCCCCCTGATTCCTGCTCTGTACAGTGTGCCCCAGTGTTTGAACGGGTGGCTGAGTGTCTCTGCTGAGTCCGGCCCGGTCAGCGTGGCTCACTTACTATTCTCACCGGGGGCCAGCGGCTGTGGCCAGCTGCCCCCGCCCCCCTGATTCCTGCTCTGTACAGTGTGCCCCAGTGTTTGAACGGGTGGCTGAGTGTCTCTGCTGAGTCCGGCCCGGTCAGCGTGGCTCACTTACTGTTCTCACCGGGGGCCGGCGGCTGTGGCTTTTTATTATAGACATTTCATTTATTTTAAATAAGATATTAACATTTATATCCTGGGGACAGAAATGTCACCAATATCCAGGAATGACCCATGACCATTCTGCAATGTTTTTTTCATGATAAGATCCAGGCGGAGATGAGAGTCCAAATGGACACATGATAACCAAATGGTATACTGAGACACCAAATGTGTTTTTCTCATGCATTTTTTTATCACACAAATTTGCAATATTGAACTGTTCAATTATTAAATTATGCCCATAAAGTATGGGCATAACTAACCCTTTCCTCCGTGTTTCGACATGGCGACATGTCGAAACACGGAGACATGGTGCGGTGTCCGCGGTCGCCATGTCGCCATGTTCGCGCGCTTATATTTACAAGTCTTCTTCTTCTTCATCTTGTACACATTTACGATTGAATCAGCTAAATCTTTATTTAGACTGTCCATTATAATACATCAATGTCCAGCACCCTCCCTTCAACATCCGTGTCGTACACTAACTTCAAAATAAAACCGAGGGAACGTCTCCCTCGGTTGAAACGGGGAAAACGATCACGCTTCGGACTGTAGATATTCCGTATATTCTTGTGCAAAAATAAATGAGAAACAAAATAAAATCGATACTGAATTAGCAAAACAACCTAATGAAGCCACAGATACCAAATACGCCATGTATACCAATGTAGTAAGCCCGCGCAAGCTGAAACTGCAGAAGAGGAGCGGCTCGGGGACGCTGGCGTCCCCGCGGAGTTGAAGAGGTTAAAGCTTGAAAGTAATTTGACTCACTTTGTAAGGGTCTGGTGTACAACTCTTGCAAGTTCCTTCTGGTCCAGGTTCAAACAGTTTGCAGTAGACAGGAAGGCTGCCAGTGTCACAACCATCCAGCTCAGGCCAGCCATCTGAGTGTTTATAATAAATAACAATAATAACAGGACAGAACATCACATAAAAGTCATTAAAAACACCAGAGTACTACTACATGCCAGTGGTATTGGTTAATGCAGATTAAAGTATCTGGAAACCTGGAAGTTTTATTTTTTATCTGTGAAGTTCAGTAAGGATGGTAAAAGTAAAGAAATGATGGAAGTTCTCACCTTGACTGCTGCTGCCAGCAGGATCTGAGTCCCAAAAGAAAGAATACAACCCCAACAATAATAATGGTAAACATGGGTTGGTTTTTGGTTAAAACAAAGGAGCAGAACTTTTAATTCGTGTAAAAATGGAAATTCTATTACCTGCCTTGGTTGAGGAAGACGTCTACCTGATGCTGCTGATTGGATTTCCTCTCAGTGTGCGGTGATGTCGCAGTGATTGCAGTTGAAAGGGGATGGTGTTTTTATAGAGGAGAGTTTGAGCAAGGCCAAACCCTCGGTGGCACTATGCCCTTATTTGACCATGTCCCCAAGAAATTATGAAGAAGGAAAACAATGAGAAAGGCATTTTGCAGCCCGATTGAGGAAGTTAAACTTTGACTGTATTATTTGTCTTGTAATGTAGACCTATGACCTTTGCAGGCTTGCTGTTGATGGATTTTGAGAATATCAATAATATTTAATATTCTGATTATTTATTGTGATTTTCCCTGGTGGTGTACCCCAAGGCTCCATTATTGGTCCCATTTTATTTTCCCTCACAGTTGCTGCTCTAAAGAATTACAGCTATACTCTGTAAAAATGAACCTTCATCAGGTTTTAACCTTATCTTATGAAACTGAACAAAGTATTTGTTAGTCTTATTATTGATTTGGATGATTCAACTCATGGTGCTACAAAACAAATTGGGCCTCAGTCTTAAAATGTCCTCACATGTGGTCTGGTGTATTTCATTGTTGACTTATTAAACAAAAGAGAGGGAGTGAGAAAAAGTTTGAAACACGGCACAGTTAGATTGCATTGAGCTCTAATTATGATCTTAACATTTTTATACAGTTGTGTCTTTGTATTGCACAATTTCTATCAGTTAATCTTATTATATGAAACTTTGGTTCAACTGATGGACGATGATATATGTGACTGATGGTCACTAGAATGATTGCAGATTACACTGACTGATATGTCAAGGCAATATGTGCCATGTTGTCCCATTCATGTACTAGCTTATTATTTGTAGGCCAGTTTCTTATCCTGCTGCTTTTAATGCTGCTGGAAATAAAAACTCCACTATGTTTTCATAGCCTGTTAGCTTCTCCTAAACTATGCCTGCACCATGGCTTTTCCTATAACTGGACAATTCCAGTGTTCCCCATGTTCATTTTCTCAACACCGGTCAGTGAGTGATGTGTTACCAACTGGTTTTATGTTTATTTCCAACTAATGAATGTCAGTCTGATATTCACCCAGCTTTAGTTCACTTTTGTCCTCTTCTGTTTTATCCCTTGTGCTTTGTTTGTGAGGAAGTGTTTTGACAACCTTTTAACCAACTCTGTCTCTTCATCCTGACTTGCAGATCGAAGATGGAGATTTGAGTAGAAACACAGAAGGAGACTGAGGAACCGGTTGCACCACTCAAACCAGGTCAGATGTGGTATTGCAAAATCTTTACTCTTTGGATATGTTTAAATGGCGTAAATGAATAAATCATGTATCAAGTATTCATGATGATATTTAGTTTATTTAAATAACACTTTTAAGCACCATATGTACAAAGTGAGGAGCAAGGTGTCCAGGATGTACAGAACAACAACATGAAATCACTTTTAAACCATTGTTTTTACTGCAAACCAGAACTCTGTTGGAACTCTTACACTATTGTTATGATGAATATTAGGGATTAATGTTTCCACTGTGTTTCGAGCTTATTCTTTTATCTTTTATCTTACAGTTTAACTCTGTTATTGTTCCTTTTGTCTCTTTTCTGACCCTTTGCTTTCGTCCTGTTTTAGACTAAATCTGTCTCTTCATCCTGACTTGCAGATTCAAGATTGACACCTCAGCAGAAACACAGAGGGAAGTTTGCAATGAGGTAACTCTCACAACAGGAACTCAGGTACAACTTAACTGTTCTCTGTGGCCTGAGTAAAATGTACCTTTGATATGTAACTGTGCACATTGTGTACACATTGGTGCATGAAATTGGACCTCTATCTTGCATCCTGAGGCTCTCTGCTCCGAAACATCTGTTCCCACATATTCCTTTGTAACTTCAGTGAACAGGAGCATGCAGTGACATCGTGTGTTGACAAAATGAAGTGGAATATTTACATACTTCCCTCTCAGCACATTAACATTTTCACACAAATGCACATTATACATATTTAATCTTCCAAAAATGTCCTGTTTCTTGCATATTTTACATAATTGACACATGTTCTATGTTTGGATATTGACTCTGGACTCTTGACTCATTGGATGACACAATTTAATCTAGGGAAGTAGCGAGGTAGCTTTAGGTGGGGTTACAGAACTCAACTTTTAGAAAACAGGAAAGAATACAGTAATCATGTTATATGTGAAGTAAGCTGATAAATGAAAAGATGATGAAACATTTGGTATTTAGTGATTAATGGAGCAACTCATAAAGAATCAGTAACTGTTAACATTATTGGTTGATGTTGGAGCTGGTTCATTAGTATCATTGCTGTCTTGTTATAACGATCTTGGCCTGGTTCCTTAAACTACGCCTAAAGGCCCAACGCATGGTTTTACTTGCGATGTCAGTGGTACATATGAGCTGTGAGATAGTGGTGCTCTCTCCTTTACTGCGGCTCTTCTTCAGCTGGATTTGCAGGTTGTAACACCTCTGGTTGTTGACAATAATGATACTCTGTATGTCAAGGTGAAGATGTTGAGATGTAAGCACACCGGACACGGGCTGATCTCGCAAGAGATAGTCCTCCCATTGTTGAATTAACTCTAATGCTTCATCACGTATATTGTTGGTGGGCCTTGTGATGTCGTCTTCAGCATCTTCTTCAGTTACAGTGATCACTCTGTGGTTGTTGTCTTCCCAAGTACAAATGCGTGGATTATCAGGTGACCGTTTGCTTCGGCGTGACATGGGATGCATGCAGGGTATCAAACTTGTGACTCCACAGTAATCCCAGTCGTCATTGTAGTTAGTGTAGCACCAACTATAATCATAGCCATGGGTTTCACACCTGTGATCTGAGCGACAAGGCACATTTTGGTAGGTGACGTCTGGTTGAGGTGAGCAGTATCCCCAGCTGCTTTCAGTGTAACACCAGTAGTACTCCTCTGAGTCACCGTACCGACAGGAATCAGTGCACACATCCCCATACCTGGTCATATGAGTCTTGGTCCTGGGTAGCACCTGGCCACAGTAGTCCCACCCCCCTGTCTCTAGGTAACACCAGTAGTATTTTTGTCCATATTTGTTGCAGGGGTAGTCTTTGTGACAGGGGTTACCATGGCAGTCAACATTGTTGCTTGGTGAGCAGTAATCCCACCCTTCACGGGAATTACACCAGTGGTAGCTTTGCCCGCGCTGTCCACAGTAGTCATCACACTGGACTCCATATGTGGAGGTGTAATGCTTTATTTGACAGTCAAAAGAGCATTCTTCATCTTGCCACTGGGAAAATACAGAGATCGGCCAAAGGGAGAAGCAGAGGATGAAGGTGAGCAACAGAGTGAGGAGTTTCCCTTGATCAGCCATGTCAGCTCAGTACTGGAGAGAGGAGGAGGGAGAGGGGAGCAACAGAAGACAGAAACCTATTACAATCATACATCATCCAGACCTGTCAAAACTCAAAAACTCAAGTGCTCAACCACCAGTGGTATTGATCGTTTCAGCATTTGGACTCAATGGTCTGTTTATAGAAATATGAACCTACAATTCCTTTCAACCTAAAAGCATTGGAGGTAGTAATTTAGCATCTTCAACTAAATCTAATGAGTGTTACAGCAAAATGACTCACAATAACTTGTTTCAACTCATCAAGCTGCACAAAGTATAAAACTCAATCTAGAGGCCAAAAATAAAACCGACTCACCGTCTGTTGTGATTGTCTGATGTCTGTTATTTGACACTTACAGTCTACTATATTTATACCTGCTGCCTGTATCAAAACCCTGGACTGAAGCCTTTTGCAGAACCTTGAACCTGGCTGTTCAAACATAACACAATGTTATTCAAACACAGTGGCCACTGCTTCAGTGTCTTTGATTCTGAATTACAACTTCAGTGTCATTACAGACCACACAAACCAGGCCTGTTGTCAGGGTGAGAAAAATACAGTTCAATTCTCAGTAGAATGAAGTAGGATTGAAGTCACCTAGACCTTTGATTGTTTGGGTTTTAATTGATGTAGAGTGTTGTTTTAAAAAGACATCAGGAGGACAGGTGGCTGCAGAGTGTATATTATTATTGACAGCCATATGATATTACAACTTGATTATAAGAACTTGTTATTGTGGTTCTGTAAACAAATACAACATGCACAGGTGTAGAGCTTTGGCTGCTGAGAGCTGATGACCCACTTTCTGAGGGTCATATGAGTGCAGAGGATAAATACACAAATATTTCACTTCTCCAGCCAATCAGAGCAGATTGACTCACTGGAAGTCAGGGGAAGATAAAAATAAACAAATACATGAAAAAACAAGCAGATGAATATTTTTTGGATTTCAGTTGTGTTTTGTACTTAAACCAAAATTAATAATTAATACATTTCCCTCATTTCATATGTTAATAGGTATTAACATTATTTAAAATCAATTAAAGATAAATATTCAGAATTTAAAGATGGATTTATATATATATATATATATATATATGAAAGCATTAAAACACATACAGTCAGATGTTTGCCCCATACCTAAAAGCCTACCTAAAAGAACCCAGGCTCAGTCGTAGAGTGGTAATTTATTTCCCTAACTTCCTGTGTAGGACAAATTAGCCCAGCTTTGACAGCGCAACTACACAACTACATCTCAGGGAGAAGACAAAGATGTTTGACAAAGAGTCAAGTGGCAGCCACAGCTCCTGGATTGATGTTACATCTGGAGTACCACAAGGGGGAGTCGTTTTACCTCTTTTTGCTCTACATGGCCACATGGGATGCTGTGTTCAACGGTACACCAGAAGTAGGATATGCAGATGACATAGGGTTGTCAAGAGGAATCCACCTATCCAGCATCATGATGGACACATCAATGCACCAGGAAGCACAATGGCTTGATGAATGGGCAGTGAAGAGGAATGGACAGAAATCAGTGGAGCTTCGCAAGGGACCTGACAGAACCTCCACCTCTGACGCTGGGAGGACAAGAGGTGCCCATAGTGCAGTCAACAGAATATCTTGGCTTTCATTTAGATTCAAAACACAGAGATGTGCACATTGAGAAGGTGGTAAAGAAAGCCTCCGAGTAGCTACACTATCTCACTGTCATGGCAAGACATGGACTACCAGCAGATGACCCTGTCACAGTCTACACCTCTCTAATAAGGCAGTGTCTGACATACGGCTCAGTGCTCTTGGTGGACTGCACAAAAAAAACAACAAGCTGAGCTGGAGCGAGTCCAGACACATGCCTGCAGGATCATTAGAAGAAGGGCTGGCAACACCTCACAAGCACTGCCTGCACTTCAGCGCAGGAGGAGGAGGCTAGTGTGCATTTGATAAAGGACACCCAGCATGGGATATAGCTGCACTTCCAGGATGCTCATAAACCACCATAAGTTACTGAACTGAAGGCCAGGACCAACAGGCTGAGAGTGAACGCAGCCTTGAGGCTTTACATTGAGACTATGGAAACATTGTTCCTTCATTTTTTGTGTGTTGCCAGCTGCATCTGCTTGATGGCGAGTGGCCTTGCCTGCTGTCCTGAAATCTTTAACTTGAAATGCCATCTTGTCTTGGTCTTTTATGTATTTCTATATGTTTTTGTAAAGTTTTTAAACTCTTTTATGCACTTTATTGTATTTTATAATGTTTTTAAACTTAACTGTAAAATTCTGCATTTTTCAGGGGGTCTTCTTGGCACCACTGCCAGCATGAAACAATAAATCAGATCATACCAACCATTTTCACATTTTCACATAAATACACATGACACGTATTTGATCCTCCAAAAATGTCCTGTTTATTGCATATTTAACATAATTAACACATTTTTTATGTTTGGATTATGACTCTGTACATTGAGTTACAATCAGAACTCAACTTTTAGAAAACAGGAAAGAATACAATGATCATGTTATATGTGAAGTAAGCTGATAAATGAAAAGATGATGAAACAGTTGGTATTTAGTGATTAATGGAGCAACTCATAAAGAATCAGTTTGCTAATGTGGAGCTTGATGCTAACTACACATTCTGTCAAACTCCAACATGTGGTCATTTTATGTGCATGCTGTGATAATCATTAGTCACATAAGTTTGAGTGATGTAACTGTTGACATTATTGGTTGATGTTGGAGCTGGTTCATTGGTACCATTGACGTCTTGTTATAACGATCTTGGCCTGGTCCCTTAAACTACGCCTAAAGGCCCAACGCATGGTTCTACCTGGGATGTCAGTGGTACATATGAGCTGTGAGATAGTGGTGCTCTGTCCTCTTCCACGGCTCGTATTCAGCTGGATTTGCAGGTTGTAACACCTCTGGTTATTCACATTAATGATACCCTGTATGTCAAGTCGAAGATTTTGAGAGCTTAGCACATTGGACACTGGCTGATCTCGCAAGAGGTACGTGTCCCATCGGTTGATTAACTCTAATGCTTCGTCATGGATATTGTTGGTGGGCCTTACGATGTTGTCTTGAGCATCTTCTATAGTTGCAGTGATCACTCTATGGTTGTTGTCTTCCCATGTACAGATGTTGTGTGGACCATTAGGTGACCGTTTGCTTCGGCGTGATATGGGATGCATGCAGGGTATCAAACTAGTGACTCCACAGTAATCCCAGTCGTCACGGTCGTTAGTGTAGCACCAATAATAATCATAGCCATGGGTTTCACACCTGTGACCTGAGCGACAAGGCTCCTTTTGGTAGGTGATGTCTCGCTGAGGTGAGCAGTACTCCCAGCCGTTTTCAGTGTAACACCAGTAGTACTCCTCTGAGTAACTTAACCGACAGGAATCAGTGCACACATCCCCATACCTGGTCATATGAGTCTTGGTCCTGGGTAGCACCTGGCCACAGTAGTCCCACCCCCCTTTCTCTAGGTAACACCAGTAGTAATTTTGTCCATATTTGTTGCAGGGGTAGTCTTTGCGACAGGGGTTACCATAGTAGTCAACATTGTTGCTTGGTGAGCAGTAATCCCACCCTAAACGGGAATTACACCAGTGGTAGCTTTCCCCTCGTTGTCCACAGTAGTCATCACACTGGACTCCATATGCGGAGGTGTAATGCTTTATTTGACAGTCAAAAGAGCATTCTTCATCTTGCCACTGGGAAAATACAGAGATCGGCCAAAGGGAGAAGCAGAGGATGCAGGTGAGCAACAGAGTGAGGAGTTTCCTTTGATCAGCCATGTCAGCTCAGTACTGGAGAGAGGAGGAGGGAGAGGAGAGCAACAGAATACAGAAACCTATTACAATCATACATCATCCAGACCTGTCAAAACTCAAAAACTCAAGTGCTCAACCACCAGTGGTATTGATCGTACGTCTAAATGGTAAATGGACTTTATGCTGTGCTCGTCTGTCATGTCTGACGCTGTTGCCAAGCCAGTGACTGAATCTGAGATTGGAGACAAACACTATGAAGAGATGCAGACTGCATGACCAAATCCACTCCTAGTTTGTCACCACTTTGTGAATGTACTACACAATCCTACAAAACTGAACTTATACTTAGATGAACTAGATGTTTGAAAAATTCTTTTCAAGTCAACTTCAGTGTTTCAGCATTTGGGCTCAATGGTCTGTTTATAGAAATATGAACCTAGATGTACAATCACAGTTTTGACGTATTTAATCTGTTGCCATAAACAACAATTTCTTTCAACCTGAAAGCATTGGAGGTAGTAATTTAGCATCTTCAACTAAATCTAATGAGTGTTACAGCAAAATGACTCACAATAACTTGTTTCAACTCATCAAGCTACACAAAGTACAAAACTCAATAAAACCGACTCACCGTCTGTTGTGATTGTCTGATGTCTGTTATTTGACACTTACAGTCTACCATATTTATACCTGCTGCCTGTCTCAAAAACCTGGACTGACGCCTTTTGCAGAACCTTGAACCTGGCTGATGAAACAGAACACAATGTTATTCAAACACAGTGGCCACTGCTTCAATGTCTTTGATTCTGAATGACAACTTCAGTGTCATTACAGACCACACAAACCAGGCCTGTTGTCAGGGTGAGAAAAATACAGTTCAACTCTCAATAGAATGAAGTAGGATTGAAGTCACCTAGACCTTTGATTGTTTGGGTTTTAATTGATGTAGAGTATTTGTTAGAGCCATTTCTTTGGGTTATGTGCGGGGTTTGGCTTGTTACCTGGTGGCCGCAGTGGGCGGCGTGTAGTGCTGTGGGAAGGGGGAGGTGTTAAATACCACAGCAGGTAATCACTGGGCAGGTGTGCTGCTGACAGGGGGGAAGCACACAGTTTTTGACCGTCCGCACCGTTCCTTTGTTTTATTGCAATTGTGATCTGTTATGTGAGCCCTTTGAGGTCAGCCTACAAGTTACTGTCCAGTAAGTGTACGCACAGTCGGCAAAGGTCCCTTGTGGTCAAGAGCGCAATAAAATGTGAGTTATTGTTACCCGGGATGTTTGGTGGTGGATCATTAATTGAACCCGGAAGGACGGCGGACGCGTCAACTTGTAAATCAGTTCAGCAGCCCCTCAGTGGCTTAGGTTCGTTTTGTTGTTTTTGGTTAGTAAGAACAAGTCACTATAGTATTGTTTTAAAAAAGACATCAGGAGGACAGGTGGCTGCAGAATGTATATTATTATTGACAGCCATATGATATTACAACTTGATTATAAGAACTTGTTATTGTGGTTCTGTAAACAAATACAACGTGCACAGGTGCAGAGCTTTGGCTGCTGAGAGCTGATGACCCACTTTCTGAGAGTCATATGAGTGCAGAGGATAAATACACAAATATTTGACTTCTCCAGCCAATCAGAGCAGATTGACTGACTGGAAGTCAGGGGAAGATAAAAATAAACAAATACATGAATAAACAAGCAGATGAATATTTTTTTGATTTCAGTTGTGTTTTATACTTAAACCAAAATTAATACATTTCCCTCATTTCATATGTTAATAGGTATTAACATTATTTAAAATCAATTGAAGATAAATATTCAGAATTTAAAGATATATATATATATATGTGTGTGTGTGTGTGTGTGTGTGTGTACATACATAAAAGCATTAAAACACATACAGTCAGATGTTTGCCCCATACCTAAAAGCCTACCTAAAAGAACCCAGGCTCAGTCGTAGAGTGGTAATTTATTTCCCTAACTTCCTGTGCAGGACAAATTAGCCCAGCTTTGACAGCGTAACTACACAACTACATCTCAGGGAGAAGACAAAGATGTTTGACAAAGAGTCAAGTGGCAGCCACAGCTCCTGGATTGATGTTACATCTGGAGTACCACAAGGGGGAGTCGTTTTATCTCTTTTTGCTCTACATGGCCACATGGGATGCTGTGTTCAACGGTACACCAGAAGTAGGATATGCAGATGACATAGGGTTGTCAAGAGGAATCCACCTATCCAGCATCATGATGGACACATCAATGCACCAGGAAGCACAATGGCTTGATGAATGGGCAATGAAGAGGAACGGACAGAAATCAGTGGAGCTTCGCAAGGGACCTGACAGAACCTCCACCTCTGATGCTGGGAGGACAAGAGGTGCCCGTTGTGCGGTCAACAGAATACCTTGGCTTTCATTTAGATTCAAAACACAGAGATGTGCACATTGAGAAGGTGGTAAAGAAAGCCTCCGAGTAGCTACACTATCTCACTGTCATGGCAAGACATGGACTACCTGCAGATGACCCTGTCACAGTCTACACCTCTCTAATAAGGCAGTGTCTGACATACGGCTCAGTGCTCTTGGTGGACTGCACAAAAAAAAACAACAAGCTGAGCTGGAGCGAGTCCAGACACATGCCTGCAGGATCATTAGAAGAAGGGCTGGCAACACCTCACAAGCACTGCCTGCACTTCAGCCCAGGAGGAGGAGGCTAGTGTGCATTTGATAAAGGACACCCAGCATGGGGTATAGCTGCACTTCCAGGATGCTCAGAAACCACCGTAAGTTACTGAACTGAAGGCCAGGACCAACAGGCTGAGAGTGAACGCAGCGTTGAGGCTTTACATTGAGACTATGGAAACATTGTTCCTTCATTTTTTGTGTGTTGCCAGCTGCATCTGCTTGATGGCGAGTGGCCTTGCCTGCTGTCCTGAAATCTTTAACTTGAAATGCCATTTTGTCTTGGTCTTTTATGTATTTCTATATGTTTTTGTAAAGTTTTTAAACTCTTTTATGCACTTTATTGTATTTATAATGTTTTTAAACCTAACTGTAAAATTCTGCATTTTTCAGGGGGTCTTCTTGGCACCACTGCCAGCATGAAACAATAAATCAGATCATACCAACCATTTTCACATTTTCACATAAATACACATGACACGTATTTGATCCTCCAAAAATGTCCTGTTTATTGCATATTTAACATAATTAACACATTTTTTATGTTTGGATTATGACTCTGTACATTGAGTTACAATCAGAACTCAACTTTTAGAAAACAGGAAAGAATACAATGATCATGTTATATGTGAAGTAAGCTGATAAATGAAAAGATGATGAAACAGTTGGTATTTAGTGATTAATGGAGCAACTCATAAAGAATCAGTTTGCTAATGTGGAGCTTGGTGCTAACTACACATTCTGTCAAACTCCAACATGTGGTCATTTTATGTGCATGCTGTGATAATCATTAGTCACATAAGTTTGAGTGATGTAACTGTTGACATTATTGGTTGATGTTGGAGCTGGTTCATTAATATAATTGCTGTCTTGTTATAATGATCTTGGCCTGGTTCCTTAAACTACGCCTAAAGGCCCAACGCATGGTTCTACCTGGGATGTCAGTGGTACATATGAGCTGTGAGATAGTGGTGCTCTCTCCTCTTCCATGGTTCGTATTCAGATGGATTTGCAGGTTGTAACACCACTGATTGCTCACATTAATGATATTCTGTATGTCAAGTCGAAGATTTTGAGACCATAGCACATTGGACACTGGCTGATCTCTCAAGAGGTTGTTCTCCCATCGGTTGATTAAGTCTAATGCTTCGTTATGGATATTGATGTTGGGCTTTGTGATGTTGTCTTGAGCATATTCTTCAGTTACAGTGATCACTCTGTTGTTGTCGTCTTCCCATGTACAGATGTTGTGTGGACCATCAGGTGACCGTTTGCTTCGGCGTGATATGGGATGCATGCAGGGTATCAAACTAGTGACTCCACAGTAATCCCAGTTGTCACTGTCGTTGGTGTAGCACCAGTAATACGTTTTGTTATGTTTGTCACACCTGTGATCTGAGTGACAAGTCACATTTTGGTAGGTGACGTCTCGTTGAGGTGAGCAGTACTCCCAGCTGCTTTCAGTGGAACACCAGTAGTATTTCTCTGACTCACCGTACCGACAGGCATCAGTGCACACATCCCCATACCTGGTCATGTGAGTCTTGGAGCTGTGTAGCACCTGGCCACAGTAGCCCCACCCCCCTTTCTCTAGGTAACACCAGTAGTATTTTTGTCCATATTTGTTGCAGGGGTAGTCTTTGTGACAGGGGTTACCATAGCGGTCAACATTGTTGCTTGGTGAGCAGTAATCCCACCCTTTACGGGAGTTACACCAGTGGTAGCTTTGCCCTCGCTGTCCACAGTAGTCATCACACTGGACTCCATATGTGGAGGTGTAATGCTTTATTTGACAGTCAAAAGAGCATTCTTCATCTTCCAACTGGGAAAATACAGAGATCGGCCAAAGGGAGAAGCAGAGGATGAAGGTGAGCAACAGAGTGAGGAATTTCCTTTGATCTGCCATGTCAGCTCAGTACTGGAGAGAGGAGGAGGGAGAGGGGAGCAACAGAAGACAGAAACCTATTACAATCATACATCATCCAGACCTGTCAAAACTCAAAAACTCAAGTGCTCAACCACCAGTGGTATTGATCGTATGTCTAAATGGTAAATGGACTGTATGATGTGCTCGTCTGTCATGTCTGACGCTGTTGCCAAGCCAGTGACTGAATCTAAGATTGGAGACAAACACTATGAAGAGATGCAGACTGCATGACCAAATCCACTCCTAGTTTGTCACCACTTTGTGAATGTACTACACAATCCTACAAAACTGAACTTATACTTAGATGAACTAGATGTTTGAAAAATTCTTTTCAAGTCAACTTCAGTGTTTCAGCATTTGGGCTCAATGGTCTGTTTATAGAAATATGAACCTAGATGTACAATCACATTTTTGACGTATTTAATCTGTTGCCATAAAAAACAATTCCTTTCAACCTGAAAGCATTGGAGGTAGTAATTTAGCATCTTCAACTAAATCTAATGAGTGTTACAGCAAAATGACTCACAATAACTTGTTTCAACTCATCAAGCCACACAAAGTATAAAACTCAATCTAGAGGCCAAAAATACTCACCATCTGTTGTGATTGTCGGATGTCTGTTATTTGACACTTACAGTCTACCATATTTATACCTGCTGCCTGTCTCAAAAACCTGGACTGACGCCTTTTGCAGAACCTTGAACCTGGCTGATAAAACAGAACACAATGTTATTCAAACACAGTGGCCACTGCTTCAATGTCTTTGATTCTGAATGACAACTTCAGTGTCATTACAGACCACACGAACCAGGCCTGTTGTCAGGGTGAGAAAAATACAGTTCAACTCTCAGTAGAATGAAGGAGGATTGAAGTCACCTAGACCTTTGATTGTTTGGGTTTTAATTGATGTAGAGTATTTGTTAGAGCCATTTCTTTGGGTTATGTGCGGGGTTTGGCTTGTTACCTGGTGGCCGCAGTGGGCGGCGTGTAGTGCTGTGGGAAGGGGGAGGTGTTAAATACCACAGCAGGTAATCACTGGGCAGGTGTGCTGCTGACAGGGGGGAAGCACACAGTTTTTGACCGTCCGCACCGTTCCTTTGTTTTATTGCAATTGTGATCTGTTATGTGAGCCCTTTGAGGTCAGCCTACAAGTTACTGTCCAGTAAGTGTACGCACAGTCGGCGAAGGTCCCTTGTGGTCAAGAGCGCAATAAAATGTGAGTTATTGTTACCCGGGATGTTTGGTGGTGGATCATTAATTGAACCCGGAAGGACGGCAGACGCGTCAACTTGTAAATCAGTTCAGCAGCCCCTCAGTGGCTTAGGTTCGTTTTGTTGTTTTTGGTTAGTAAGAACAAGTCACTATAGTATTGTTTTAAAAAAGACATCAGGAGGACAGGTGGCTGCAGAGTGTATATTATTATTGACAGCCATATGATATTACAACTTGATTATAAGAACTTGTTATTGTGGTTCTGTAAACAAATACAACGTGCACAGGTGCAGAGCTTTGGCTGCTGAGAGCTGATGACCCACTTTCTGAGGGTCATATGAGTGCAGAGGATAAATACACAAATATTTGACTTCTCCAGCCAATCAGAGCAGATTGACTGACTGGAAGTCAGGGGAAGATAAAAATAAACAAATACATGAATAAACAAGCAGATGAATATTTTTTTGATTTCAGTTGTGTTTTATACTTAAACCAAAATTAATACATTTCCCTCATTTCATATGTTAATAGGTATTAACATTATTTAAAATCAATTAAAGATAGATATTCAGAATTTAAAGATGGATTTATATGGATATGGATATGGATATGGATTTATATGAAAGCATTAAAACACATACAGTCAGATGTTTGCCCCATACCTAAAAGCCTACCTAAAAGAACCCAGGCTCAGTCGTAGAGTGGTAATTTATTTCCCTAACTTCCTGTGTAGGACAAATTAGCCCAGCTTTGACAGCGTAACTACACAACTACATCTCACGGAGAAGACAAAGATGTTTGACAAAGAGTCAAGTGGCAGCCACAGCTCCTGGACCAATGTTACATCTGGAGTACCACAGGGGGAGTCGTTTTATCTCTTTTTGCTCTACATGGCCACATGGGATGCTGTGTTCAACGGTACACCAGAAGTAGGATATGCAGATGACATAGGGTTGTCAAGAGGAATCCACCTATCCAACATCATGATGGACACATCAATGCACCAGGAAGCACAATGGCTTGATGAATGGGCAATGAAGAGGAACGGACAGAAATCAGTGGAGCTTCGCAAGGGACCTGACAGAACCTCCACCTCTGATGCTGGGAGGACAAGAGGTGCCCGTTGTGCGGTCAACAGAATACCTTGGCTTTCATTTAGATTCAAAACACAGAGATGTGCACATTGAGAAGGTGGTAAAGAAAGCCTCCGAGTAGCTGCACTATCTCACTGTCATGGCAAGACATGGACTACCTGCAGATGACCCTGTCACAGTCTACACCTCTCTAATAAGGCAGTGTCTGGAATACGGCTCAGTGCTCTTGGTGGACTGCACAAAAAAAAACAACAAGCTGAGCTGGAGCGAGTCCAGACACATGCCTGCAGGATCATTAGAAGAAGGGCTGGCAACACCTCACAAGCACTGCCTGCACTTCAGCCCAGGAGGAGGAAGCAGATGTGCATTTGATAAAGGACACCCAGCATGGGGTATAGCTGCACTTCCAGGATGCTCAGAAACCACCGTAAGTTACTGAACTGAAGGCCAGGACCAACAGGCTGAGAGTGAACGCAGCCTTGAGGCTTTACATTGAGACTATGGAAACATTGTTCCTTCATTTTTTGTGTGTTGCCAGCTGCATCTGTTTGATGGCGAGTGGCCTTGCCTGCTGTCCTGAAATCTTTAACTTGAAATGCCATTTTGTCTTGGTCTTTTATGTATTTCTATATGTTTTTGTAAAGTTTTTAAACTCTTTTATGCACTTTATTGTATTTTATAATGTTTTTAAACTTAACTGTAAATTTCTGCATTTTTCAGGGGGTCTTCTTGGCACCACTGCCAGCATGAAACAATAAATCAGATCATACCAACCATTTTCACATTTTCACATAAATACACATGACACGTATTTGATCCTCCAAAAATGTCCTGTTTATTACATATTTAACATAATTAACACATTTTTTATGTTTGGATTATGACTCTGTACATTGAGTTACAATCAGAACTCAACTTTTAGAAAACAGGAAAGAATACAATGATCATGTTATATGTGAAGTAAGCTGATAAATGAAAAGATGATGAAACAGTTGGTATTTAGTGATTAATGGAGCAACTCATAAAGAATCAGTTTGCTAATGTGGAGCTTGATGCTAACTACACATTCTGTCAAACTCCAACATGTGGTCATTTTATGTGCATGCTGTGATAATCATTAGTCACATAAGTTTGAGTGGTGTAACTGTTGACATTATTGGTTGATGTTGGAGCTGGTTCATTAGTATCATTGACGTCTTGTTATAACGATCTTGGCCTGGTCCCTTAAACTACGCCTAAAGGCCCAACGCATGGTTCTACCTGGGATGTCAATGGTACATATGATCTGTGAGATAGTGGTGCTCTGTCCTCTTCCACGGCTTGTATTCAGCTGGATTTGCAGGTTGTAACACCTCTGGTTATTCACATTAATGATACCCTGTATGTCAAGTCGAAGATTTTGAGACCATAGCACATTGGACACTGGCTGATCTCGCAAGAGGTGGGTGTCCCATCGGTTGATTAACTCTAATGCTTCGTTATGAATATTGTTGTTGGGCCTTACAATGTTGTCTTGAGCATCTTCTATAGTTGCAGTGATCACTCTGTGGTTGTTGTCTTCCCATGTACAGATGTTGTGTGGACCATTAGGTGACCGTTTGCTTCGGCGTGATATGGGATGCATGCAGGGTATCAAACTAGTGACTCCACAGTAATCCCAGTCGTCATGGTCGTTAGTGTAGCACCAATAATAATCATAGCCATGGGTTTCACACCTGTGATCTGAGCGACAAGGCACATTTTGGTAGGTGATATCTCGCTGAGGTGAGCAGTACTCCCAGCTGTTTTCAGTGTAACACCAGTAGTACTCCTCTGAGTAACTTAACCGACAGGAATCAGTGCACACATCCCCATACCTGGTCATATGAGTCTTGGTCCTGGGTAGCACCTGGCCACAGTAGTCCCACCCCCCTTTCTCTAGGTAACACCAGTAGTAATTTTGTCCATATTTGTCGCAGGGGTAGTCTTTGCGACAGGGGTTACCATAGTAGTCAACATTGTTGCTTGGTGAGCAGTAATCCCACCCTATACGGGAATTACACCAGTGGTAGCTTTCCCCTCGCTGTCCACAGTAGTCGTCACACTGGGCTCCACCTATGGAGGTGTAATGCTTTATTTGACAGTCAAAGGAGCATTCTTCATCTTGCCACTGGGAAAATACAGAGATCAGCCAAAGGGAGAAGCAGAGGATGAAGGTGAGCAACAGAGTGAGGAATTTCCTTTGATCCGCCATGTCAGCTCAGTACTGGAGAGAGGAGGAGGGAGAGGGAGCAACAGAAGACAGAAACCTATTACAATCATACATCATCCAGACCTGTCAAAACTCAAAAACTCAAGTGCTCAACAACTGCTCAACCACCAGTGGTATTGATTGTGCATCTAAATGGTAAATGGACTTTATACAGTCCTTTTCTAGTCTCAACAACTAATTAAAATGCCTTAACACTAGTCAAGTTCACCAAGTTTAACGCATTCATACAACACTTCTACTTACACTTTTTGTGTTTATCAAACATCTATACACACTTTCATCAGGAGCAATTTTGGCTTCAGTGTCTTGCCTGAGGACAGTTGGACATGGGACTGGGAGCCAGCAACCTTCTGATTGGTGGACAACCCGCTTCTCTTCCTGAGCTGCAGCTGCTGCTATAATGTTTATGCAGTGTGTTTCTGAAAAGCAGGCTCCTGAATCCATGTCTGACGCTGTTGCAAAGCCAATGACTGAATCTAAGACTGGATACCAACACTATGAAGACACCACTCCTTGAATGTACTCCACAATCCCACAATCCTGAAAACTGGAGCCAAAAACTGCAGTTTTTTGACTGGTCCCTTGAGTCTAGCTTAAATCCCCATAGGTATATGTGATAAACCCATCTAAGGAATTATTACGTAAAACATATATTCCACTACTTTTAATGACCCAGACGTTGTTGAATCGATTTCAAACGTTTGTCAAAGGTTTTTTTTCACAACGTATTTGAAATTTTCCAAAGGTCAGTGTTTCAGCATTTTGGCCCAGTGATCTGTTTGCACAGGCCTCTTCAACAAAAAGTGTCCTCATTATAGAAAGAGCTGAGACTGTTGTGGAAGCTGTGATTGAAAATATTTGGCTGTTATGTTCAATGCAACAAGCCTATAGAAGGTGAAGTTAAGAAATAACGTTGTAAAGTAGAAAATTCCTTGAGCTCTCGGAGGGTCACAGCTAAATATGGAAATATGAATCTCGAGGCACAGAGTTTTGACATATTTAATATTTTAACTGTTGACATAAACAATAATCCCTTTCGACCTGTGAAAGCATTGGAGATAGCAATTTAGCATCGTCAATTAAAGCAAATCTAATGAGTTACAGCAAAATGACTCAGGTGTTACTCGTGTTAACGTCATCAAGCTGCAAAACGTATAAAACAAGAATTTCAGTCTAGAAGCAAAAAAAAAAAAAAAAAAAAAAAAAAATGAAACCAACTCACTGTCTGTTGTGATTGTCTGATGTCTGTTATATGACACTTACAGTCAGACACTGCCCGTCTCAAAATCTTGGACTGGTGGCCCAGTGTCTGAGGGTCGTATGAGGACAAACACACAAATATTTCACGTGACTTCCAGTCAGCCAATCTGCTCTGCTCTTGAACTCAGGGGAAGATAAAATAAATAAACAAATCCTACTAAGTGTTTTGTATTTAACACAAAATTAATACGTTTTCTTAATGTTATATGTTAATAGGCTTTGGAATAGAAACTGTAATAAGAATGTAATGAATCCATTAATACCTTTTATCAGATTTATTAGATTTGAGTCTTTTTTTTATTTCATAATTTTTGTTCTATGTCCGAAAATGCACAGTTCCTGTCTTTGCATTTCTGTCATTTGTACTGAAGGTTAATTAGTTATTTCATTTTTTTGATCATGTGCACATATAGTACAGTCAGTCATCAATCCATCAATCAATCAATCAGGAATTCATTCATTCATAACATAATACTTTTTTTTTAAAGAGTAGGCTGAAGATATTAACCTTGTGTATAACCTACCTATCCCTACTTCTTATTTCTTCCCACTAGATCAACATATACAGGTAATTATAATTCCAATGTTGCAAACAAGTGTTCCCAAAAAAAACATTTCAAACTCAAAGCACAAATGTATTAATAGAAATATTAACCCAATGATGATAATAATAATAAAAAGGTTCAGATAGAACGTGACCCAATTTGAATGATTCAGGGGAAATCTAACAAACACTAAAACTGCCACAACAGCACCTTCTGGCACATGTACTGGGTCGCTGTGAAGTAACTGATTCTTTTGGCAAAAAAAGATAAAGAAAAGTCCCAAACATTGAAACTTTGACTCATAGATCAGGTTGAAACTCTTCATCTGGAAAGAGTACGTTTCATTATGCAGGAAATAGTTGCACAGAGGCCAGATGTTCAACGGTGGATCAGTTCAGTCCAGATCCCTCCGTTGAAGCCGAGACAAGAGCCTCCCAAGCTGTTTTCAGAGGAAATGAAACTCGGCCCTGCTCCCTGTCACAGTCGCTCATCAGCTACACCTGTAGGACTTTATCACCTGCCATAAAACAGAATTGCAGTGGGAGGAGGACGGTGAGGTCAGCTCTTAAACACCTGTTATTCAGGTGATCGATTCAGTGACAGCTGTGGAAGTTCTGGGTAAACACCACCCGAGCCAACATGGAGCCTGGCGGTTTGATGCGGACTTGTCTCCTCGTTGCGTCCATTTGTGTGTTTGTCGTTAAAGGAAGTCCCATAGGTGAGTGGAGCCTGACAGGTTGGATTTCCTAGAGTTTAGAAATGAACAAATGTGGCTCAGAGTGGTTTATGAAAACTAAGTCTTTAGATTATGATCTTGACTCAGTATGATTCAGGACAAAAGACCAGATTTCTGTTTTTTCTCTCTGTTTAAAATCAGAGAAACACATCATTGTGAAATGGATCCGTCATGGAGCCTCAGATCATTTAGATTTGTATTGTTCCAAAGTCCAATGTCAGGTGTTGTAATCAAGAACAAAAGCCTGCAGCAGGATCATGATTGTATCTCTGACTCCTCCTCTTGGCAGGGCTGACAGACTTGAACCAGATTTGTGAGGTTTCTCCTTAGTCAATAGATTCCTGATGATGATGATGATGATGATGATGATGATGGTCAGATGGTCAGATCTCTGACTGTATCTGTTGTTACTGACTGTATGTACAGTATCCAACCCGTCTGTGCAATGTGCAGAGAGTTCAGGTTAAATGAAGACACTCAATATTCCTTTTAATCAAAGAAGATCGTCTAACCTCCGAGCTGTGTCCAGCTGGCAGAAAATGTTCCTCCTCTAGAAAACTTCCACAGAAATTCAACAGAAACAGAACTGATCGATGTCAGGTGTCATTGACTGTCACCATGGTGATATCGGTCTGAAAATGAGATTTTTGTGAACCAAAGTAGACGATGACTTTTCAGTGGTGTTGGGGCTCCTTCCTGGAAGAGCTGAAGCTAATCTGTTGAACTGATGGCTGCTCGAAATGTGTGTGCGTGTGTGTGTGTGTGTGTGTCACACCAAAATTGCAAGTCAGGCTTGGCTAATCAACTGATCTAAGGCAGCTGTTTGTGTCCAACTGCACTCAGAGGTTGCCATAGTGACAGATAACGCTGTTGCTAACTGTTAGCAGCAGTGCCAGTAGCCACAGTGGCTGCAGAGACAGTATGTCTACATTTCCATGAACTCCGTATGTGACATTGTTGTTGACATGGGGAAGCAGAATTTGAGTGAGGCGTTCAGGGACACCCAGCAGTACTGGTGTATCGTAATTCACAGAGCTTGTAAAACGTCTGAACTTTGGCACAAACTAACACTTGGACTGTACATGTCCTTACATCAGAGTGATGTCACCATATATGTCACTTATTACACACCCATCCTCTGAATTTATAAAGACATACGTTTACAACATAAACATATAAACATGTTAAATATATTCAATATCTTTATGATGAATTCTTGTATGTTGTAACTTTATAATCTATGGTATATATTTGATTTATTAATGCAAGTTTATCAAAACAGCATAAATATTAAAACAATGTTATTAATCTACAATTATCATATATGTTAATCATTATCATGTCTGTACAGGCTGGATGTGCATGTAAACATATTTCTGATACATTTCCTTACATGTATGTATTTTACTTTTTTGTGTACATGCATTATTGTGTGGGTCAAAGGTCAAGATCAGCCTCAACAGTTTCTGTGGGAAAGAGCACGTTCACCAACATGCTGTAGATCCTCACAGAAAAAATTTGACTGAAAGTGAATTTCCAAGATTTATCAAGTCAAATATGTGTCTGCTTTCTTTTCACCTGGACTTTTCTCTGCTCCTGAAGCTACTACAACCATCGACTGTGCTGCAGGCAGTAATTCACATGTGGGAGCAGTGGATGAAGGATACACAGGTGAGGTGGATACTAACCTTCCTTTTAAAATATCTGTTCATTTAATGTTAATAAATCAGACCCACAAATATAAAGTGGTTTCATGGGTAACTTGGTAAGTCTATGACCATACTTTATATACTGTACTGTGTTAACTACTGTTAAATACAATTATCTTTCATTTATTTGACTAACAATGTGACACCTCTGTTGGATTATAACCAGGGGATGTGGAGGTGCTGAATGGCATCGAGGCAGGAAGTAATGTGAAGCTGGTGCCCCACATCTTCCCCAACCACCTGGAGTTTCTGGAGCTGAGCTTCACGGTCGGAGACACCAGCGCAACGGTTCGCACCAAGAAGCCGCTGGACGCAGACCAACTTTCCGGGGTAAACAACAACAATGATGACAACTTGGTCTCAGAGGAAGCAGAATTATTAGAGGAGCTAGACGTTATTCACTGGCTGTACAGGTCAGGGTTTCCATCAGTGCAAATGGGAAAATGAATAAATGTTACCTACAAAACGTTCGTCGTGTCTCCCAACAATACAAACTCCAGCATCTTCTAACTAAAGCATGAAAACGTTTGTTGTGGTCGTTTTATCAGGGGAAGATTGTGGTTTTGGTTAAATGTTGAAAGAGACAAAATCATGTTACACACATCACTTTATTCATCTTTAACCATCAATATCAGGTTTATTTACCTTCATTGTATTGAACACATCCTCAGCGTCTGTTCATGTCTTACAGAGTGACGGCTCCTTGTTTTACTCTGTCATGTGTGACAGCTTTAGCAAGGTGGGTGAAATCACAGAGCTGCACAGTTCATTCAGTAATTTTACAAAACACAGTGTTTCAAATATTGTTTTAACTTTGCAGTACAACAACACGCGCACACTGAAAGTCAACGACCTCAACGACAACGCCCCAGAGTTTGAACAAAAGTCCTACACCAAAAATGTCCTAGAGGTCAGTTACTGAGGTCTGTTGTCACCACGGCAACAACATCATTCAACTGTCATTCAGCTGTTTGTTTTTTCAGACACAAGATGTTGACTCTGAGATTCTTCGAGTGACGGCGGTGGACGCAGACGGGTCACCTGAAAACAAGACAGTCACATATTCTCTTGTAAGAACAAGTCAACTCATGTACAGTCAGTGTTTCTTCAGTGGAAACAGACAGAGTCTCTAAAAACTCATGGAGCGTTATCGTGTTTGAATGTGTGTATTTCCTGAGTCCAAAACAGTATTACTGTACTACAGTAACTGATGTACAGAAAGGACAAAATTGAAATTGTTCAAAATAAACATTCATTCAGAGTGTCAAATAATATATCTATAATGAGAAATGTGGAAACATGACGGTAACTTTCTTTCAGGAGCCAGTGTCGGAAGACTTCATGTTGACCAACTCAGGGGCTTTTATTTTGAAGAGACGATTGAACTACAATTTAGTCCAAAAGTACAACTTCGTCGTGACGGCAAAGGTGAGAAGACGATTCACATCAGCACCAGCTCGTATGTATGAGTGATGTAAGAGCTGTTTTAAAGAACATGAATGAACTTGTCTCCAGGACAAGTGGGGGCTGAACGACACGGCTACTGTGCTGATTAACGTGGTCGACTTTGACAACTTGAACCCTGTTTTCAGCCACAACCTGTACCAGGCTTTTATACCAGAGAACCAGGTGAGTCTGCAGCATGCCTCTGCCTGGGGGCTCTCTTGTCTTGGCGCATACAGTAGATATTGAGTGTTTTCTTTCATTTTCACTTGTGTAATTTTAATGTTGAATTTGATTGACATGTGTTTGATATAAATGACAGAGGGGGAGTTTCCGTACCATTGTACCAGAAGCGATTGAGGCCCAGGATGGAGACAAAGGGATCAACGTCACTTTAACGTACAGCATCAGTGCAGGTGAAAGCTCTGAATTCAGCTCAGACTTCTGGATGACACGTCAACACGTCACACACAGCACGTGAAACAAAACACCAAGTGTTCCTCGTGGTTTGTGTTCACAGTGTCTCCAGACATCTACCTGAACAACTTCAACATGAACTCCCACAGTGGAGTTGTGTCTGTGGTGACGGCCTTCGACAGAGAGGAGATGAACAGCAGCATGATCTCCATCAACATCAAGGTACCAACGTTTCATATCGGCCTTCAGCAGCTCAGTGTTGTTCTTAGTCTGTAGAGACTAAATGTGCACATACACCCTCACTGACCACTTCCCCTTCCTGGTGCTCAGCTTCAAGTTCAGCAGATCCTCTTGACCTTGTCTTTATGTCTAAATGAGTTGAGTTGCTCTCATGTGTTTGGCCTATTAGATATTTATATTATAGAGAAGTTGAACATTGCACCCAATAAAGGTTAAAAGAGCTATTTGTATGTTTTACAATAAGGCCAGTGTTAGTGTTTACCACCGTTGCCATGGTTGCATGTGTGATTATCTGAGATAATTCTGGCCGTCTCTCACTCTCTCTGCAGGCAGCTCAGACGGACGACAACTTGAAGACGGCTGATGCTGTGGTGTCCGTCACTGTTGAGGATGTGAATGATGAGGATCCAGCGTTTGACCAATCAGACTACGACGTAAATCTTCTGGAAAACTCCCCCAACAACGCTGTTGTCTTTAAAGCCATCGTCACTGACCGGGATCAGGTAGACTTCCTGTTTAAAACCACACTAAAGTAAAACTCAGTTCTATTGCTCAAGGATTAGGGGCAGAAATATCCCCCTTTGAAACGAGACACCGTCACTAAACCTCAGTTCATCACCATGTGCATCATGATGCATTGGTTGAAGACGTGGAGGGTTAGACATGAAAATACATAAAAGTGAGGGACTGTCATGCAAATCATCGACAACGATGTAACGTTAGCAAACAAACAGGTTACTGGCAAAGATTTGAAAAATTTCCATGGGTTGTAGGATATGGTCACAAGATTAAATGTGACATAAAAAGTTTGTCGAAATCTAAAACTCCTGATTAGAATAAAATGATAGAAAGGAAAATATTCACATTTATCTCTTTGGTTGCATGTTCAGCCATCTTGCTGGTGTGTCCAGTGTATTCTGGGAAATCTGCCATATCTCTTTGTTTGGAGTGCGGTTCAAAGTCCTACCCCTTCGTTCACAAGTGAATGGTGAATAACCCAGTGGTTAGACATGCAATTGGACATTAACGTTCTCCGTGGTTGGTAACTGGGCGCTGGTGATCTGTTGGGTAGTTTCCAGTGGACCATTTGCCAAACCACAAAATAAATGGTGGTTAAAGTCCACCCAGATCCAGACACGTAATGATGCCGCTGCACCTTCTCAACCAGGGTGGGGGAGTTTAGAGGTTTATCAGGTAAGATCATCAGAGATGTGGATGCCAAGGAGCTTGAACATCGCTCCACTACAGCTGTGGTGATACAGATGCATGGCTCCTGATGTCCATGATAATATATTTGGCCATCTGCGTTGTCAGTGCCACATGTAGCCAGGTGCTGAACCTCATCCCTGTTGGCGATCTCATCGTTACCAATGTGGTGTCATCTGCGAACATGGAGAACAGAGGAGGGGCAGTGTTCAGGGAGGACTTGTCTATCTCAACAAACTTAGAAAGAAATCTCTTTTCTGTTCATTTTTCTTGTTCCAAGGGAGGATTTGTGGGAACTTTGCAGATCCTTCCAGAATCCGTTCCTTTCTCCATCAGTCCTGACGGCACAGTCACAGTGAAAAACTCCACGGCTCTGGACAGGGAGGCCACAGAAGTCATCAACTTTCAGGTAAACTGAAACTCATCCATTCATCAGTCAGAACTCTGTTTGTTTCAGCTGAAGGTGGAGAAAAGATAATGTGCATGTTGTGGACTGTTTTCAGCAGTGGATTAATCCACATTGATCTGATCACAAGATCCATGTGACCAGATTTATCCTTTCACGTTACAGCTGTACCCAAATTCACCATAATCCAAACTGAGCTGCTGTTGTTTTGTTAATTAAAGATTGAGGCACGGGAGACGAGTCCCCCCAGCACAGTCGTAACCGCACCGGTCAAGGTGACTCTCCTGGATGAGAACGACAACAGTCCAAAATTTACCAGCAACACATATGAGGGAAAAGTGTTTGCCAATCAGACAGTGGGGATGCTGTTGGTCCAGGTGAGTGATTGAAACAGTTTCTGACTGTTGTTGTCAGTTAAATCCAATGCACATTTTAAAGGGGGGGTATCTTTAAAACATATATTATTATTACCACCTAGAAACAGAGTAACATTACACTGTTTTACCTCTGGCCTGAGATTTGAAGTTGGTTCAATTCATATTATTTTGAGAAAAATCTTCCTTTCATTTGAAAGTTGTCGAAATTATAGCAAATAATTAACTATGGAGTTCCACAAGGTTCAATTTAAGGTCCCATTCTTTTTCTTTGCACTACATGAAGGCTGGACTTCACCAACAAGGTTTAACTTTTAAACCAGATTAAATCCAGGTTCAAATAGAAATTCTGTTGCAGCAAACTAGATTCAAATGAACCAAGGTTTAAGGTTAAATTTAAACCTCTTTTAATCTCAGTTTTTACTTTAAACCAAAGATTCAATTTAAAAACTTTATACTCCAGTTTAAACTGTGATCTCGGGTTAAATTAAATCTGCACGGGATGAGATGGATCAAAGTTAGCTTTACTTTGAAAGGGTGTCATTTTAAACCTGGATTAACCCATGTTAAACATAGTTTTAATAAACTTTATTACTAATTGCAGCCCAAGTGGATGTACTGTACTGAAGTTTACAGCTTAATGAGTTGTTATTTAAAAGCGCTCCATAGGTCATTCTTCATTGCTCTGACGGTGTTGACAGTGTTGGCAACTATTTATTATATGTTTGGAAAATAATCTTGGTTCTGCAACTCAAAGATAACGGCTGAGGATCCAGACGCTGGTGTAAATGGGCAGATCAAATACTCTATTGACTTTGGGAACAACGATGGCTACTTCTCCATCAGTGAAGACTCTGGAGCTGTCTCACTGGCTAAAACCATCCCACTGGTGGACAACAAGATTTTGACCTTCCCTCTCTACGTCACAGCCAGAGATGGTAGAGCTTCACAGTTTGTCTTGCTGAGTGTCCAGCACTACCTCCTGCTGCTGCTGCTGCTGCTGCTTCCCACAATCAGTTATTCAAATTCAAGAATCACTTGTCTTCACTCTGATGATTCAGCTGCTTCAAAGAGACAATATGCACGAAATTACTATTCCAGTAAGTGTTGGAACGAATACTGGACATTAATTCAATCTTATAGCTGATTCCTCAACTGTAGGTTCTGTGTCTCTGCTGAGGCTTTTGAACCTTTGAAAGACTGCAGCTCAGTCTGTGGAGTCACTCCCCTCACCTTTGTCACTATCAAAACAGCTGTGGTCCTTAAATTATTATCAAACCCTTGTATAGGTTTATACCCTCAGACACACACTTGTATTTACTCCAGCTGTCCATCGTCTTTTATGACATCCTTCTACAGCTTACCTCACCTCACAGCAAAACCAGGGTCCATGTCTTGTGTCCAGAAAAACCTCCTTTCCAATCAACAAACGCTGTGTTTTCCTTTGAGAAAGATCTTCGTCTTCTTCTATGATTCATCCCCTCACAACTGCAAAGACACGCAAAAAGACAAACAACCTTGGGAGGAAAATGGGAGGAAATTAAGATACCAAACTGCAATCAACCCTATAATCCTGTTTACCTGCCTGCAATCACAGCAAAGGAAGATGAAAATGATCCAACATGTTCAGGTTTCCAAGTCATGATTATGATATTCTCCTCTAGGGGGAACCATATCCCGCTCCTCCTCCACACAGGTGGTCATTAGTGCTCCTGGTGACTCAAAACCTCAGTTTTTACAAAAGGTCTTCCATGGCACCGTAACAGAAGAGCAGGAGCCGGGAGTTTCCATTCTTAAGGTAGGACTTTCAGTGAATCTGATGTCTGAGTCCATTAATAATAAGGTGTTTACTGTTGTGCAGAAGGTGAGATAATGAACTTTGTTTTCTCAGGTCAGCTTCCTCGCAATCACTCCTGTGACCCTTCGAGTTGACACAGAAGCAGATAAGTTTGACATCTCCAATGATGGTGAATTAACCACCAAGGTGAAGCTGGACTATGATGAAGCTCCACGCAACTACTCTGTGGATATTTCTATTTCTGATGGGGGCAGCAGGGACACTGCAGTCGTGAAGGTTCAAGTCGTAGATGTCAATGACAACAGTCCTGTTTTTGCTTCTGGTTCCATCACAAAATCAGTCCCAGAGGACGCAGAGGTAGGAACCAACGTGACGGATGTTCCAGCTACAGACAAAGACAGTGGCTTCAATAAAGAGATCAGATACTCTCTGAGAGGAGGAGAGGGGAAGTTTGCTTTGGATGCGGTGTCTGGGATGGTGAGTGTAGCCGGTGCGCTTGATCGGGAGACAAAGTCTGAATACAGCCTGCTGGTGGTGGCTGAAGATCAGGGTCGTCCAGCCAGGTCCTCCACAGCCACTCTGCTGGTCCAAGTGTCTGACATCAATGATAACATCCCAAAGTTCTCTGAGGCTGAGTATCAGGTTCAAGTCTCAGAGACAGAGGATGTGAATATGAGCTTGCTCACACTATCAGCTGTGGACCCCGATGAAGGACCCAACGGACGAGTCTCTTACAGCATCTTCCAGCAGAATCCATCATCGGACCCTGCTGTTTTTGAGCTGGACTCCACCAGCGGGGCTCTGCGGTTGGTCCAACCTCTGGACTACAGTAAGGTGAAGGAGTACCAACTGAAGGTTCAGGCCTCCGATGGGGGGACTCCCCCTCTGGTTGGAAACGGCTCGGTGGTGGTCAAAGTGAAGGACGTGAACAACAACCCCCCCGTGTTCAGTAAGAGTAGCTATGACGTGGCCGTCTCTGAGAACCTGGCCAGTGGTGCGTCCATCCTGACCCTGGAGGTCACCGACAAGGACGAGGTAAGATGCTTCATGTCATGTAAAATCATTTGAACCAATAACAGCACCTCAGCTTTTCCAGTTCGCACTGCAAAGCAGGAAGTAAGAGCGGATCATGAGTGATCAATCAAAAACTGAATGCCATTAGCTGGTTTAAGTCCTGTTCAGTTTGTAGACGTTAATAAAGAGAGCATTTATTTATGACTCCTTGGCTTAAGTTTCTTCTTATCAGGACGTGCTGATAAGTCTGTGTGGATCAATTCAGTTATCAGATACCGTTCATCCAAAACGCTGCAGCGGGGGTTTACCTCTCCTCTGTCAGGTTCTTTACCTCCTTGTCTCTATAAGTGGACGTGCCTCTATAGGCCGAGACACTGGGGGCATTTCCCATGATGCTCCTTTCTCCTCTTCCTCCTGTATCATCCCATTGATACGTGACTACCTCCTGTTCCTCTTGTCTCCAAACAGCCTGGACTTTGGTTTATAATGATATGTCACTTCTCGGATCATATTTTATCACAGTTCAGATAAGTTCCTCGCTCACTGTCGTTTTAATGCTGCTGACGGACTCTGATGGTATTTAACACCCTTCATCCTTATCTTCTTCTTCTTCAGGGTGGTTTCTCCAACGGCAACTTCCTCTACACCAGCGACACCTTTGAGATCAACAAACAAGGCGTGGTCTCACTGAGGAGGAACGTGACTCTGGACAGAGAGACTACAGATCGCTACACACTGAGGTACAGGTTTCTCATTGGCTACCAAAATAATTATAGAAAACAAAACAGGAACAAAAAGCATTCATTATGAACACAGAGGGAGGGGCTGATCTGTTTCCTGTGTGTGCAGGTGGTGGCGGTGGATCAGGAGACCGACGGCCTCAGTGCCACGGCTCAGCTCAACGTCACCGTCCAGGATTACAACGACAACAGCCCACAGTTCCCGGTCATCCCTGAGCCGCTGCAGATCCCCGAGGGAAACTACTCGGAGGAATCTCCACGGGAGATCGTCACCATCAAGGCCACAGACGTGGACCTCGGCCTGAACGGGCAGGTCACCGTCTCCCTGCTCTCCCCTCACCCCCTCTTCAGGATCACGGAGGTGAGGACTGTGCAGGTGTTTCCTCAGGTGACTGCGTGTCGCCGCCGGCCTCACACCCCGTACGCTGCTGTGTTGTGTTGCAGGATGGGACGCTGTTGGCTGTCGGACAACTGGACCGGGAGAGCAGGGAAGAATACGAGCTGCTGGTGAAGGCGTCAGACAGAGGCAGCCCACAGAGAGAGAGGCTGTGAGAGGTCAGAGGTCATAGGTCACTGTAACCCTGAGTGTGTCTGATGGTTGACCTGACAGGTGAAAACTAAGGTACAGGGTACTCACAGAGAAATATAAAAGAAAGAAAGAATGGAAGAAAGAAAAAAGAAGGCAGGAAAGGAAGAAGGAAGGAAAAAAGACAGAAAGAAAGCATCTTGTCACCAACTCAGTATCTGTTGTGACATGTACCTATTAATCTGAACACTGTGCACCAGAACATCACCACGGTAACAGTCAGCATCACCGACGTCAACGACAACAGACCTGAGTTCAGCTCCAGCAGCTACGTCAGCAGCGTCCTGCTGAAAGACGCTGAGGAGGGAAAACTGCTGCTGACGCTGTCGGCCACCGACAGGGACGCCGGGGACAACGCACGCATCACCTACAGGTGAGTCAGCTGTCAATCATCCACTCTTTGCTTCAACACCTCGCAGGCAGAGGGAAGTCTTCCATCCTACGGAGGCCCAGAGGAGCCAAACAGACAAATACACACACATGTACCTCCACCTGCTCACATGTGGTTTGTTCTGTTGTTTCAGTTTCTCTGAAGGAACTTCTCCACATTTGGCTTTAGACAGTGAGACCGGGGCCGTGACCTTGACCTCTGACCTCACTGGTGTCACTAACGACACAACGCTGAAGCTGACAGCTGTCGCCAAAGACCACGGTCGACCTCCGCTGAACGCCACAGGTCGGTCTACTCAGTGGTTCTACTGTAGTACTGTGTAGTACTACTGTACCTGTACTGTGTAGTACTACTGTACCTGTACTGTGTAGTACTACTGTGTTCATTGTGTATGTTTGTTGTTTTCGCTCAGTTCCTGTCGTGGTGAACCTCAGGGTGGCCAGTCTCGTGGAGGGCGTGGCTTTCTTAAGCCCCACCTACAACTTCAGCCTCCCTGAGAACCAGGTGGGGGGGCCGCGGTGGGCCAGGTCCGGGCTTTGCCAGGGAGCGACATCTACGACGTGGCCTACGCCATGAGAACACACGCAGACCTGTTCTCTGTGGACGCCGGCGGATCCATCGTGACCAAAGCACAGCTGGACAAGGAGAAGCAGGAGTGGTACATCCTGGACGTGGAGGCTGTGGACACCAGGACCCCCCCCACATCAGCCACCGCAGTGGTACGACCCGTTAGAAATGGTTAACTGGGATTTCATATCCATTGAAGAACATGAAGAATCAAAAGTACATTTCCAGCTTTAAAAGAACTGAAGTGTTTGAAGTAAATGTAGAAGCTCGGCTTGTTGTTTGTTGTTTGTTGTTGTTGTTGTTGTTGTTGTTGTTGTTGTTGTTGTTGTCGTCGTCATGCTGAGAGGAGAGCTCAGCAGGTGAGGACGACAGGAACCTGAAGCTCTTCACCTGTTCTTCTTCTTCTCTCAGGTCAGAGTTCAGGTGGAGGACGTGAACGAGCCGCCACAGTTTGAGTCTGAGCTTTATAAAGCCACTGTGTTCAGCATCGCTCCGTACAAGACCTCCGTCACCCGGGTCAAGGTACACACACACACACACACACACACACACACACACACACACACACGATGGAAACTCTAATTCTCACAGAGCTTTTCATTTGAAATAATTCCCTCTGTTAAACATGTAGCTTTGTTCTCACCTGTGTGAGTGGAGGTCAAAGGTCACCAAGGCCTACCTGGTTATGAAGATGTCATCGATAGACACGCCTCCACTGTTTAACCCTTTAGATCCAGGTTATGACTCTGACCTGTGACAGTTTTCTCACATGAACACGTGACCAACCACACGCCATCACTTCCTCATCACGCTGGTCACATGGTCGTCACATGACCCTGCACACCAACACTAATATATATACAATCTGATGAGATGAGTACATCTTCTCCCTCAGCTCATTAGGATAACAGGGGACTGAATGACAAAGGAGGTTGAACTACGAGTCCCAGAATGCACTGGGAGCTTCCTCAGAGTTTCAGAGTTCAGGAGACGTTGGCTAACAATGCTAACAACAACAGAAGCTAATGACCGAGGTTTTTCCCATGATGCTGTTTTATCTTGTCAAACAACCTGAGTTACCTCTGAGCAACCAGCACTTTGAACACCCCCCCCCCCCCCCAGGCCACAGACCCTGACGTGGGTGAGGACGGTCAGCTGAGCTACAGTCTGTCAGCGCAGAGCTCCAACTTTGACGTGGACCCGTCCTCAGGTCTGGTCTACGTGGTGTCGGCGCTCGATCTGTCTGGACAGACTGTGGTGGAGGTGAAGGCCACAGACGGTGCAGGGCTTCAGGCTGCCACCAGGGTGGAGGTGAGGATGTGTCTTCAGCTCAGAGTGAACTGAACCTGAACCTGAACCAGAACCTGAACCTGAACCTGAACCTGAACCAGAACCAGAACCAGAACCAGTTCAAAATGAGTTTTGTGTGAACCACACAGGTTTAGTCCGTGGGTTTGAAACCGCCTTTCCTTTGACCCTCACCTGGTTCTCTTCTGCCCCCAGGTGGAGGTCAAGGGGAGTGCGAGTGGTGGAGACTTGGTGAGCATCTCCCTGAACCAGCTGGCCAACGTCGTGGAGAAGAAGCTTCCAGAGTTAGAGAAGTGAGTGGGTTTAGTTTCAGACGTGCGCTCCTCCGTCTTCTCTCTGCTCCGGTGTTTATTCTCTTCCTCCTCCCTCAGGTCTCTGGGCTCAGCTCTGGGCTGGACTGTGGAGATCATCCAGGTGCGGAGCTCTGATGGGGGGTCGACCCCTGAGTCCAGAGGCCCCAGGGCCGGTGTGAGGACGCTGGTCAGCTTCATCTCCACAGACGGAGACAAAGTGGTTTCATCAGAGGAAGTCACAAAGTGAGGGTTTGATTTTTAACTCCCACAAAATAACCGTCTGAAGGTCGACCTTTACGCTGACCTCTGTCTGATCACCAGGAAGCTGCAGAGCCAATCAGCTGCCGTCACTGCCGAGCTGGTCAAACTGTTTGGGGAGGGGCTTCACTTCGACGTGGAGCTGAGGCCTCAAGACCCCGCCTCCAACCACGCCGCCATCATCGCTCTGGCCGTGCTGCTGGCCCTGAGCATTGTGGGATTGATTGTCGCTGTCGTCTTTGTCGTCAAGTGAGACACTATTAGACTAACGCTGCCCCCTGGTGGACAAAACACACAACTCAGTCTCTGTTGATGTTTTCACAGCTGATCAGTGTCACTGTCAGAGTTCAGAGGAGGTTCACACAGATTTAATGAGATCATTCAGAGTCAGCTTTAATTTTTTATTTAATCATTTCAAAGCAGTTTTTCTCAGTCGTTAAAAGTCTGACACTCGATGACGTCATTTCTCTTCAGGTTCAAGAAGCAGAAACATCAGGACAGCGACAAAGAGAATTTTGACATCAGCAGGATATCTGAAGGATACACGTGAGTCCTGGAGAAAAACAAACAGCAACATGTGAATCTTCTTCACTCGTCTGATTCTGGTTCTTCCTCTAAATGTGAATCTGTCGTTTCAGGAACTCGCAGAGACTTCCTGAGTCTGAGCAGGTAAAAACAACCCACATAGTCTGATCTCACCCAAGGTGTTGGAGTGAAACACGTGTGTGTTAACCAGTGTGTGTGTGTGTGTGTGTGTGTGTGTGTGGATACAGACGAGGTCAGACGACGGGCAGCAGTCAGACGATGACAGCGTCCAAGGTGGAGACGACAGTGACAAGAGCCATGCATCTGCTCTGTGACAGTCAAACATAGAGACACAGCCGACCGATCAGAGCTCACGTTCAGTTTCTTCACTTCCTTTAAGTTTTACCAACATGTTGAATGTTTCCTTGTTCAAACTTCTGTAAAGATGGAAAAATAAAATTTTTTACAACACGTCAGACTTTATTTTTCTGTCCTTACGAACATCCAGACGTTGGTGAGCACACTTAAAATATCAGTGACTGACATTAAGACGTTCTGTGAAAACTGAACTTCACATCGCTCCCTTGATGCCTGTCAGTTGTTGACAATACAGTAAAACTGCTGCTAAACTAAGAACAGAAGCTAAATGCTACAACGAGTCTTGGCCATAAGCTACTGATTTTTTCATGTCTTATATTTGTACCAATGTGGTGCTGTAGCTGCTATGCTTATTGCTAACATGCTAGCTGGCTGGAATCAAGATAACCTGGCAAAGCTTGACAAGTGTGAATTAGCTGCTCACTGAACCACAGTGAATCTGTTGCTAAACCAAAAAACAGAAGCTAAAAGAAGCTAAATACAACAATGATTTTTGGCCATTAGCTGTTATGGCTTGTATGCTTATTGCTACGTTAGAGTACAGAGGAGCATTAGGTCCAAACAACAGAGATTTTTTTTCTCAGAAATTCTGGTTTTTTCTCTCACAAATTCTGAATTTTTTTTCTCAGAAATTCTGAGGTTTTTTTTCAGAAATTCTGTCTTTTTTTCTTAGAAATTCAGATTTTTTTTTCAAAAATTCAGTTTTTTTTTCTCAGAAATTGACATTTTTTCCCAAAATTCTGATTTTTTTTTCTCAGAAATTCTGATATTTTTCTCAGAAATTCTGCCTTTTTTTCTCAGAAATTCTCATTTTTTTTCTCAGAAATTCTGACGTTTTTTTCTCAGAAACTCAGATTTTTTTTCTCAAAAATTATGAGTTTTTCTCAAAAATTATGACTTTTTTCTTAGAAATTCTGATATTTTTCTCAGAAATTCTGCCTTTTTTTCTCAGAAATTCTCATTTTTTTTCTCAGAAATTCTGACGTTTTTTTCTCAGAAACTCAGATTTTTTTTCTCAAAAATTATGAGTTTTTCTCAAAAATTATGACTTTTTTCTTAGAAATTCTGATATTTTTCTCAGAAATTCAGATTTTTTTTCCCAGAAATTTTGACATTTTTTTTTCTCAGAAAATCAGATTTTTTTTCAGAAATTCTGACTTTTTTTCTCAGAAATTCTGACTTTTTTTCTCAGAAATTCCGTTTTTTTTCAGAAATTCTGTCTTTTTTTCTCAGAAATTCAGATTTTTTTTTCAAAAATTCTGATTTTTTTCTCAGAAATTCTGATTTTTTTCTCAGAAATTCTGACTTTTTTTTCAGAAATTCAGTTGTTTTTTCTCAGAAAATCAGATTTTTTTTCCTCGGAAATTCTGACTTTTATCTTAGAAATTCTGAGTGTTTTCTCAGAAATTCTGACTTTTTTCTCAGAAATTCTGATATTTTTCTCAGAAATTTTGACGTTTTTTTTTCTCAGAAATTCTGATTTTTTTTCAGAAATTCTGATATTTTTCTCAGAAATTCTGATTTTTTTTCTCAGAAATTCATTTTTTTTTCTCAGAAAATCAGATTTTTTTTCCTCAGAAATTCTGATTTTTTCCTCAGAAATATAGGTTTTTTTCTCAGAAATTCAGACTTTTTTTCTCAGAAATTTTGATATTTTTCTCAGAAATTCTGACTTTTATCTCAGAAATTCTGATATTTTTCTCAGAAATTCTCTTTTTTTTCTCAGAAATTCTCTTTTTTTTCTCAGAAATTCAGTTTTTTTTTCTCAGAAAATCAGATTTTTTTCCTCAGAAATTCAGACTTTTATCTTAGAAATTCTGAGTGTTTTCTCAGTAATTCTGATATTTTTCTCAGAAATTCTGAATTTTTTTTCCTCAGAAATTCAGGTTTTTTTCTCTGAAATTCAGATTTTTTTTCTCAGAAATTTTGACGTTTTTTTTTTTTTTTTAGATATTCTGACCTTTTTTCTCAGAAATTCAGATTTTTTTCTCAAAAATTATGACTTTTTTCTCAGAAATTCTGATTTTTTTTCTCAGAAATTTTGACTTATTTTCTTAGAAATTATGATTTTTTTCTCAAAAATTATGACTTTTTTCTTAGAAATTCTGATGTTTTTTTCTTAGAAATTCTGACTTTTTTTCTCAGAAATTCTGATTTTTTTTTCTCGGAAATTTTGACTTTTTTTCTCAGAAATTTTGAGGTTTTTTTTCACAGAAATTCAGATTTTTTTTCTTAGAAAATCTTTTTTTTTTTTTCTCAGAAATTCAGATTTTTATTTCTCAAAAATTCTGACTTTATTCTCAGAAATTCTGATTTTTTTCTCAAAAATTATGACTTTGTCTCAAAAATTATGACTTTTTTCTTAGAAATTCTGATTTTTTTTCTCAGAAATTTTAACTTTTTTCTTAGAAATTCTTACTTTTTTTCTTAGAAATTCAGATTTCTTTTTCTCAGAAATTCAGATTTTTTTTTCTCAGAAATTCTGATTTCTTTTCTTAGAAATTCTGATTTTTTTTGTCAGAAATTTTAACTTTTTTTGTCAGAAATTTTAACTTTTTTTGTCAGAAATTCTGATTTTTTTTTCAAAAATTCTGATTTTTTTTTCAGAAATTCTGATATTTTTCTCAGAAATTCTGACTTTTATCTTAGAAATTCTGACGTTCTTTTCTCAGACATTTTAACTTTTTTCTCATAAATTCTAACTTTTTTCTCATAAATTCTGACACTTTTTCTCAGAAATTCAGATTTTTTTTCTCAAAAATTGTGATTTTTTTTCCTCAAAAATTGTGATTTTTTTCTCAAAAATTATGACTGTTTTTTAGAAATTCTGATGTTTTTCTCAGAAATTTTGAGGTTTTTTACATAGAAATTCAGATTTTTTTTTTGTAGAAAATCTTTTTTTTTTTCTTAGAAATTCTGAATTTTTTTCTCAGTAACTGTGACTTTTTTTTCTCAGAAACTCAGATTTTTTTCCTAGAAATTCAGATTTTTTTTCACAGAAATTCAGATTTTTTTTTTGTAGAAAATCTTTTTTTTTTTTTAGAAATTCTGACTTTTATCTTAGAAATTCTGATGGTTTTTCTCAGAAATTCAGATTTTTTTCACAGAAATTCTAACGTTCTTTGCTTAGAAATTCAGATTTTTTTTCTGAAAAATTATCATTTTTTTCTCAAAAATGATGACTTTTTTCTTAGAAATTCTGATGTTTTTCTCAGAAATTTAGAGTTTTTTTTCGCAGAAATTCTGAATTTTTTTCTTAGAAAATCAGATTTTTTTTCTCAAAAATTTTGATTCTTTTCTGAAAAATTATGACTTTTTTCTTAGAAATTCTGATGTTTTTCTCAGAAATTTTGAGTTTTTTTCACAGAAATTCAGATTTTTTTTCTGAAAAATTATCATTTTTTTCTGAAAAATGATGACTTTTTTCTTAGAAATTCTGATGTTTTTCTCAGAAATTTTGAGTTTTTTTCACAGAAATTCAGATTTTTTTTCTGAAAAATTATCATTTTTTTCTCAAAAATTAGGACTTTTTTCTTAGAAATTCTGATGTTTTTCTCAGAAATTTTGAGGTTTTTTTCCACAAAAAATTCAAATTTTTTTTCTGAAAAATTATCATTTTTTTTCTCAAAAATTAGGACTTTTTTCTTAAAAATTCTGATGTTTTTCCTCAGAAATTTTGAGTTTTTTTTCTCAGAAATTCTGAAGTTTTTTCTTAGAAAATCAGATCTTTTTTTCTCAAAAATTTTGATTTTTTTTCTCAAAGATTATGACTTCTTTCTTAGAAATTCAGATTTTTTTCCTAGAAATTCAGATTTTTTTTTCGCAGAAATTCTTATTTTTTTCTAAGAAATTTTGACTATTTTTCTCAGAAATTCGTATTTTTTTCTTAGAAATTCAGATTTTTTTTCCCCAGAAATTCTTACTTTTTTCTTAAAATTATTTATTTTTTTTTCTTGGAAATTCTTATTTTTTCTCAGAAAATTAGTTTTTTTTTCTTAGAAATTCTGATGTTTTTTTCTCAGAAATTCTGACTTTTTTTCTTAGAGTTTCTTATTTTTTTTTAACAAAAATTCTTATTTTTTTCTCAGAAATTCTGTTTTTTTTTCTTAGAATTTTTTTTCTCAGAAATTCTGTTTTTTTTTCTTAGAAATTCAGATTTTTTTTCTTAGAAAATCTTATCTTATCCAACATTCATCAAATTTATTAAATGCTTTAATTTTAAAATGGTGACTCCTTAATCAAAGTTCCCATTTGACTTCTCTGGTCAATGTTTTGTTAGTGTCTTTAATTACCTGTTGTGCAATAAAAAGCTGAACTTACAAACCGTTTCCTTGATGTGTTCAAGTTCCCGTTGTTGTCCAGGAGTTTCAATCATCCTGACGTGAAATGATGAAAGACGAGAGGGAAGAAAAAAAAACCTCACAGCTTCACATTTGTTTCACTTGATAATTCTTCATATTAAAACTGTTTTTATTAATTTATTCTCTATTAAAATAAAATCAGGAGAGAATCAGAACACAGCAGAAGAAGCCAAAATAAACAATAGATTATGGAATGTACTTCAGTAAAGAAAATAAAAGCTCCAGCTGGTCCAACATGGGGGCTTTATTTCAACCACAGTCAAATAAAGCACCGCTTTTATATATTCATATATATATAAAGATATTTATATATATATTTATATAGTTTTCATATACACCTTCAGGCAATGACTAGAGAGGATTCTTTACAGAATCAAGTTTCTTGTGGTTCTTAATTTACAGGTAAACTTCGTTTCTGGATAATTAAACCACAGAAAAGTCAAAGGCAACTTTCTTTTTGCCTCGTTCATAAAGTACAAAACTGGCACAGAGGACGACCATTTTCATACACAGTAAAAATGCAATAAAATTAAATTACATACAGAGGAGACAAAAGTCGTGTAAACCTTTCCCCGTTACAGCAAAAACCTCAAATAAAATCACTTCCAGAACAAAAGTCAAATCAGTATAAAACACACACACACACGAAAACAACAAAACAAAACAAAACTCTTTTTGCCCTTTGAAAAAATGTGCTATAGCTTGTACGACTTTTTCTGTGTTTTCTTCTTTATGTGTCAAACAGAGGGGGGTGGAGTCAGTTTAATAGAGCGAGACGACACGGCGAGCGCCACTGAGGCCGGAGGCGGCGTCCGGCCGAACATCAGCAGAAGGCAACGAACAGCAGCACGAACAGCAGAAGAAGAAACTGAAACAGGAAACAGTTTTTTTTCCTCTGAGCAGAAAAATAAATTTAAAAAAAGAAACGAAAAAGTTTTTTTTTTCTTTAATATCTCATGGCGGCTCTGAGTTGATGATGTCATGAAGAGGGCGGGCCTTTAACGGACAGTTTGGTAACTATGGCGATGGTGGCCTCCACCGTCCTGTACAGCGTGTCCAGCATGTCAGGGGCGGGGCCGGAGCTCGGAAACACCTGGGAGGAGGGGGCGTGGCCTCCACAGCCCTCTGGTCCCTCCCCCACCAGACCCAGGGCTGATGGGAAGGCGGCGGCGGCGTCCTCTGAGAGGGGCGGAGCCGAGCTGCAGCCGGTCTTAGTGCCCGCCTCCTTCTCCTCCTTTGCCTCCTCTGAGGTGCAGGGCACGCCCTCGCCCCTCCTCCCCTCCCGCTGCTGCTCCGCCTCCTCCTCCTCACCTGTCGCCACGTGTCGTGGCGGCTCAGGCTCCTCCCCCTGAACAAACCCCTCCCCCGCTTCCTGCAGCAGGGAGGAGGAGGAGGAGAATGAGGAGGACGACGATGAAGACGCCTCCATCTTCTCCTCCTTCGGGGAGGAGTCCAGGTTCCCGGAGGAGTTGGGGGCGGGGTCAGGAGAGGGTGGGTCTTGCTCGGTGCCTGGGTCGATCAGGGAGGAGGAGTCTCGAGTCTCTGTGTCCGACGTGCTGGTTGGCGTCAGCGCCTCCTGCTGGTCGGGCTTGGCCTCACTGCAGGGGGGGAGGGCGGTGGAGGAGGAGGAGGAGGAGGAGGAGGAAGAGGAGGAGGTGGAGGCCACACAGAGAGGAGCTGCTGAGTCAGCGTCGTCACTGCTGACACGGCGCCGCTTCACCGGGGTCGCTCCTTCATCCTCCACTGACACACACACACACACACACACACACAGAGTCTTTGTTTACATTCTACACTTGTTTGTGTAACTTAAATATGAAGTGATGAAGAGGAGGAAGTGTGTGTGTGTGTGTGTGTGTGTGTGTTACCTTTGGCCTTGTGCTCCTTGGCCTCCTGCTCCAGAGCGCTGCGCTGCTGAACACACACACGACAACGACTCAGCAGCTCCTGGAGGGCGGGGCCAAGGGCGGGGTCAACGACCTGAGGAGGCTGGACGGACAGGAGCAAGACCAGAGCCCTGAGGTCCTGATGGAGCGAGAGAGAGAGAGAGAGTGAGAGAGAGGGGAGGGTGTGTGTGTGTGTGTGTGTGTGTGTGTGTGTGTGTGTGTGTGTGCGTGCGTGTATGTGTGTGTGTGTGTGTGTGCGTACAGCATTGAGCAGGCCGCTGGTCTTGCTGAGCTCCAGACGATGAGCAGCCAGTTCAGGCTGAAGGCTGCTCTGTTCACTCAGGAGGTTGGTCACCAACACACTGATCAGGTTGGAACAGCTGGGACCAGACAACACCTGGACCTACACACACACACACACACACACACACACACACACACACACACACACACACACACACACACAGGGAGAGAAACCAGGAGCGTTTAGAAGCCTTTCATTCTGAAGCAACAGCTGCTGGTGACGGTGGAGGACGCACCTTGTGCAGGAAGCAGGTGAGGAAGGAGTAGGCCACGTTGTTGTTGAGGAACATCCTCTCGTCCATCAGGATGCACTTTATGTACTCGCTGAAGGCCGGATCCTCACACAGCAGCTTCACACACGTCTTGGCCAGAACAGACTGACACACACACACACACACACACACAGACACACACACAGACACAGACACACACACGTCACTTTACTGGGACCTTAAACTGGGAGCAGCAGTGAAACCAGAGCGGCGTGTACCTGAGACTGGCAGAGCTCCGTCCACAGTTTGGGGAAGAGAGCGAGGTGAAGAGGAAGTCCCTCGTAGGCGATCAGCACACCTGAGGAGCAGGTAACACTCATCACTGTGTGTCTGTGTCAGCTGCAGCTGATCACAGCCAGAAACTTTATTGATCCTCAGGAGGAAACGAGGTCGACACACGCGCACACACACACACACACACACACACACACACACACACAGCTCTTACTTAGTTTGACGAGTGTGTCGGTGAATTTTTCACAGTTGATGGCGACGCGACACAGCAGGTGGATGAACTGGTGGTAGGACAGGAAGTAGTCGAGCAACATCCGGTCGTACACCTCGTCTTTACCCTGGGGGGGCAGGGGGGGGGGGGGCAGATAGAGACACATACTTTGTTTACTCACAGTAAAACTGCAGCAACAAACAATCAGCTGTTTCTATTGTTGAATGACAGACGTGTCTCTGTTTCCATGGTGACAGCTTCAGATTTAGAAGTGAGACAGAGGACAGACAGACAGACAGGTGTGACAGACAGACAGACAGACAGACAGGTGTGTGACAGACAGACAGACAGACAGGTGTGGCAGACAGACAGGTGTGTGACAGACAGACAGACAGGTGTGTGACAGACAGACAGGTGTGACAGACAGACAGACAGGTGTGGCAGACAGACAGGTGCGTCACCTTGCTGCTCTCCACCATGGACGGCAGCAGACACATGTTGAGCTCAGGTCTCGGAGGTCGGATGTTGTTCTTGGCTCCCATCAGCTTGATGTTCTCTCTGCAGGGCAGGTACGGGCCGAACGACACTGAGGAGAGAGAGACACACACACACACACACACACGTATGTTGGTTTACATTCTGTGTGTTGAGATGATGAAGATGAAGATGAAGATGAAGAGGGGGAGGTGACTCACTGGGGATGTTGCTATGGTGATAGGTGCAGTGGTTGTGCTGCAGGAAGGGAACCAGTGTGTGGAGGAAGTCGTGTGGACTCAGCAGAACCAGCTCCTTGAGAACGTCTGCAGGAAACAACAGAACAGATCAGACCAGACCAGACCGGACCAGACCAGACCGGACCAGACGGACCAACAGGACCCAACAGGACCAGACAGGACCAGACCGGACCAGACAGGACCAGACCAGACCGGACCGGACCAGACCAGACCAGACTGGACTGGACTGGACCAGACCGGACGTGGACCTTCAAAGTAAAAGCCCTCAGGTGGGTTGTTTATATTCTGCTGCTGGTCTGGACCACATGAACTGAAGCTGCCTCATTAGTTAACTTGATTGTGTGGCTGCTCAGAGCCCCCAGCAGGGGGCAGCGCTCCCTCGCTAACATCACAGTGACATCACAGTGAAGAGGAGGCGTGGTTACCCAGGCAGGCGCTGCGGAGCTCTGGAGGACTGTACGAGTTGAGGAGGGTGAGCAGCTTGTGGGCGAAGTCGATCCTCTCCTGCCACTGGATCAGAGCCTGCTTCACATCTGGAGGAGAGAGAGAGAAACATCTGCTCAGAACAGAGCAGGAAAGTGTTGACAAGCCGAGAGTGGATCAGACCGGTTCAGACCGGTTCAGGCGTTCTGACCTTTACGCTGCAGGTACGGACGTGTGGCTTTGAGCACAGACAGGAAGATGGAGAGAAGCTCCACCAGGTCTCCAGTGACGTGACAGGCCGTCGCCTCGTGGTACATCATGTGCAGAGTGTTGAAGGACTGAGGGATGGAGACAGAGAACGTCAGAGAGAGAGAACGTCAGCAGACACAGAGAACGTCAGCAGACAGGTCTGGATCCTGGTCTGGATCCTGGTCCTACCTCGGTCATGAGGATGAGTCCTCTGTTGAAGACCACCAGCAGCCGGTCCTCGTCGTTCTCCAGCAGAACCCTGAAGGCACTGACATGACAAGAGGACCAGGTGTTACAATACAAGACAACCAGTGTGTGTGTGTGTGTGTGTGTGTGTGTGTGTGTGTGTGTGTGTGTGCACCTGATGAGTGTGGTCCAGCAGGAGCGTCCGTCCAGGCAGCGCAGGTAGCAGCTGATGGTGGTTTTCTTGAACTGCTTCACGTCCTCCACTTCTTCTTCTCTCATGTCGGCTCTCTGAGCCACGAACAGCTGCATCAGGTTGAAGAGCTCCTCCACGGCCTGCAGGGGGCGACACACACACGTCAAACCACCTGCACCGCCACCAATAAAAACCAGACACACTGACGCAGGAAATGACAGAAACATCAAACGACATCATCATCATGTGTTTGTGTGTTGGCCACACCCACCCCGGGGTATTGGCTGGCGTGAGGCGTCAGGTTCTTGAAGGCCCACTGGATGTTCTGGTGGGAGGCGAGCTGACGGGTGAAGGCGGGCGACTGCTCGCAGCACATGCGCAGGATGCCGTAGTAGGCGGGCAGCATGCCGCGGTTGAAGAGCACCACCTCCTGGTCGTCGTGGTCGGCCAGGATGTAGTTGAAGGCGATGTTCTTGGTCACCACCGGGTTCTGCACCACCAGACGCACGTTCTCGGGACAGTCCACGCACACGTTGTACCAGAAGGACAGCAGCGCCTGCTTGTTGTGGTTGGTGGCGATGGCCGGCTCCGACAGCTTGGGCTGAGGGTGGAGGGAGGAGCAAGGTCATCATGACCCTCAACAGAGGCGGCCATTTTAACTGCGAGAGGCTAAATGTTTAACCTTAAATCTTTGATCTGACTATGCTAATTAGCATTAGCACATTATGTTAATTAGCATAGTTGTAGCACAAGAAATACCAGGAGACTGAGATACACATCTGTGATCAACCACCATCAACAGGAGGAGGATGCTCACAGGGGGCGGGGCTTATTTAATATTGATCATAACTCATTAACAGTTCATCCGATCAACATCAGACTCGTCAGCCTGTGATGGGCGTGGTCTATCCATCAGGATCTGACCTGTAAACTGATGGTGGTCAATATAATCCACTGTGACGGCTTTTTAATCATTTGCATAAAGGTTACCTTAATTAGCATAATAATCCAGACTCAGTAATGATGTCACTGAACCAAACACACCTGGAAGAGGTTCCACAGGTCCATGAAGTATCCGGAGAACATGAGCTTCTCCGTCTTGGAGATGAGGCAGTAGGTCATGAAGCTGAAGTACTGCACCAGTTTGGTGGTGCCGTGAACGCTGGCGTCCACGTAGAGCTTGGCGCGGCCCAGCAGCCCCAGCAGCAGGTTGTAGACCTGGTGCAGGACCACGGTGGTGTCGGGCGACAGGGGCAGCTCACGCGTCGGCAGGTGGAGGGAGCGGGTGGAGCGGAACATCTGACGGAACGAGTTACTGGGGATGAGCGAGACGAGGAGGTACGCAGCCGCTGCAGAACAGACAGAGGGACGGACGGAGGACCGGTGAAGAACAGACAGAGGAAGCAACAGACAGTGTTAACTCCTGGTTACCATGGTGATAAAAACCATCTGATAAAGAAAGAGGCGGCGCTCTTACATGTGCGGACCCGGGGGTAGTTGTGCGCCAGCAGGAACCGTTCCACCCAGTTCTCCATGTTCTGCAGCACCCAGCTGTGGGCCAGCTTGTTCCTGGGAGTCTGGACGGCCAACCAGTCCAGACACTGGGACGGGTTGTACTCAATCACCTGACAGGAAGCAGACACACACGCAGACAGGAAGTGGGTGATTATTCACATCTGGACTGTCGATATCTGATTAAAGCTACAGCAGCAGGTGGAGGAGTGAGCTCCGCCCCCCATAACCATGGTCCTGAGCCCCGGTGGCTGTGGTTCCAGTGTCGGAGGCAGACTGGACTTTACCTCCCAGATCCTCTGCAGGATGTAGGAGGCGAACGACGGCATCCCCGGAGGTCCGCCCGCAAACTCCATGAGCATGGTCAGCAGCTTGAAGAACGGGTTGGCAGCCTGAGGAGAAGAGGAGGAGGAGCAGGAGGAGGAGTTAATGAATCAGTGGAGGGAGGGGTGTGGTATTCATATGAACTCATGTAAATGAGTTGTGAAGTAAAGTGCTGCTTTACCTCTGGAGTCAGTTTAGCGATGGAGGTGAAGAGCATCGACACGATCTGCACAGGAAAAGAACGACACGTTAGTCAAAGAGCAGCGGAGACGACGAGGACGAGGACGAGGCGTCTCCGGTGTGATGGACCTACATGCTCGGCCAGACGGTTGTTATAGCGACAGAGGCTGAAGATGAGGTTGCAGGTCTGTCTGATGTTGATGCCGTCTCTGATGTGCTGGAAGAGGAAAGGAAATCCCTTCCCTCCGGTCAGAGCCGCCATGTCGCTCTGAGACAGAGTCAGGTGTCTGGACACACACACACACACACAGAGGACACACATCAAACACTGTCTCCATGGTAACACCCAGCTGTTATCACACGGTCGTCCGTGTACCTCTCCGACCGAGACTGCTCCACCAGCAGAGCGATGAGGGCGATCATCTTCTCCAGAGCTGCAGGACGGTACTTCTCCTCCGCCAGAGACAAGATGTCCTCCTCCTCGTCCTCCTCCTCCCCCTCCTCCTCTGACAACACCTCCACCTGAGGCTGAGCACCGCACACACACACACACACACACACACACACACACACACACACACACACACATCATTTACCCAGTTAATACACCATCACAACAGTGACAGTCATTGCTGTGTTCATAAGGCACATTATTATGGGCTGGTGTTTTCAATTTAAACTCTTCACAGTGACTCTGTGTGTGTGTGTGTGTGTGTCTCCTCCTGTTGCTATGGAACCACTCACGTTCTCCGGGCCTTTGGTTCCCATGTAGAAGTGCACCATGATGGAGATGGCCTGTAGTGACAACAGGAACTGACTCTGTGGACACAAACAACAACATCACTTTGCACTGAGATCCACAAACAAAACGGCAGCAGTGACACCTGGTGGTGAAGGTGCAGACTGCACGAGAGGAGCTACGGTGGCCCACAGGTAACATGTGGGGAGCATCACTTATTGAGTAGCTGAAGTGACAAGATCATTAATGTGACATGTTTTACTTTCTAAAAGAGACAGAGAGAGAAGCTCGTCTGGTTTGTCCCTCACAGGCTGCTGTAGAAACATGGCAGCACACACACACACACACACACTGACCTCCTCCTCTCCCATCTTGGCGAACTCGTACAGGAAGGCGAAGTACTCGGTCAGGTGTTTGCTGTGTGGTTTGACGCCGTGCTCCATGATCGACAGCAGAGTCTTGACGAAGCGCGTGACGCAGGAGCGGCTGCCGATGTCCTCCACCGGGCCGTCCATGTCGTCAGAGCTGAGAGAGACGATGGAGGACCGAGACAAAGAGGAGGAGTTAATGAGGAGGAGGAGGAGGTGGAGCTCAGTCCGTCCACACACGTCTCTGATGTGGAGCCACTGAACTTTCCCAGAATTCCCAGGGTGAGGGAGACTCTGAGTGACACACGGCGCCGAGTCTCTGTCGCCATCGGATTTCACAGACACAACATGTGTTTGAGCTGCACACCTCTGATGGACACACACTCAGGGACACACAGGGACACAGGGACACGCACAGGGACACGAGGGACATAGGGACACGAGGGACACAGAGACACACACAGGGACACACAGGGACACGCAGGGACACACGAGGGACATGACACACACAGGGACACACATACTAAACCCATTTTAAACACATTATTAACATGTTGGACACGTGTTAGGAACATGTTGGACACGTGTTATTAACATGTTGGACACGTGTTAGGAACATGTTGGACACGTGTTCACCCTGAGCGGTAACGTACCCGTCCTCCATGCCCGGCTGCAGGTACAGGTGAGCGTGAACCGGCCTCAGCCTCTGGATGACGTGGATACACAACCTCTGGAACATCTGGAGCACAGAGGCAGAGAAGAAGAAGAAGAAGAAGAAGAAGAAGAAGAAGATCAACGCCACGAGGTGAGGAGATGGTGGAACTCTGACCTTTGACCTCAGGACCTTCACCTCACCTGTCTGACGATCTGATTGGGACACTTGATCAGGATCTGCATCGGCCACCAGTTGTCGTCGGCCATTCGGTCCAGGAACCACTGAAAACAGGAGCGCATTGGGGGGGGGGGGGGTGGGGGGTCAGTTACCATGGCAACAAACACCAACAGAGTTGTAGTGGGTTAATTAACGTGAGCTGGATCAGACCTCACAGGCTGCCTGGCTGTTGTTGAACTGTTTGGTCAGGAGCTCGATCCACTGCAGCATCGTGGGCTGGAGACACACACACACACACACACACACACACACACACACACACACACAAGTTAATCTGACTAAACTTTTAACCACTTCCTGAGTCGGTGTGTTTCATGCTGCTGTGCAGAGTGCTACCTTCTCCTTGGAGTGAATGAACGTCTCCAGAACAAACGACGTGCTGAGCTGAAAAAGGAAAAACAGAAGAAAAGACATGTTTTAAAATCTGATCACACATTTAATCGTTACGTTTCCTCAGCGACAGAAACCTCACGTCCTAATTTTTTTTTCCATTATGATTATATTGATTATTAGGCAGAGTTTCAGCAGCTCAAACTGATTTTCTGTATCAGTAGCTGCAGTGTTTTGACCTCTCGTGGCCACCGTACCAACAATGAATCATGTGATAAAGGTTGAAAACTGAGTCTTAATATTAGCATTATTTAGGATTTGATTAATTTTTTGTTGTTGTTGTAGATCATCATCATCATCATCATGATAAAGTCTCTCTCTTGTGGTGAGACCCTGGTTCTTCTCAGAGCTCTGACCTTGGCCGTCATGAGGGACACGGCCTTGGGGTCTGGGAGAGTGCTGGGGATGCTGCTGCACAGCTGCCACATGAAGCTACGATACAAACAGAGACACAGGAGCGTTAAAATGACAGCACAGACGGACCAGGTCTCGTCTCTGTGTCCTGGTCTGAGTCTCACCCGAAGTACGTGTGTTCGAAAATGTTCTTGTCCTGGAGGAACTGCATGTTGTCGTGCCAGATCCACTGCAGGAGACACGGCAGAGACACAGAGGGTCAGTCACCTCACGTTTTACTGATTTGAGTCTCGACATCATGACGCAAATAAACTGTAAATACCTCGAGCAGATCAGGAGAGACGTCAAAACTGAAGTCCTTCCCGTTCTCCTCCTCCAGCTCCACCCTCTTGTAGAAGAGCATGTAGGCACTGTGGGTCTGCAGAACCAAACACGGGTCAGCACACAGGGTCAACAGGGGTCAGTCAACAGGGGTCAACACAGGCATGGTCAACATGAGTCAACAGGGGTCAACATGTGGACCAGGGTCACTGGAACAGGTCAGAGACAAGAACCACAAATCAGATCCGTCCTCACCTTCTCAAAGGAGAAGTCCATGAACTTATCGGTGACGGAGTCGTAGGTTTTAGTCTGGAAGAGAAAATCAAGTCGGAGGAGGTGAGCTGATGATGTCATGTCATGTGATCTGATGATATGATGTCACGATAATCTGTTCATGTGACGTGATGTGATGTTGTAAGATGATGTGATGTGGCTCGTACCGTCATCTCTCCTCCGAAGCACTCTGAGGCGAGCTGGGCGGAGTCAAAGGGCTTCACCTCGGCGTCGTTGAACAGGTACCTGTGGGACGGAGCAGGAAGTCTGAGCTGAAGTTCACACTGGACCCGCTTCACATGTATCACTTTCACTTATCCCTCAACAGAACTTAACCCTTATATTCCTCCTCAATCTACAAACTCTGCTGGTCACCATGGCAACCTTGTTGCTGGACCTGCTAGCATCGCTGCTACCTTGAGCTATCGGTTCAAACATGAGGAGGTGAAGGTGGAGGAGGAGAGAAGTCTGTTTTCTACTCTCTGGTCCCACAGGTGGTACAGTCCACACGATTGGCTGCTGCAGCCATCAATCATCGGTGACAAGTCCCTCCCTCCTACCAGGAGACGTGCGATCATGTGGAGCTGACTCAGGGATTCAGAGAGGTTGGAGGACGTCTGTAACACTCACCACTTGTTGTTCTTGTATGCGTGCGGGTTGACGATGTCTCTGATGAAGCTGTAGTAATGGCCGCCGTCCGCCGTGCCCGTGTGCACCGTGACGCCGATCAGGTCGTACTCGTAGCTCTCCGTCACCTTCGACTCGCCCTCTTCCCGGAAACCTGCGACACAGGAAACTAAATGAGTCTCATGGAGTTGCTGAGCGTCGTCTCCAGGACTGACCGCGGCGCGTGTTGTCGACTCACCCTCCTTCCTCTCTCCCTTCCCCATGAGGAAGTCCTCAGTGTACGGCGTCATGTCGAGTCGCAGCGGGAACGAGAAGTGGGTGTTGACCTTCTCCTTCATCATGGTCACCATGTTGAAGGTGTAACGCATCGTGTTGAAGCTCAGGATCCGAGGAAGCTTCTTGAAACAAGCCCTGAGGAGGAGGAGGAGGAGGAGGAGGAGGTTCATCCTTCATCACACACACACACACACACTGCAGCTGTTCAACAGACGATGCGTTCAGGTGCGCTCGGACCTTTTCTCTGCGCGGACCTTCTTGCCGCACTGGGAGCAGGTGTACATGTTGTCGCCCTCCAGAGTGTCTTTGATGGTGACCTCGTCCAGAGATTCCTGAGCAGAGACGACAGCAGCACATGTCACAACGTGTCATCACGTGACATCACATCACCGTCATGTGACCAGTGAAGAGGTCAGTGTGGTGTACTCACGTAGATGTTCTTCATGTCGGCCACCTGACACCGGACCGTGTAGAACTCCTCGGCGGTCTGACTGACGTGGTCACAGTCCTGCAGCGCGGACACAAACAGGAAGTTCAACAAAACAATAAAACACCGGCGAGGTCACATCACAACGTGAACCATGACATCATCACGATGAAGCATCGAAATCCACTGCAACATCATGACGCTCATTAAGTTAAAAGTTGGTGGGCTTTTATTTTGTAGGGACATGATGATGACCAGTTCCCATAAAAAAAAGTTTGATGTAAAAAACAAAAGAAGAAGAAGAAAACAATAAATAGGAGGGAGGTTCTTCTTCCTCCTCAGAAAAGTGAAAATAAACACATTTTAGAAACAAAAGTTTGATTTTAATGTTGTAATTTCCGTGCAGGTCATTTCCTGTCACATGAGCCTGCTCTCACTCACCAGAGAGACCACGTTGTTGGTGATGACGCCTCCGAACAGAGTCTTCACCGTGTTTTTCTGCAGTCAAAGACAAATAAAACACACGCCGTCAGACTTTTATTTTGGCAGGTCACCAGGTTGATGCTGTGACATTCATTTCAGCTTCCTGTGACGTCTTTCTGTTTCTGCTGCTGGACTCTCTGTGTGTGTGTGTGTGTGTGTGTTCACCAGGTCCTGTGACATCTCCTCTATCTTGGTGATGAGGTCAGTGAAGAACTCGGTCATGTCCTTCTGCTCCCCGGTGTTGAGCGGCTGTTTGTCCATGGTGTAGGTTTTACAGAAGGGCCGGGGGTTGTAGGCCTTCCGCTCACTCTCCTGCGATGACAACATCCAGTTAATTAACACACATCCTCACTCACCACTGTGAGTTCAGCATCAAACTTCAAACCTGAAGTTAGCATGCTAACCAGCCCATCACCAGTTCACTGTTAATGCTGCTAATGCTAACATTAGCTATGTGCTCAATGAATGTGTTCAAATCAAAGTGAAGTGGGAGGAGCAGTTAAACTCACCATGAGGTACGTGAACATCTTCTGCAGCTCCAGCAGCGTCGTCTTGTGTTTGATGTCCTCAGCGTACTGCACACACACACACACACACACACACACACAGGTTGAGGATCTACACACACACAAACTGTAGTGTGATTTCCCTATTGAAGATAAATAAAGTTTTCAGGATCATCTGGATCAGGATGGATCAGGATCAGACCTTGGCAGTGAAGACGGCCTGCCGGGCTTCAGGGATCATGTAGAGCTGCTGGATGGTGGAGGCCAGGTAGCAGGTGGCCCCCAGGTTGGTCAGACCCACGAAGCGACACTCGGCCCGGACGTCATCATGAGGCCAGTAGTCCCACTTATACGGAGCATGAGAGGCTGCAGGGAGGGAGGAGGAGGAGGAGGAGGAGAGAGAAGAGGAGGAGGAGAAGGAGAGGAGGAGGAGAAGCATTAAAAACAGAGGAGGATGATGAATGCTCCAGTTGTTCCTGTTTCTTCACTTGTCCTAATTAAACCTGACGTTAAAAAGTGTGTGTGTGTGTGTGTGTGTGTGTGTGTGTGTGTGTGCGCGCGCTCACTCTGCATGTGCTGCGACATGACCCAGTTGTGGAGGAGCCGGTAGTTCTCCACCGAGCCCTTCACTGTCTCCACCAGCAGGTCGTAGGCGGCGGCGCGGGCGGCGTGCGATTTACACTTGGGCTGAGCGCGGTCGGCCAGACTGGGCAGCAGGAAGAGCAGGTTGTGGACGTCGCGCAGGAACTCCTGCCCCTCGCGGGAGAACTTGTAGGGAGGCTTGTGTTTGAGGACGCTGGTGGCCAGACGCAGGAGGCCCGTCAGCCCGTCGTCCTCGATCGTCCCGTCCTGCTGGTCCAGGATCTCCCGGCTGGAGGACGGAGGTCACCGTGAGGTCACAGTGAGGTCACGTGGAAACCTCCAACAACTTTATCAACAATTTAGCTTCTACAAAACTAGCTTCATGGCTCATCCCTGCAGTGCTTCTCTACAAGCTCTGCCTCAAAGACTCATGGGAAATATGTCTGCCAGAGATCTGACGGTAACAGTAACACTGTGATTGCCCTACAGTGTGTGTGTGTGTGTGTGTGTGTGAGTGTGTGTGTCTGACCTCCTGATGCAGTCGGCCAGGTGTCGAGCCAGAGCGTCCAGGTCCAGCAAGGTGGTCTGAACCGGGCCGGCCAGCGACAGAGAGGGAGAGACCTTCTGTGAGTTCAAACAGACCAACGCTAGCAACAGTTCAATGAAACATCACAGCAACACTGACATCAACAGGCAGGTCAGGTCATCGTCATGAATGTGAGGGTGGGGGCTGAGGTGTGTGCTGCCCACCTGGCTGGCGTCTTTGACGTGGATGTTGTCGATGAGTTTACAGAGGAGCCAGAAGTATTCTTTACAGCCGGTCCTCAGCAGAGGCTCCTCCTCGTAGTCCTCCACCTGCAGACACCACAGCATCACTCTGAGCATCACACTACACATAAGGCACGTCTACCTTTATACCGTATGGATGGACGTCTACCTTTATACCGTATGGAGCTTTAAGACAAACATGTCTTGTGTCCCAGTGTCTCCAGCATTGATCCCAGCAGAGGGACAATGTCTTTCACAGAAACAAACTGGTTTCACTGTAGCAAAGCTCAAATTGAGTCAAATCATTGTCCCTGAGGACTTTTGACACAGAGTGTAGCTTGCAACCTTGTTTCTGTGTGTGTGTGTGTGTGTGTGTGTGTGTGTGACCCACCCTCAGTGGCTTCAGGGCTTGTGCGTCAGGCAGGAACTTGAGCAGCGTGGAGGCAGCGAGCAGCAGGAAGGATCTGTTGATGGACTCTCCTCCCTCCAGACCCGACAGAGAGAGTTTGTAGAGGCCGTTACACGCCTCGTGTCTCACGGCCGGCTGGCCACGACGACAACAACAAACACAACACAAGTCAGAACAAGCTGATGGAACAACAGGTAAAGTCCACTTTCATAACTGCCTGTGTGTCCTCCACCTGCTCCTGTGCGTCAAATCAAGCGCTCCCTGATCATGAAATAAAACGTCTGGTTGAAAAGAATAAATTCAGACACACAGTCACCTGATTCACTTTCTGGTTGAGAGTCAGAGGAGAAACTGAAACCACTCTCATGTCTGACAGCAGCTGCGAAGCTACATTCAATTAGCTTAGCTTAGCATCGTGGGATGTGTGACTATTGGATCATGTGCATGTCGGGACATTAGGTTGCGCGGACACTGGGACATGTGGACGTTGGGTCTCAGGGTGTTTGGAGGTGTGGACATGCTCACCTCAGGCACCAGCAGCGTGAGCTTCCTGAGCCAGTCGTGCAGGTGGTCGCTGTCGGCCAGACTGGACTTGACGGTGGAGGAGCAGTGAGCCCAGCTGACCAGCAGCCACATGGAGTAGTGAGTCACTGCAGGGACACACGCTCTGTCAGGTCTGTTCATCTGGTTATGTATGTTTACATTTACAGATTTACATTTGAATGTCTCACCTTCGTGTCTGGACCGGTGGTCGGACTGAGCCCTCAGAACTCTGCAAACACACACACACATGGATTTCACTGCTGGACACATGGACTTTGGAAAAGAGTTGGTTTTGTTGTTGATGTAGTTGTGTGTGATGTGCGACCTGTGTGCGAGGTTGTCGTAGGTGTAGGCCACGTTGATCAGACGCTGGATGAGGTTGGTTCCCTGGACCAGGCTGAGGAACACCTGCAGACAAACACCAGAACTTCATCTCTGCTGCTACAGCTCCTCACACATCAGGCTGCAGGGGGAGGACGGAGGCTTACCTCAGTGAGCCGGGGGATGTGCAGGCCTTTCCCGTGGTCCACCGTCGACTTGCGGGATTTTCCCGGCCACGCCCGTTTCCTCTGGCTGTCGGCGAGGCCGGACCAGGAGAAGACGTCGTGGTAGGCCAGGTCCAGGTCTGCAGGGTCCACGGCGAACTGACAGATGAGCTTCAGCAGGCAGGCGAGGCAGTCCAGCAGCCACTGCAGACACACAACACACACTCAGTGAAGCAGCACACACACACGTACACACATTATGTCGTAGAGTGTACAGGGTCGTAACCACGGCTCTGATGCGGTGACTCGATGGCCACCTGACCAACTAACAGCAGCTCCTCAGACGTGAACTTGTGTCACCGTCAGTGCTGGACTCACCACAGTCCAGGACTCCTGGTCTTTGGGCTCCAGGATCCCAGAGTTGAAGATCTCCAGGAGCAGCTGGAGGCCTCCAGAGGAGACGAACTACAGGAGAGGAGGACATGGTCAGGCAAGAGTCAAAACCAGTGAAACCAGTCAGCAGCCGAGCAGCGTGTGATGGTGTGTGATGGTGTGTGATGGTGTGTGATGGTGTGTGTGTTGCTCACCTTGCAGCTCCAGGTGTTCTTGCTGTTTTCAATCTGATCCTCGCTGGAGTCGTCTGAGTCTGGATACAGGTCACTGTAGCTGCCCTGAACACACACACACACACACACACACACACACACACACACACACACACACACACACGGCTTCAGTAACTGATCTTTAACTATTATTGATCTGTGATTATTATCACATCATCTGTCAGTGAATGTTTCTCACAGTCGACTCTCTGTGGATGCGTCGGTTGGGTTTGCCCAGAGCTTCAATGATCTCCAGAGCGTAGAGCAGCTTGTGAGGACTTTTAATCCTCAGCAACTCCTTCCAGCACAGACCCTCTCCGTTCTACACACACACACACACACACACACACACACACAATCAATTATTCAGTGTCTCATGGTAAAAAAAAAACACAGCAGCAGAAAATGGATCTATTTCCTTTGGCTGTTAAATATTCGTAGAAATGATGTGGGGGGGTCGTTCACCGGTCGCAGCGACTCACCGTGTCGTCACAGATGCTCTGGAAAGCCTGTAGCATCTTGGGACATGTAGGCAGAAGCATCAGCAGCTCCCAGACCCGACGGGACAGGTTCTCAGCATGGAGGTGGAGCTCCTCACAGCGGGCACTCTGCATGGAGACAGAATATTCAATCAATCAATCAATCAATCAATATGAGAGCGACATGGGGGACATGTTGTGAAAGCAGGGGGGGAACTGAGGCAGAGGCAGGTGGAAGAATCCATCACCCACCTCGGGGCTCTCGTGGACCTTCTCGGTGTGGGGGCCGGGCGGCTTGAAGCAGGCCAGCATCTCCAGCAGGTCGAACAGCGTGGTGAGGTGGGGCTCCTGCAGGAGCAGCAGCATGGGGATGTGCTCCTTCTGAGGGGGGGGCAGGCAAGAGGCCGGCAGCTGGATGCCCTCCCCCTTCCTCTCCCTGCGCGGAGCTCCGAGAGACACGAACACCATCTGACGGAGCAAAGAGAGACGCCGTCATCAACAACAACATCGAGCAGGAGGCGGGTCAGGCGAGCAGAGGGGGCGGAGCTAGGCGCTCACCTGCATGTCTTTGAAGCCGAGCTCGTGCAGCGTCTTCTCGTCGTAGTCTGTGGTGAGCTCATGGCCGGAGGAGATCATCCTGACAGGGCCCATCAGACCTCCTGCAGGACACAGACACAGCATCACACACACACGTTACAACAACAACAACAACAACAACAACAACAACAACAACAACAACAACAACAACAACAGCAACAGCAGCAGCAGCAGCAGCAGCAGCTCCACCTGGGAAGTCTCCCGTCTGTCGGCTGCTCTGTCCGAACTCCTGCAGCTGGGCCTGTTGGTTCATCTGCTCCTTCTGCAGGTTCTCGTACCAGTGGGTCACCTCAGCTCGCAGGTCGGCCACCTGGTCGCTGGGATACATCTCAATGGTCATCTGCAATAAGCAACAATAAAAACACAGACAACACAACAACACATCAGCCTGAGTTTGAGCTGCGATTGAACTTCAACATGAACCACTGTTCGTCCCATTTTTCTACCACAGTGTGGAAACATTACTTTAAGGTCGAGAAACTACATGGTGTTGCTTTAAAGCTTGAGTGGAGACTCAGTAAAACTCTGCTGCCCCCTGGTGGCCGTAAAGGGGAACAACAACAACTGTTCACCATTTTTGTTCATTTGTTTGTTTACATCAAGAGCGTACACCATCAGAGGAATCTACACGTCATCATGACTCAAAAACTCACACTGAAATCTACCTCCATTGTTTATTATTTAAACCAATCAGAAGACACGACTTCCACACTATAATCTGACAGTTGGTGTGTGTGTGTGTTAGTGTGTGTGTGTGTGTGTCACCTTGTCGGGCAGCCCGGCCGGCTGACACACGATCCTGAGCGGCAGCGACTGTTTGTCGCTCAGAGCCTTCAGGTGGCTGCTGATCCCCGTCCCCTCGATCTGCCACTGCCTCAGGTGGTAGGCGAACCTGCCCCACACAGGGAATCGAACACAGTGAGTACTGATTGATCTTTGACACCGCGGGGAGAGAGGGGGGCCCGCGTGTGTGTGTGTGGGCGTGGCCTTGTTTACCTGCGTCTGAAGGCCTCCAGGTGTGTTTTGAGCATGAGTAGCCCCCTCTCGATGCTCGTCAGGCTGGAGTGAGCGTCCTGCTCCAGGTTGGCCGACGCCATCAGGAGACTCTCCATACACTTCCTGATGAACTCCTGCTCCTTCTCCAGACCTGTCTTCCCCGCTGCACACACACACACACACACACACACACGCCGTCAGAAGAAGAAGAGTCACAACACAAGAAAAAAACTAAAAAACTAAAATTCTGGATTCAATTCTTTAAAGTAACTTCTGAAGATCTCCTTCTTGTCCATCAACATTAAAACACTCTGAATCAAAGCAGAGCCTGAAACTCGTCTGCAGCTTTGTGGCCTACTACACGACATGTGCAGGCTTTTATTTTGAAACAGCAGCAGAGACAGGAAGTGGAGGCGCACTGACCGTTGATGTAGTACGAGTTGATGTACTGGATGGCAGCTCGGCTGATGTCGGCTGACTGGGCTCTGAGGGCGATGCCCCACAGCTGGTCCATGCCGCACAGCTGGACACACACACACACACACACACACACACACACACACACACACACACACACACACACAGGGCTGAGAGTCAACACCTGTCTGATCTGAATGAAGACGAGACAAGAACTCGCAGCCGTCACGTGGTTGTGCTGTTTTGAACACAGAGGTGAAGGTGTGTGTGTGTGTGTGTGGAGGGGATTGGGGCGGAGCCTGTACCTCACAGCTGGAGGCGTTGTCCAGAGCGCTGGTGGCGAGACGGGCCAGATTACAGAGGTGCTGAAACAGGTTCAGTCCGGTCATGCTGATGGTCTCTGGCTTCAGCTGAGGCATCTGGACACACACACACACACACACACACACACACACACAGCAGAGTGAACACAGCTGTTGCTGGGTCGTCACTGTGTTTTCTCTACAGCTGAGGTTCAGACATAGAAACTACAGGAGAGTTAATCTGACTCCCTGTGTGTGTGTGTGTGTGTGTGTGTGTGTGTGTGTGTGTGTGTGTGTGTGTGTGTGTGCGCTCACCTTCTCCAGGAACAGGTGTTTGTACGTCTCCATGCCCATTGCATGCTGGTCCTTGCTGCGGACCTGATTGAGGAACCAGTGCAGAGCGTCATCGTAGCACTCAGCGTCCTCCACCAGACAGTGCCACAGGATGTCCACCTGCTCCAGACTCAGCCCTGACACACACACACACACACACACACACACACACACACACACACACACACACACACACACACACACACACACACACACACACACAGCAGTCAGAAGCACACACACACACATACACACACACTCGTCCTCCACAGCTTTGATCATCTTCAGTCTATCACGGGATGATTATAAATTATTGATGAGCAGACTCTGACAGGAAGCACAGTCCTGACTCCTCCCTCACCTGTCTCACCTCAGCTGTCTCACATGCCCTGTCTCATCACACCTGTCTCACCTGTCTCAGGTCGACTCACTTTAGCAGGAGCCTAAATGTTTCACTGTTTGTGATCAATCTGAGCTAAAAGTGGCAAAACATCACAAGAATACTACACGTTATATAATCTTCTCTCTCTCTCACACACACACACACACACACACACACACACACAGGTGTTGCATAACAGGCTCTATTTTGTCGTCTCTCGTCCACAGTTGGTTTTTGCTCCTCTGAGGGAAACAAAACAACCTGAGTCCTGTTTTTAAATGTTTCAGATCGTTTACTGAAAAAAATCTCATCTTTTGTTTTGAACGTGTTTTTTTATTTTACTTGATGTTTTGGTGTGTGAAGCGCTGACGTGTGTAGGAAAGGAGGTGGACTCACTCCTCTGTGAACTGAAGTAAATAAAGTCACCTTTGACCTGAAGTTGAACTTGAACTCTCAATAATCTGTGAATCTGTTTTATTGATCTTATCAGTGTTTCAGACTCTGTACATGTCGTCAGAGTAAAACATGTTTCCAGTCATTTCTTGGTTATTGATAGTTTTTGTTCAGAAGGAAAAGAATTGAATGTATTGATGTATTGATGATAACTTGATGTGAGGAGTGTCTGAAGTCTGAGCTCTTACTGAAGTGGTCTGGAGAGCCCAGCGTGGAGAACACACAGGTGAGGAACTGCAGTCGCACCTGGACCTCCGCACTGTGGCTGTAGCTGCAGGAGCAAACACAAAACACAGGAACACACACACACCTGTGATTAAGTGGACTTATGTGTGTGTTATGACACACACACACACACACACACACACTCTGAGGTGAAGCGGGGAACTGACAGACACTCACAGTGCAAACTTGTGCCGGTGCTCTCGGACTTCGTGGATGTAGTGCTGCAGGTCGTCGAAGAACAGTTTCATCATGTGCAGCTCTTTCTCCGCCCACCTGTCAATCATCACCACGACAACAACAAACTCAGACTCCACGACCTTCCCTCAAACCTACAGGAACTGCCATCACGACCGGTTCCTCAACAACACGCTGATGCTGCTCAGACTGCATGGTCAGTAACAGTTGCTAGGATACCAAAGCAGGAGGGGGAGGAGGGACGCGTTACTCACATGGTGATCCAGTGAGTGTCGTAGCTCGAGCCGAACTGCTGAAAAGTGCCGAAAAGTTTGGGAAGTAGTCGTAAAGATACCACGACGGACCTGAGGAAGAGGAGGGGGAAGAGGAGGAAGAGGAGGAGGAAGAGGAGGAAGAGGAGGAAGAGGAGGAGGAGGAGGAAAATTAAAGACAATAAGATGAAAAGGAAAGAAAGAAAAGAAGAGACGTGTAAAAACTCTGATTGTTTTGCTGTGTCTCTACGTGAGTCTGCGACCTCACCAGCCCTACCTGTGATGAGCCAGGTTGTCAAGGCAACCCTCGATGAAGCGCATCCTGATCTGTCGGTCAGTGAACCAACACACCAGAGAACAGAGCAGCTTCTCCGCCTCGTTAATCAGACCCTCCGACAGGTGGATCTACACACACACACACACACACACACACAATGTTAACATTACTTCCTGCTCTCTCTCTCTCTCATTCTGAGTGACACTGTGTAAAGGAAAGCGTCATCATCATCATCATCATCATCATCATCATCATCATCATGAGTGAGGCGTTGTACCGCGTCCTCGTCCTGCACCAGGTCCCACAGCAGAGTGTTGCCCTTCTTGCACACGTTGTCCAGGTTGATGTCGGTCACAGCGTGGCTGCTCGAGTACTGGTGCTTGTGAACAGCTGGACCTGCACACACACACACACACACACACACACACACACACACACACACACACACAGTGATCACATGATCAGCTCCTCTTCTTCTGGTGTTTAAGTAGAAAACAACACCATCTTCCTGCTCCTGCTCCTGCTCCTCCTCTCACCTTGCACCAGGTGCTCGTGGTAGATGGAGGCCAGGTTGGGGAGGTGCTGCTGCAGGTGGGAGCTGAGCTCGGCGTGGGAGTTGATCTGGACCAGCTCCTCCTCGCAGCCCGACTCCTCCCCGTCGAAGTCGGCCATGTTCTTTTCCGACTTGGCGCTGACCTGGGAGCTGCTGCAGCTCACATCATCGGCGCTCAGCATGTCCTCCACCATGGGGCTGTGGGCGGAGATTTGGGGATGGGGGGGGTACATGGAGGAAAGCAGAGATGGAGATTCAGTGACATGATAAAATCTGTTGGGATGTTCTGTAAACTGGGAGAAGTGGGAGAAGTGGGAGAAGTGGGAGAGCAGTGTGGGCGCAGCAGCCTCACCCTTCGTGGTGGTGGTGGTGATGGTGATGGTGGTGGTGGTGCTGGGGCCCGATGAAGCGCCGGCAGTTGAAGAGCTCGCTGCCCATGGCCTCTCCCAGGAAGTCGCCGGGCCGTGGCAGACAAGGCGGCTCCTGGGGCCCCTGGACCATCTGGGCGGGGCCGATGTCCGGGGGATGCTGCTGCTGCTGCTGAGGCTCCGCCCCCTCAGGCCGGGCCGACGACGACGCCGAGCACGCGTCCAACATCCTCATCCGGCCCTCTAAGGATGTCGACGCTGCCGTTACCATGACTGCAGAAGTGTCTGGGTTGAAAGGCAGAGCCTTTGATTTGGCCCCTGCTCCGCTGGGCCCCGCCCCCTGGCTCGACCCCTCGCCAAGCGCCTCGCCTGCTTTCCTTTTCCTGGACTCCGTCTGCTCCCGGGCCTCCTTCTGTTGGCCGCCCTCAGCAGCCGACCTGTTCCCCTCATCTTCGTCCTCTTCGTCGTCATCGTCATCCTCCTCGTCATCTTCCTCCTCCTCATCCTCCTCCTCCTCCTTTAAGGCCTCGCTGTCCGCCATGTCGTCGGAGTGCATCTCGCTGCCGGGGCTCCCGGCCGACTGGCTGGCTCGGCTGGAGGCGGCTTCGTTGCTGGAGGCCTCGCTGCGGCCGCTGCTGCTGCCCGGGCCGCTGCTGCCCTCCTCCACGCTGTTGGCCGTCTCGTCTGAGCTGCCCTGCATCGACTCCTGAGGAGACAGAGCAGACGCCTCAGAGGTCAAAGGTCAGAGGCTCAAACCCTGAACTCACTGAAAAGAATCTGGTTGTTGTTGAGTCACTTTGATGCAGCGACTCTGGTCTCTGACTTTTCTACTTTACATACAAGTTTACACAGAGTTCATTCTTCCTCTGTCTTTTATTGAAGTGTCTCTCTCTCTTCTGATTGGCTGACTGTTTCCTGACTGATCCAATAGAAACAGAGCAGATTTCAGAATAAAACACCCAGAGAAACCAAATCCAAAAGTTGGATGGTGGGTCCAGGTGGTGGTGGTGGTGGGCGGGGCTTTGGGTGACTTAAACACAAACGTCTGCCTTCATACCGTGCGGAGCTTTAAGACAAACATGTGTTGTGTCCCAGTGTCTCCAGCATTGATCCCAGCAGAGGGACAATGTCTCTCACAGAAACAAACTGGTTTCACTGTAGCAAAGCTCAAATTGAGTCAAATCATCGTCCCTGAGGACTTTTGACACAGAGTGTAGCTTGCAACCTTGTTTCTGTGTGTGTGTGTGTGTGTGTGTGTGTGTGTGTGTGTGTGTGAGCCCCTCCCTCAGTGGCTTCAGGCCTGTGCATCAGGCAGGAACTTGAGCTCAGGAGCTTCAGCCTTCATTACCTCTGTGTCTGACAGCCTCTGCTGACTCCTCTTGCTTCCACTCATCATCTGATCGTCCATCTCCATGTCGCTGCCGCCGCTGTGCTGCGTGTCGCTGTTGTCGCTGCTGTCTGGACTGGCGGCCGGTGAACCTGAGACCACGGGACACAAACAGAGACCTGACACTGACAACTTCCTGAGGGGGCTAAGGGAATCGAACCTCATAAACACACTGTGTCTGATACTGACTCTTGAACCCAGACTGACCTTTCTTGTTCCCCATGGGGATGTTGGTGTTGAGCAGGGAGGCAAAGGAGCTCTGTTTGGAGAGCTGGGCCTTGGCTGCCAGGGCGTTGTTCCACAGAGCCTTGATCAGCATGGAGGCCAGGTACAGTGTCTGAGGAGGGGGGCACATTGAGGGGGAGGGGGGTTAGTGTGATCAGTGTGAGCAGCTTCACGCTGTGTGGACGTTCACTCAGGTGACTCAGGGTCAGTACCTGCTCTGTGTGGGCGCTGGGGTGAAGACCAGACACCAGGTTGAGGACGTGACGCAGAGGAACCGGGTCCAGGTTTTTAATGAGGGAAGGGAAGAGGTCGTGGATGTAGCGGCTGCAGTGTTTCAGCTACAAACACAGAGAGAGAGAGAGAGAGAGAGAGAGAGAGGGAAGAAAACACACAGAGTTGAGCATTAAGTGTTGGAGCAGGAGGTCGTCACAGAGGCCTCTGGATCTGAAGTGTCTCACCTGAGCTGCAGCCCAGATACAGTCCACATGCTGCGTACTGAGCCGACCCTCTGCAGCCAGGAAGTTCAGGATCACCTGGCACTGCTTGATGATCTGGAACACACACACACACACACACACACAGAAAATCAAATCTCCAGTGTTGTTTCCAGTTTGAGTCTTATGACGTGTTGTCATATATAAACACACAGACATCACCCGTCTCACCTCAATGTGCAAATTGGGGCCAAAAATGTGCTCGACCACGTTGTTGTGGATCAACCAATCAGCTAGCTCCTTGGCTATCGACCTGGAGGAGGGAGGAGACGCAGGTGAGCAGGAGGCTTCGCAGGTGTCACAGTGTTTATGTGCAGGTGCAAACATCTTATCACATTGTTCACATGTTTGTAAAATGTTCAACGACTGGAGGAAGAAGAGGAGGATGAAGAGGAGGGAGGAGAACAGGTGATCAATACAGATCAATAACACAGATCGATACAGAGGACCTCTGGGATCTCAGATCTGTTTCAATAAACTCACGTCTCAGTGTCAGAGACCAGGGACTCGTTGTTACAGACGTCGTTGAACGTGTGGAGCTGATTCTGAAACACACAGAGTTACCAGGGAAACGTGTGTTAGCATGGCAGCTGCTCTGGCCGCTAACTTACAGCAGAGTAAAGCAGGTGTGAGCTCTGTGAGCCAAATGTCCCACAGCAGCCACCGTACACTGAGACTCACGGTGATCTGGCTGAGTCCGGCCAGCCTCATGGTGAGAGTGGGCGACATGAAGTACTTGAAGGCGAGGTCCAGACTCTCCTTGTCGAAGCACAGCGCGCTGTCCAGCGGCTCCTTCACCGTGCTCCACATCAGGTCGGCCATGTTCCTCGCCGCGCTCTGACGCAGCTCCTGGTCCGACAGCTTACACAGATACCTAGACACACACACACACACACACACACCACCATCATCATCGTCTTCTTCATCATCATCGTCACATCTGACACTAAAACATAATGGATCCATCCTCATTATTCCCCATGTTATTCACTTATCACGTGTGTGTGTGTGTGTGTGTGTGTGTGTGTGTGTGTGTTTATGATCATTAGAATCACCACAGTGAAGGTTTTAATCCGACACAGCAGCATCAGTCAGCCTGAGTCACATGACCTCCTCCCCCTCCTCCTCCTCCTCCTCCTTCTCCTCCTCCTCCTCCTCCTCTAGGGTCATGTGAGGAGAGGTTGACTGGAGGCCTGGCAACTGTTGCCATGGTGACAGAGGCTCTTCCTAGCAACTAACATGTGGCACTTTGGTATTTGGGAGAGAGCGAGAGTGAGACAGAGACAGAGTGAGACCCAGTCCTCTGTCTCTGTCTCTCATCAAACACTCTGACATCACGTGATGTAAGCAATTACCAACAAAGAAGAGTTAGTTCCTGACGAGGTCACAGCTCAGAGACATAAAGCCTGAATGTCATCGTTCCTGTGATCAATCGGATCGATCAGATCTGATCCATCAAATCTGATCTGGGACCAGGGTTTGTTCAAGGACAAAGAAAAAAGGCGTTTGACAAAATGGCAGCTTCTTAGTCACCTCAGGAGGAGGAGGAGGAGGAGGAGGAGGAGGAGGAGGAGGAGGATGGTGCGTCTCAGCTCAGAGGTGGAGGCTGATTTTTGTTCGAGTGCAACAGTGAAGACAGATCTGAAACCGAGCTGTCGGAGCGGTCAGTGAACTCACCGTATGACGTAGGTGCGGAACGGGATGATGTGCTGCATCACGGCAGGGATGTGCAGCCAGATACGGATCTGTGGACAGAACCAAAAACATCAAGCTCACGTCGTCACGGCGACGTACACACACACACACACACACACAGAGTCAGCAGTGTGATAAGCTGGACTCACGTTGGAGACGATGGTGATGAAGGCGTGGGCGATGGGGAAGGGCAGAGACTCCGGAGTCCCCGACTCGAAACACTCCTTCATCAGAGACAGGCCGTGCTTCCCACAGAACAGACACACGTACCGCAGCAGGTGGAGGGGGACCTCCACATCCTGGAGGACACAGGGGGGGGACACCGTCACACACACAACATCACACACACTCTGGGGACACAATAACTCAGAACTACATCATGGGAGGAGGAGGAGGAGGAGGAGGAGGAGGAGGAGGAGTTCTTACGTTCATGTCGCAGAAGGAGCCCAGGATGTTGCTCTCATGAGCTGAGATGTCCTGCAACAGAGAAACAGACAAGTTCAACTCAAACGCATCATCACAAAGGTGGTGCAGGTGTAGGTGTGTGTGTGTGTGTGTGTGTGTGTTCACCTCGATGGTGGGGTGTGTGTTGTGTTTGTAGGCCGTGTAGAGGGGGAACTGGATCTGGAAGATCTTGGCGGCGCAGAGCAGCAGCTTCTCCCTCTCCTCTGTGCTCCAGGAGCTGAACGGGTCCTGGTTCTCCCCTCCGCCACCTCCTCCACCTCCTCCATCTGTCCCTTCTCCACCCACAGCCCCCCCACCGCTCTCCCCGGGCCCTAGTGCTTCCATCTGGGCTTCACCCTGCTGCTTGGCCCCCTGGTTCTGGTTGAGGTCGGGGGCGTCGGCATCTTCCTCTGCAGAGTCTCTCTCCACATTCACAGGTTCATCCTCCCCGGGGGAGGAGGGCCGAGGGAGGGGCCCCGGTGCGGCGGCGGCGGCAGCTTCGACGGCCCCACCCCACTCAGAGCCGGGCCCCTCGGCCCCCGACCCGGCTCCTTTGTGGGCGTGGCCCTGGACGCTGCAGAGGCGGTCCCTCAGGCTGCTGATCTGGGCGATGACCAGGTTGATGAGGGCGTAGACCAGCTGGTTGAAGACCTCCAGGTGTTTGTACTCCTTGAAGCAGCAGAGACACTGTCTGCAGACACAACCAGGAAACCATGGAAACCACGGGGGAGTCAGTCACAGCAGGGAGGAAGAGGAAGATGTAACACACTGTGCTTTACATGTGCTAATGTGTTCTGCTGGGGTCTTTTATTTTGAAGGGGTCATCTAGTGTAGTTTTCCATCTCCTGTCTGGAGCTCTAGTAACAACAGGTCGGTGTCAGCCAATCAGAAGAGAGGAGGCTCTCAGTCGCCATCTGATCTCGTCTATATGATCATATACCACATGTTCCCTCATCTATTTATTGATTATTACTGACTGGTTGTCAATAATCGGTCAGTGAACTTTTACGTGCTGGTGATTTAACTCGTGCGGTGCGACCGTGACAACACCTGCCGTTGTCTTGGAAACGTTTAGAGTGGGGTCAGACCAGTTGGACCCGGGTCTCCATTGATCCCCGTCCCTACATGAGTGGATGTGACGACCCTGAGCTCAGGTCATAGTGATGTGAGTGTGAGCGGATGTGAAGCAGCAGCAGCAGCAGCAGCAGCAGCAGCAGCAGCAGTGACCTCTGACCTCTGAGTCCAGGAGCTGATGTAGCCCAGCACTCGCAGGGCATGGTCCTTCTTCAGCTGGAAGCCTCCGTCACTGCCGTCTGCATCCGATACTGAGGACACACACAGAGCAGTGTCACACAACAACACACACACACACAGAGCAGTGTCACACAACAACACACACACACACACACACCAGTGTCACACAACTGCAAAATCCACAAGGACGTCGTCTTCATCCACATTCCTGCTGCAAGACAGACGTCAGAGACAATAGAGGCCTCTGTGTGTGTGTGTGTGTGTGTGTGTGTGTCAGGTTTAATCAGAGGCAGCAGATGACTGTTGCAGGTTCTGGCAGCTCAGGTGCTCATGAGGCCTGAGACACACACCTGCCACAGACGGTCGGTCTCTGTTCACACCGTGTGGTTTTACCCAGAATCCTCTGATGTTTGAACTTTGACCACGGGAAACTGAAAATTCCCACGTTTGTGGAACCACGTGAATGAGCCGTGTGCTGGAGACACAGCAGCTCCCTGTAGTAAGAGTAACACACACACACACACACACACACACACACACAGCTGCCAGTCTTACAGACAGAACTGTCACAGCTGACAGCACCCTGCTGTGCAACAGCTCCCCCCCCACCACACCACACACACACACACACACACACACACACACACACACACACACACACCCCTTCATATCAATTTGTCTCTGCTGGTTTCTGTCTTTAGTTTGAGTCAGAATCAAACCGCACTGCAGGAAGGTTCAAGTGTGTGTGTGATGTGTGTGTGATGTGTGTGTGTGTGTGTGTGATGTGTGAGCACAGACCAAGCTTTAACCCACTAACACATGACAACTTTAAACTTGAGTCTGAGTTGAGTCAAAGTGAAAAACGTTGTGAGTTCAGTCAGTATGAGAGAGTGTGAGTGTGTGTGTGTGTGTGTGAGTGTGAGTGTGTGTGTGTGTGTGATCACACTCCACTGTGACCACGTCCAACACATTAATGGCTTTGTACAGTGAGCTGTGCTTTAGTGTGAACAACGTTCACCACTGAATGAACCGTGCTCTTTCCCCTCAGCGTAGGAAGGAGGTCTGGTGAATCAGTTCTCCTGGACTGTCAGTGAACGCACCACTTCAACTGTTGATGAACACATGAACTAAAGAAGAAGAAGAAGAAGAAGAAGAAGAGGGGTGGTGTTGTCAGAGGAGAACTGAAGATGACTGCCATCGTCATGGAAACACCTGCCGCTGACATTACAACTCCAGAAACAGACGACGACCTCTGTGACCTCTGAGGTGGTAAATACGGAGTTTGGAAAGTCCAGGAAATGTCTTCGAATTTTAAATAGTATCGGACTTTACGGTGGAGGAACCAGAGAGAGGTCAAAGGTCAGAGCTGTGAGTGATGAAGTGTTTTCATGTGGAGCGCGTCCTGTCACACACACTGGACTGTTGTTCAAGGGTTGGTGTGGAACAAGGACCACACTGAACCAACTATTGTCTGGGTTTTAATACTGAAAGTCAAGTCTGACGTCAGCACTGGGATTAAGACTAATTAAACACACACACACACACACACACACACACACACACACACACACAGGAGTTAATCACTGAGAACAACAATGGAGGTTAAAATGACACACTGAGAAGAGATCCTGGATTTTCCCTTAAATTACACATGAAACCTGTAAAAACTGACGTGAAGCAGAAGCTGCATCGTAAATCAAGACTTCACAGTCGTCTGGTTTCTTCTCTTTAGATAGAGATATATTTATAAATACTTTGCTCTGCGTCGTCATCGATGTTAATAATTAACATCACAAGCTGCTCGATCGAAATGAAACGAGACGAGAGGAGGAAGCAGCAAAACCAACAGGAGAGAAGAGGACGGTGTTGAACAGGTGCAGCCGGCCGGCGGGCGGGCGGGCGGGGGGGTCACCTGAAGGGTTAAACAGGCCTCTTCATGGAGTGAAGCAACAATAACAATCACTTATACACTTGTGCACATCATGCAGCATCAGTGTGGAGGAGCCTGTTACCGTGGTGACCTGGTGTCCTGATGGTGAACACTGGGGAACACACCTGGACACACCTGGACGTTACTGTCAACATGGCGAAGTAGAAACAATAGAGATGAGCTCCATTTCCCTAAGTTTGTGTTGGTGAGGATCCAGTCAGGTGCAGGTGTGTGTGTGTGTGTGTGTGTGTGTGTGTGTGTGTGTTGGTGGATTCCTGCAGAGCCTGCAGGAGGAGCTTTCTCCTCAGTTCATGACACACAATAGGCTGAACACACACACACAGAAAAACGACAAATAACCCGTGAATCACTAGTTGCACACGGGGTTAAAAATAGCGGCAGAGCCACGGGGACGCTCTGCCCGGTGTCCGGTGCTCAGCCCGGGGAGAGAGCGCAGCCAGGCCCGGTTAGCACGCCCGGACTGACGGCTAACTTGTAGCCATCTAAGCCAACCTGGTATTTACATCTGCTGGCTCAAGTTGACGTTAGCCCCGCAGGTGGTAAAAACCGGGGGCTAAGTGACACGATCACGGTTCGATTGCACCCGTGAAACGAGAAGGAGCCGACGCGATGTGGCGCCGGACATCTGCCCGAAAAAATGTCCACAAGCCTCCGAGGATTAACGGAGAGCTGTGAGCCAAAATATGCGCCTCGATGCAGCCATTAATTTTCGGGGCTAGCCGAGTTGTCGCTAGCTTGAGACTGAACATTCAACAGAGTCGCCCCCCCCCCCCCCAAAAAAAAAGAAACACACACACACGAGAAATAAATCAACATCACTGTGAGAAAGAAAATGTCACGGGGAGTTTTTTGTTGTTGTTGTTGTTTTAAGGGCCATTTTGTGAGAGTGGATGTGACCATCCGCCAGACAATGGGGTGGCAGCGGAGTGGACAGCTAGCAGACTGACCTGACAAACACATCAAACAAAGTCAGCTCAGCTAGCTCAGCCGGCTAACGTAGCTGCTAACTTCCAAAATCCGCCGCAAGCCGCATTTTAGCAACAGCGGCGCTGCTCGAAACTCCGCTCCAGAGCTCCGTGTCCAACCGGGCCGAGGTGTCGTGACTCCCGGGTGTAATGTCACACACAAACCCGGCTGGAAGCGGTTGGGTTTTGTGGGGTGGTGGTGGTGCTGGGGATTGTTCAGCTACCTAGCTAGCTAGCTAGCTAGCTTGTGTGAGTTCCAGTTGGGGAGTGTTTGACAGACAGGCCCGATGCTGACTACCACTCAGTCAGGAAGGAAGGAAGGAAAGGAGGGGGGGGGGGTGATGGCATATTTTTGCATTCAAACCAAAACCAACACCTTGTGACACCATCACGAAACTGTCACCGACTGCACAACACACACGATTAATGTCACGACTCCCACCGTCCCGTGGCGGCGACGCGGCGGGATGAGCCGGAAAAATACACAAAGTTATATTCAAGCTAGCCTGCGAGCTAGCATGCTCCCATCCAGCTCCAGTGGACACAGCGGTTGCTAACATGAAGCGGCTAACTCTGGTGTAAATTTTAAAAAAAAACGACTTGTTTACTTACTTTCATTTAAAACCTCCACCAGCTCGGCGCAGTTTTCACACATTGTTCATGAAGAGGAAAACTGAGTGCACCTACTCAAACCATGGCACTGGAAAACTGTTGTTGGCTGGCAGTTGGTTGTTTTTGGGGTAAAAAAAAAAAAAAGGCCCAGGGGAGGGGGTGATTGGTGAAGGTTATTCCACTAAATGAAACCAGGGGAAGCGACAAGGTGTAGAACGTGATTTGCATCCAAGCGAAGTTGATGGACACCAGAAGTTAAGAGGCACTGGACGGCAGAAATCGAGTCAGTCTCCAATCTGAGCGTTACTTGAGAGAGTAGACACAGCAGCCATGTTGAAAAAGGAGGGGAGGGGAGGAGGGGGGCGACACAGCGTGTTGACCGTTCGGCACTTTCCGTCGCGTCTCCTTCGCCCGCTCGGCACTTTTCGCTAGTCTCGCGATATCTTCCCCGATGAAGTAATGTTTACAACCTTTTCCGATGATCTCAAGGGCAACGGCGACCAACAGCTCTGGACGTAACTTTATTAACAAATCTGAAAATATCAATGGATTTATATTGTATATATATATATATTATATATTATTATATGGATACAATTATTATACCCCTAACCTTAACAAATTATGTTATCAAATATACATAGACAATATATTAATATTGTAATATTAATAAACGTCATTGTTTGTGTGTGTGTGTGTGTGTGTGTGTAGGCTGGAAAAAAAAAAAAAAAACTATCCAACCTGCCAAAAAGACATTTTCCACTTCAGAGCTGGAGCCACAGTTCCTTTTAGTCTAAAACTCAGTCATAACGTCCAGTCACTGTTTGATATCACTGACCAGCTGCTGCTGTTAATTATAATGTAGTTACACCTGTCTGTCTGTCCACAGTGAGGAAACACATTCAATTCTACTGTAACTCCATATTTATAAAGCTAATGTTTAAACAGCTTCAAAAGAAATATTAAGATTTAATTCTCATGAAATACAGAAATGAAGTAGATGTAGGAAGTTACCAGGTTCTTATTGAAGAACTTATATATGTACATTGATTTAATCTCTTTACACTTCTAATGGGCAGTGATTGAGGGAAGTTTTACAGAGAAGTGGTGAGTTATACTTCTCACTCCCTTTCAATTATTGCACTATTCATTTTCTTAGCATTTGAATATTTTGTGTACCATGTGTTTGTGGTACTTTGTTTGATCTTTTATACCAGGTTTCTCCAAACTGTTCCACAGACGGCCGAGTGGCTGCAGGTTTTTGTTGCAACCGAGCAGCAGCTCACCTGGAACAAAACCCTGCAGCCACACGGCCCTTTGTGGAACAGCTCAGAGACACCTGTTTCATCCATTTCTGTTGCATATGCAAAATAAACAATTCAAGTCAATCTGACCGTCTGCCTCCTGAAACACTGTGTGTAAACCTGACTCTTGAAATAACCCTTTCAGACTGATGTTATTCCTCCTGTCCTCACAGGTCCTGGCTGCTCGGTGGAGTTTAAGTGTAAGAAGCAGAGCGACACAGCGATGTTTGTAAAAATAGCCAACTTTATATTCTCAGAGTACTAAGACAGCTTTACAAACAGGATGATATGCACACAGCAGCCGTCCTCCTCATCCAAACGCAGAGCGGTCCAACTGAAGCTCTGGTTCACTCAGGGAGCCAGAGTTAAAGAAGAAAAAAAAAAAACAGAGCAAAACAAAACACACACACACACACACACACACTAACCACACTGACAAACCAAAACAAGACAACAAAGGAAGCAAAGAAGTTCACGTTTCACCCCTCCAACATCACATTCATCCTGCGCCGTGAAACCAGAGCAACCTGTCAACGAACCACTGTAAGCATCTCAACATCATATATTACATATTAACAAGTGGAGGAGGGGGAGGAGGGGGGGGAGAGGGAGGGAGGAGGAGGAGGAGGAGAGACATTAAAACTAACCTTTAATTCTTTCGACTTCATGCACATGGCTGAAACATAAAGCTTCAATCAGCAAAGAATTAACAAAAGATGGCAACAAATCAATCTGTATATAAAACAAGTTAGGAAAAAAAGAGAGTCACACCGGGCGAGGGGGGAGGGAGGGTGGGGGGTCTCATTTACATATTGACATTGATTTGGTCGACGTACAACCGAGTGCTGGGGTCGTCTCTGTGGCCCCTCATTCTTCTGTTCAACACACACACACACACACGCTCTCGCTCGCACGCACACACACACACACTTGAAAAGAAAACTTTTTATCAACAGGAAGTGTCTGCTCTCTCTCTCTTGACCTTTGACCCCCTCAGTCACACATCTCCTCCGGCAGCTCGTGGGGGTTCAGGATGCCGGGCACCGACAGCTGCAGCTTGTGTTTCTCCTCCTGGGCCTGACGCAGAGACGCCTCCCTCTCCTCCAGGAACAGGTCCGTCGTGTCCTCGCCGGCAAACTCCTGCAGGAGGCACAGGACACACAGGAGAACAGGTTCAGCTTCAGTTTAACTAACCTGAGGCTCCAGTCAGAGTCTGAACCCAGGTCTGTGTTTCTGCTGCATCGTCTCCATCTGATCCGGTTGGTTCTAGTTTATGACATGTTGAGGTCCCGTCCTCATCACCTACATATGCTGCGTCTCTACACTGGACACTGATTGGTTTGTAAAGAGATGTGTGTGTGATGAAGTCACGTCACCGAAGCTCTCCTCAGATTAGCTCGTTAGTAGCTATCTAGGAAAACGCTAACTCTCCTGTGATGTCACTGCTACCAGCAGCATCCAACATGGAGCCTGGTTCAGATTCAGATGAACGTCCTCGTCATGTGGAGGCTTTATCGTCACCGGCAGGACAGGAGAGGACGACTGAGGCTCTGCTGTGAGCCCCGGCTCCACGTCAGCAGAGACCAGGGAGGTGGAGTGTGGACGCTAACATGTGGAGGCTAACCACTGCTACTTCTTGTTAAAGCTAGTTTCGTCCAGACCGAGACCACCTGTTTTGGTCGGACCAGATTTCAGGTCTTTGGTCTGGGGAGCTTTCACACCTGCAGATCTGATCTGGACCAAACGAGGTCGGTGTGAACGCCTCCTGACGAGGCAGAAGAGTCAAACACCAGCTGTTTCCTGTCATCGGCTCTGATCCAATCTGAGCTTCAACAACACACGACCTCATCACTCATGTAAAGGTAAAAGAGTCATGAACGCAGCACCGTCTGTGACTTGATGTGACCTCAGGTACTTCCTGTTCACACTCACCTTGATCTGCACCAGGAAGTCCCTCAGGTGCTCCTTGAAGGCCGGGATGTCCTGGTTCAGGCTGAACAGACCTGTGACAAACACCTTCACCTGGGCACTGAACACAACACACACAGTCAGTAAAGAGTCTGGACACACAACAACAACTCATCTCCATTTGACTACATTTCCCACAATGCTTTGTGACAAAGGTGAACAGTGTCAGTGGGTTCATTCAGATCAGAGAAACGTCCACAGACCTGTGTTCGTTTCATTCACAACAAAGAGCCAGTCCACTCATTAATTACCTCAGAGTCTCATTAACAGGTGAGTTCATTAAAACCTCTCTGACCTGTGACCTCTGACCTGTGACCTGTGACAGCCTGTGTCTGACTGTGAGAGGGAATAAATATCACCAAGGTCGAGGCAGAATTATGTCACAGAGTCGAATTCTGACTTTTATTGTATTATGAGGGTTAGGTCTCCTCATAGTTTTAACTTTTCATCCCATAATTTCACATCACCGTGGAGACCATTATCAAAGTCTGTCAATATCACAGCTGATTTTATCAGTAAGTTGAGATGAAGCCAAAACTGACTTGTCTCTGCTTTGTAGGAACCAAATTTACCCTGGTGTGTTTATATTAACCCTCTCAGCTGGAAACACTGCACACACACACACACACACACACACACACACACACACACACACACAGACTCACTCCTGCAGGTGGGGGAAGGCCGTCTTGAGCAGGTTGGCGATGTACTCCTGGACGTGGGCCTGGTTGTTGGCGGCGCTGGCGGCGCTCAGGGCCACGCTCACCTTCCCCTCCTCCACCAGGTTGAACATGTAGGCCAGGATGGTGGCGTGCATGGTCAGACCTGCAGAGACACACGGGGAGAGATCGTCAGTTCGAGTGCCACCGCAGGACGTGGCCGTCGATGAGCTCGACGTTGTACCTGCGGTGTGGGAGGTGTCCGTCACCACGGAGAAGATGTGCTGCAGCACGTCACAGAAGTAGGTCTGGTAAAAGCTCTGAGCTGCTGCTTCCTCTGCTGACACGTTCTGCAGCAGAGTGTAGAGGATCTGCAGACCTACACACACACACACACACACACACAACCATGTTTCTCTGAACAATGAGGTCATTCCTGAATAAATGAATGAAACATCTGGATCTGGTGAAAACATCAACACACAGACATCCACCTGATCTGTTCATTCAGCTTCCATCACTTCAGTGAGTGTGTGTGTGTGTGTGTGTGTGTGTGTGTGTGAGGAGCGTGTGAGTGCGGACCTGTGTCGGCCACGTTCCTCATGGTGTGTTTGAAGGCCCAGATGATGGAGTCCAGGATCAGCTTGAACTGGGCCGGGGCGATGGACAGGAAGGCCGGGAAGCACTGGGAGGTGGCGGCTTGGAGGAGGTAGAAGAAGTGGGTCCTGTGTTCAGGGAATTCTTCAAAGTCCTGATGACACACACACACACACACACACACACACACACACACACACACAGACGACAAACAGTGTGAGTGTGTGAGACTGGGTGAGAGCAGGTGAGAGCAGGTGAGAGCAGGTGAGAGCAGGTGAGAGCAGGTGAGAGCAGGTGAGAGCAGGTGAGCTGCTCAGACGCACCTTGTTGATCATGTTCAACGTGCACTCGAAGACGGCGTCAAAGATCTTGGGGATCTCCCCGGTGATGTGGACTCCCAGCTTGTTGACGATGGTTGCCATGGTGCTGAGGACCTCGGGCTCCCGGGCGGCCGGGACGTTCCTCTGGTAGTCGATGAGCACGGCCTCCAGCAGGGGGGGCACGAAGTTCTCTGCCACCTGGAGCACAAACACAACAGCAGGAGGAAGAGTCAGAGCTGCGTGTCACTGTGATCATCCTCACTCAACCACTTCCATCTTCAACCCAGAGCCTGTGGTGCCCTCTAACAACATGTAACCCCACCCCCGCCTCCCACCACCCGGGGGCAGATGAAGGCCTGACTCACCATCTGGGGGTCGTTGGAGCGGCTGACCCAGCCTGAGATGAGCTTCAGCGTCTCTCTCTTCACCGTCCTCATGCTCCTGATCAGCGGCTGTTTGGTCACCATCTCACCTGAGGAGGTGAAGAAAACAAGCGTCCACAGACCAACCAGAGGGAGTTAAGTGTCAGACAGCTTCAGCACAGACACCGAGGCAGACTGACAGACTGACAGACTGACAGACTAACAGACTGACATCATGAGGGCTGACAACATTTCCTTCTTGTCACATGATCACCAGAACCTTTCTTTTCACTACCAATAACTTCCTGCGTCTCATGATCAATACTAACGTTGTGTAACAGTTTCTATTCTGTGTGATGTCATTTTTTCCAAGTTAGTTTGTTAACAGCTTCTAGACACACACACACACACACACACACACACACACACACACAGAGCACTGACCGTTGGTCTGGACGGCCGAGGAGATGTTCTCACTCAGACACTTGTAGACGTTGAGCATGTCCAGGTAGATCCGTCCCAGCTGGACGACGAAGGGGTGACCCACGGCCTTACAGGCCCGGACGTTGGTCTTGAGGATGCTGCCCAGCTGACGCACCGTCTCTGCGTCCTTCAGGATGTCCACGTTCTGCAACCACAGCGTCCACACACACACACACACACACGGTGTCAGTCTGAGCAGTGTCGGTGGTGTCACCTGACAGGAAGTGGGTGTGTCCTCACCTTGGTGGCCTGCTGGATGATGCTGTCCCACACCTGGTTGGGCAGCAGCATGTACTTCTCTATGAGCAGCTCCTGGACGGCCTGGTCCGTCTGCGCCCCGATCATGTAGCCCACCGCCTCGTAGAACGTGTGCACCTGCACAGACACAGAGAGAGAAGGGGGGGGGGTCAGTTAAAAGTCCTACAGCTGGACCCGACACCTTCAGAGACCACGTGGAGACCGACCTGCTGCGGCTGCAGGTCACAGATGATGGTGTTGATGTTGTTGAGGATCTCGTCGATGAAGGGCATCACCTCGCCCACCTGCACCTGCACGAAGTGGCGCCGGCACTTCTGAGCGATCTTGATGAAGGTGTCACACGCCATGTCCTGAACGCCGTCGTGTGTCTCTGTGATGAAAGGACCAGACAAAACATCAGGGTGAGTCTCACAGAAACACTGTGACCTGAGCCATACGGTGTGTGTGTGTGTGTGTGTGTGTGTGTTTTGACCCCTCTGGGCCACTGTAGAGTTTGTTCTCTCACCGTGCATGAACTCAAACAGCTTGTTGACGACAGTCTTGAGAAACTTCCAGTGAGCTCGCAGGAAGCGAGGATACTGACCCACAATGTACATGATGTTGGATGCTATGATGGCCTTGTTGTCTTTACCTCTCTTCTGTTCACACAGGCCGAGCAGGTCCTGAACACACCACACACACACACACACACACACACACAGTGAGTCAGCAGGTTCCGTTGGACTCGTGATGTCAGTAATGAAACACCGTTAGCATTAGCGTAGCACCTTGATGACGGTGACCAGGAACCTCTTCTCGTCCTCCTCGTGCATCGCGCCGCTGATGGAGCCGATGGCCCAGCAGAGCATGTTCAGGTTCCTCCACGACCACTCGGTACCGTTCACCTGGTTGTGGAGCTTCTCCGTCATGATGCGTTCAGTGTCGGCGTAGTCCAGGTGAGTCAGATACACTGTGGAGAGAGAGAGGGAGTGAATAAACGACAAAACAAAACAACTGAGGTTGAGTCGGCGAAGCTGATAAAAACAGACACTGACCCAGAGTCTCCCTCATGTTCTTGTAGAGGTTGATGGCGTCCGTGTCCTTCATGAACTCTCTCACCACCTCCCCCTGGTCGTTTTCCACCACCAGCACCTCCTCAGGCTTGGCCATACGGCTCACCATCAGGAGGCGCACCTGTGAGGTGGAGGTGGAGGAGGAGGAGGAGGAGGAGGAGGAGGAGGAGGAGGAAGAATACTGTTGTTTATGTTAAATGTTCAAAATGGAACAAACTAAAGTAATATTTTTAGGATCAACACTGGCATAAAGACCAGTGTGTGTGTGTGTGTGTGTGTGTGTGTAGACAGGTGTACCTGGGAGAGCACGGGCAGGTAGAGGTGTCTGCGGGGGGGGACGTCTGACAGCAGGGGGGTGCTGGAGGTGGAGAAGGGGCTCTCCCTGTACAGCTCTGCTGCCAGGTGGTTCCAGTACTCCAGACAGATCTTGAAGATCTCTGTCTCCTCCACCTCCGACACCAGCAGCATGTAATGCAGTGCCTGGACACACACACACACACACACACACACACACAGAGAAGTGAGGTCACATGACTAAAATCTGGGAAATTCTGACTTCAGTGACCCCAAACTTTTCCGACACATCTGAGTGACCAGGAACGACGTCATAGATCTGATCGCCTGATCGACCTTTAATGATTCACCTGAGTCACAGCGAGAAAGAGTCTGATTTTACTGAAGGACTTGAACGCAACAGACCGACCCTCTGTCACAGGAAGAAAAAGAAGGAGGAGAAGATGTCTCTGGCTCACCTCCATGAGCGTCTCCCTCAGGTTGGGCCTCTTCTCGATCAGCTGGCCGTGCTCCTTGAGGAAGGTGCAGAGGAACAGGCTGAGGTTCTGGATGAAGTTCTGCTCGTCGTCCTTCCCGTTGGCGTAGGCCACTCTGATGTTAGTGTTCAAAGGCAGCATCTGACCAATCACAGCAAGGCAGCAACAGTTTCACTTCTGACCAATCACAACAAGGCAGCAACAGTTTCACTCCAGTCTGTGACACAATGACACCGTGTGATTTAGTGTCCATGAGACCACCCAAGATGAAAACCACCACCACCACTATCATCATCATCATCATCATCATCAGATGTTGGACCAACAAACTCCCCCTCACAGTGATGATGGTGATGAACTGGTGAAATTACAAGCTGTGTGTGTGTTTGTGTGTGGCAGGAAGAGATTTACACAAAGTATGTGTTTGTGTGGGCTCATGTGAGTGCACCTCTGTCCAATCACAGGAGTGAGTGTAATTAACTTAAGCAGCACTCAGAGCGATTGTGTGTGTGTGTGTGTGTGTGTGTGTGTGTGTGTGTGTGGACCTGTTTGAGCTGGCACATGGTGAGGGTAAACAGGTTGACGAACTGCTCCTCGTACTGGTTGACGCTGACTCCGGCGATCTCCGTCAGACACTTCAGTGTGACGTTGCGAAACATGGGGACGTTTAAGAACTGAAACACCACAGAAGAAGAAGAAGAAGAATGATGATCAGAGGCTCATTCACACACCTGACAACACCTCACACTGACGTCTTTAAAATGCTCCGTCTGCCAACGTCCAACACTCAGTGGAGGTGGAGATGCAGTGTCTGTTCATCCAGAACCAGACTTTCATTTCCGTTACACACTCATGTACATGTGTTGCTCTGAACGCTGCCTTGCCAAGTTGCCGAGGCAACCAGCTGTAAACAAACGGCGAGCGTTCAACAGTCAGTCAGTGATCATCTGCTTCTAACGGAGGCTGGAGGAGGAGATGCAGGAGCGTCACCTCCTCCACCCACAGTGGCCAGCAGCTGCTCTCTTACCTTGTAGACCAGAGTGCTGATGAGTTTGGTCTCAAAGATGTAACCTAAAGGAATCCAGTTCAGGAAGCGGAGCAGAGTCTCCAGCGTGGCGTGGACCAGTGGGGCATTCTGGGAGTTTTCCTATTGAGAAGAAGAAGAAGAAGAAGAAGAAGATGATGAGAACGGTCAGACTGAATTATCGGAGGCTGAGAACTGGGAGCCGACTTCTTCTTACCATCACAAACTGGCAGAGCTGGAAAATCTGAGAGAACTCGTTGCACATGCTGCAAGACACCGATACAAGAGACGAGTTAAAACATCAGACCTTCAGACGACTGACGGGTCACCAGGAGGCTGCGTTCACGCTCAGCTGCTTCAGGCTCAAACACACAGCAGGGAGGAGGTGTGTGTGTGTGTGTGTGTGTGTGTTACCTGTCTTTGAGGTGCTTGGCCTTCACCTGGGTCATCTGTCCACTGGAGAAGTCGAACACCTCCTCACTGAGCAGCTTCAGGATGATCATGTTGTTCTGACAGAGGCTCTCACTGGTCCGACTCGCCCCCACGATGTCGCTGATGAACATGGGCCAGTGTTTGGGCCACTCCTGCTTGAGGATCTGACCCCACCCAGAGAGAGAGAGAGAGAGAGAGAGAGACAGAGAGACAGAGAGAAGAGGTCTGTGTTAGTCCCGTCACTGTCGTCGTCCTGGCACCAGATACCAAACAGCTGTTTGATGAGGAGTTACCTGTACGAGGATCATGTTGAGTTTGGAGATGTACACGCCCTCTTTCTGTGAAGACACACGACAACATGAGAACATGAGAACATGAGCAGAACACAGAACCTTCACCTCAACACGAGCAGCAGCACGGTGAGCTCACCTCCATGTTGGTGGGGTCAGACGACGTCTTGATGATCAAACCCACGACGTACTTCTTAATACCTGACGGATGAGATCAACATCAGATCAGTCAGACTTCACCCACAGAGCACAGGAAGGAGGGTTTACATCATACAAGGACTCAGACAAACTATTAAAACTATAAAGACCCTTTAACAATCAATAAACAGAGCCAATGATCTTAAGATGACGTGTGTGTTTTCACCTTCACACTGATTTCTGGGGAGAATCTTCCAGCGTGTTTTGATGACGGCCTCCAGGATCTGCAGAGCGTAGTACTGACAGCAAGAAACAGAGCAGCATCAAGTATCAGACACGGTTCATCATCAGGAGCTGATTAACTACAGACAGACAGCAAACACGGGGGGGGGGGGGGGGGGGGGGGGGCTGTAGTCATGGACCACACATGACAAAGATAAAGACAGTGTGTGAACAGACTGTGAGTGGACTATAAATAGACCTGTGTGTCCAGCAGATGTGATGTTACAACACACACTGAACACTGTTCTCTCTCATGACATTCAACACTTAAACACCACTGATGTGTGTGTGTGTGTGAGGAGCCGTGCACACTCAGCACCAGGGTCAACATCACAACAAGAGGAAACATGAAACACTGAGGACAAGCACAGCTTCAAACAACCTGAGCTTCCATCAGCACAGAGGAGCTGAACCAGAGTGAACACACCGACCCTGAACGCCTCGTTCAGACGTGGACACACTGATCAGCATCAGCTCTGAGAACAAGAGGCTCTCCCCTGTTACTGTGTGTGTGTGTGTGTGTGTGTGTGTCCTACCTTAGTTTTCATGTTCTGCGAGAACTCCAGGATGGTGTCGACCCGGGTCCAGGCGTCAGGGTGGTCCTTCAGGTTGGTGAGCACCTCCTGGGCCACACGTTGCTGCAGAGATGAGGATGAAGATAAACTTCAGGTGGTTAGTTCACACACACACACACACGCCAAGTGTCGTATCTAAAAAGGTGATGTACTGCAGGAACAGGTGAGCCGTCTCACCTGGGAACCAATGTCGTGGTACATGGAGTTGACCACATTGTCCAGCAGGTTGATGTCCAGTTTCTGACTGAAGTCCAGCAGCTGTCTGGCTGGGTGATCGGCCAACATCGTCATTTCTGCTGGCATAGAGCTTCTGAGGAGAGGGCAGGGGGGCAGGGGGGCAGGAGGCATGGAGAGGGGGGGGTATTTAAACTTCAACCACAACAGGAGCACAGTCATCACAGTCTTTTTTCTTTTCTTAAATACGTTCTTCTCCCCATGACATCAAGCTGCTCAGGGACAACACACACACACTGGTTTGTTCACATGCAGATGTTCATGAATATTCACTGTCCCTTCTCTCTTCAATCAAATAAACTGAAAGTTATTAAGAGGCGCATATCTGCACGTGAAGATCACAGCAGGATCCTCCAGACTGATTATCAGAGTGATTTACAGATAATGTTAATGATGAGCCAACACCTAGGCAGCAGGGTCAGTCTTCCTTTCGCTCGTCCAGCAGCAGCTTCCTCCTGTTCAGATGAAATGTGTGGAAGCTGCAGCTCGTGGCCTCGTGGTCCCATTTATGACACCCATTCAAACTGACTGTATCAAGTGGTAGACCGTGAAACGACGCCCCCACCTGGCCACCTGTCGATGTGTGTGCGTGTATGTGTGTGTGTGTGTATGTGCGCCCTCGCAGACAAACCACACACTGATCGGCCAGTTCAGCTGCTGTTTAAGTCCCATTAAAACACACTGGTGGGTGATGGTGGAAACACACACAATCAGCGGAGGCGTCAGTTCAATGCGTTACACCCCATGTTTGGCTCCGTCTAAACGTTGGTTAGCCCCACGCTATACTTTTGAAACTAGCGGATGCTAACGATAGCCCACGCTGGGTAAGTTAGCTTGGCTAAGTGTTGATCGGGGTGAACTTACCTGGTGTGTCCTGTCCGCTCGTCCAAAGCGAGTCCTGGTCCACTGGTGTAACTTGAAGAAATATTAAACTCCCTCGATGCGCTGAAAAGTGCGCAACTTTTATCTCATGGCACACGTTTACGATGCCCCTGATCTTCGATAGCCGAAAGCTAATGTTAGCCTTTTCCTGGATGATACCAACAGTTAACGTAGACGTTAATTTTTGAAGAACGTCGTTGCGCTGGATACTTATCGATTCTTGGCGATGTTTTAAAAGCTTTCCGCAGTTTACCACAGCCTACCGTTTCTTGTCTTCAGCCACTCAGAAACATATCTTTCTTTTTAGCTATCAGTGGCCACAGCCGACTCCCACCAGGCTAATAGCAACCTAGCGTGCTAATGGAAAAGTCAATGATGATTCAGGTCTGCCGGCTAATGTAACGTTAAGCTAAGCTAACAACACAGATTCACGGAGTCACACTTTGAGCGGTATTCCGGGTCATAATCACGAAGTGAAAGAGTCTCGTTTTTATTTCTTGTTCTATTCGCACACACTGTTGGACAGCAGAGGTGTTTTAATGCGTGCAAGTACGCTCTTCCTCTAAGCTCATGCTTCCAACCACGGACCGGTTGAAACCGGTTGAGACCGGGATATTCATTCTCGGTGTTTCGGCCCGTCGCGCGCCGCGTAAAATTTGGACTATGCTCCCGCCCATTCCACGTCTGATTGGCTGCGCCCCTGTTGTCGTCAAGCTCTGTCATTGGGTCGGCTCGCTGTCAATTAGGCTCAAGCTCCCGCCCCCTGTTTTGGCTCCAGTTTGACCCTTAACAACAGAAACAGCAGCTGAAGCAGCGCGAGCAACGATAAGTAAAGTAAAATCATGACGAAATAAAACAGCCGTTTTTTTTTTTTTTTTAATGAATGTCTTTATTGTAGACGGTTCATTTTCAGTTAAATAAGATTATGATGATTAAAAAAAAAAAAAGTCTCAAAAACATCACTTACATTCTTGCTCAGTTTCTATGAGGTCACACACACACACACTACTGCACAAATGTTTTAGGCACATTAGATATTTACAGTCTTAGACATCGTGAGACAGACGTCTTCTACCTCCAAACCATCTCCAGAGACAAAAACAAAACAACAAAGAGTCCTGCAACAGATGGCCCAGCCCCTCCGAGCCCCGGCCCCCTCCGAGCCCAGACCCCCCCTGAGCCCCGGCCTCAGCATCGTGGATGGAGAACCTGAACCAAGAGGAGAACTGAAATATTTCATTTGAACATCCTCCACCAATAAATACAGTGTTTAAAAAAATCCCAACTTTAGTGCCTAAAACTTTTGCACAGTCACGTATGAGTCTTTTATTTTCAAGTGACGTTCAATAACACAACGTGACCCAAAATCAACAAGGGGAACATGAGATGAACATTATGGATGGGTGTGGTGTTTGTTTCATCTTTGAGCTGCTCATGTAATGATAAATGAGGACATTTAAATATAATAAAATATAATAGAGACATAGTGTCGTTGCCACGGCAGCGCTCCATACACAGAGACATGATGATGTATTACAGCATTAGGCCTGAGTCCAGTCTGGGTCCAGTCTGGGTCTGTTGCTGCTCCATCACAACAAAAGCTACTAAACCAAGTGTATTAGCAGCAGGAGATGTACAGTGGGTTTGTTGATGTACAGTATTTTCCCATGATGCAGTGCACAGAGGAAATAAGGAGCTGCTGTGTTGTTTCCTGTTTGTCTGAAGTGGAGGTTACAGTGTTTACATGGTAACTGCACAACAATATATTGATATTAAACAGTGATGATGACGAAGGCGTGTGGTCGGTCTCTTCATCAGATGATTTAAGTCTCATCAAACTGATCATAATCAATAACACAGTAAAAACATGTGATCGTCACCTGTGATCACCTGTTTGATTCCTGACTGTCACATATTCACAGTTAAATATGACACATTCAAGAAGCTTCCTCTTCACTCAGTGTGTTTAGTTTGGCGACTGATGTCATAACATGTGATGACATCACTCTTTTGCTTCCTCCTCCTCCTCCTCCTCCTCCTCCTGTCGTCTGGTGTTGGCATCATGCTCGCTGTCCTCTGAGTAATTCTCATGATCGTCTGAGTAGTGGTAACTCCCGTCAGAGTAGCGACGTTCACCGTCACCGTCGTCACCACGGTCACCATGGTCACCACGGTCACCATGGTCACCATGGTCATCCTCGCCATCTGAGCGACGACCACGGTCATCCTCACCATCTGAGCGACGACCACGGTCGTCCTCGCCATCTGAGCGACGACCATAGTTGTCCTCGCCGTCTGAGCGACGATCACGGTCGTCCTCGCCATCTGACCGACGACCATAGTCGTCCTCGCTGTCTGACCGACGATCACGGTCGTCCTCGCTGTCGCGGCGCTTCAACGAGGCCTCTTCGTCGCTCTCCTCGTCCTCTCTCCCTCGTTCCCTCGCGTCAGGATCGTCTGCGTCTTCATCGTCGTCGTCGTCGAGGAAGACCTTCCTGTAGTGCACAGGCAGATATCCCATGTCTGCGTCGTCCTGGTCACTGAGAAACACACAAACACATCAGTGAGCAACACTGTCACTGTAATGTAACGGGGCGGGGTCAGTACACCTGAGTGACAGACAGTCACAGACTCACCTGTGTCTGTCGTCACTGTGCTGGGAGTCAGATCCTGACTTGGCCGCCGTGCTGCTGATGAACTCCTGCGTGAGGTCGCAGCCCTGCAGGGCGTCGGTGTAGCGCTTCTCCGCTGCCTGTTTGGCGTTTCTCTGTTGGCAAAGCACAAGGTGAGCAGGTGAGCAGGTGAACAGGTGAACAGGTGAACAGGTGAGTAACAGGCCCAGTGTGTCAGTGTCCTGATGGTGGTGGTGCTGATGGAGCAGCTGCTCCAGCTTGTCCTGATTATAAACCTGTGCAGCACTTGATGAATGGTGCAGTTTGTTTATCTTCAGATGGGGGGGGGCAGCTGGTTTGTTTTGGGGCCGTGGTCAGTTGGTGGTGGTGATGTGTGATTGACAGGTGAGAGTGAGGCTCACCTGTGCCACCTGCTCCAGCAGCAGCGGCCTGCCCTTCACCCTCTGCTGCATCTCCTTCATCTCCTGCTGGTACTCCTTCCTGCGCTGCTGCTCCTGCTTCCTGTGGAGGAGACACAGAGCGTGAGGGAGGCGGCACAGCAGGAGGACAGGGTGGAGGACAGGGTGGAGGACAGGGTGGAGGACAGGGTGGAGGACAGGGTGGAGGACAGGGTGTTTCTGCTGCACCTGAACTCCTTGAGTTTGGTGTGGTGGGTCTGGGACAGAGCCAGGTGGGGGTCGTTGGCCTGGGCCCTCTTCAGCACCACCTTCTGCAGCTTCCTCTCCCTCTGTTTCTGCCTCTCCCTCCACCGCTCCTCCTCCTCCTCCGCCTTCTTCCTCTGCTCCAGCGCCTTTCTGCTCACAGAGACAGACCTGGTCACTGGTGGACGGAGGTGTGGACAGAAGGAGGACTCCAGGAGGGCGGGGGCAGCTGGTGGAGGATATGGGTGCTACACTTGGCTACGGGGTTGAGGATGATGGGAAAAGGAGGCGACTGCTAAGGTGTCTACGTCTAACCAGGACGTGTGGCGGAGGCCCGGGGAGCGCTACCGCAGTACCTCACGGCCTCGTGGCGCTTTTTGGTGGCGTCCGTGCCTTTGGCGGGCAGCAGCTCCAGGCTGCCGGACAGAGACGAGCACAGGCTGGAGGTCGGCGTCCGAGCCGCCGCCCCGGAGCTGATGTACGGCCAGCGCGGCGTCCGCGGGCTGCTCTGCTCCTTCTCGATGTCGGCCAGGATGCGATCGCGGTGCGAGGAGATCTGGGACGTCCTGAGGTCGAAGGGCTCACAGGCGGTCGTCGGCTTCACCTCCTTGCGCTTCTCCAGCTGTTTCTGGAAGCGCTGGTAGCTGGCGTTGAAGTCGGGATCTCTTTATTGATGTGAGGTCTGTGGGTGAAGCCCTTGTCCCCCCCTCCTCCTGCTGCGTCCTCTTTTTTGGTCTTCTTGCGGTCGCTGAGCCGTCGTGCGAGCATGCTGGGAGGCATGGAGGAGCTGTGGAGCATCTCCTGAGCTCTCATCTGGATCTTGATGGAGCGATAGAGCTGCTCCTCCTTCATCTGCTCCCCGGACGCCGCGGCGTACACCGCCTTGGGCACCGGCTTGGCCTTGAAGGGTTTGAGCTTGTCTTGGTCGGACGTCTGCTGCTGCTGCTTCTGCTCCTTCTTCAGCCGCTCCCGCTCCAGGAAGCTGAAAGGCTTCGGGACGGCTCGGAGGTGCTGCTCCTCTCGCTCCCGTATGTTCCTCCGCCGCTCGTGGTACTGCTCCTGCAGCTCCTCGTACAGCGGCAGGTGGACGTGTGCGGGGACGGGGCTGGCGCGGAACTTCCTCTGGCACTCGGTCAGCTCCTCCAGCTGCCGCCTCAGCTCTGCGTTCTCCACCTCCATCTCGAACGCGTCTTTATGCCGCGCTTCCGTCTCTCGGCCTCGCGCAGCGTCATGTGGAAAGGCTTGGGCACGGTCACTCTGTGCTTCCAGCTCTCCCCGTCCCTCAGCTCCTGCTTCTTCTTGCCTTTCGCCCTCCCCGCTCTCCTCTGGTCTCCTGGCAGGTTGTTCAGCGAGGACGACAGCGGGTGCTGACCGTGCTGCGACACCTTGAAGTCCTTCCACATGTTCTTGATGTGCTCTTTGGGGGAGAAGAGCAGGCCCTTCTCCACATCGTTACCGGCGGCTTCGTCCTCGTACGATATGTCCGACTGTCCTGAACTCCTCCTGAGCTCCACGGCAGAGTGGGTCTTCCTCAGACGGCGTCCGGCTGCTGGGCTGCTGCTGGACCGCCACCTGCTCACAAACACACAGAGAGATGCTGGCTCACTGACCTGCTCACCTTCACTCAGGTTAACAGACAACATGGAGACAAGCTGCCATCTTGTGTTAGTTCAGGTCTAGTTCATGTGATTTGTGGATTATCCACAGTAAACAGGACGTTATCTGCAGCTGCAGAGCTCCACACAGCGCACGCCTCCGTTGCTCTGGTTTGGCAGCAGCAGGTTCAGCAGCAGGTGGATCTGGGCACATCACACTCAAACATGCACACAGCTCAACACTAGTGAAGAAGAACCCATGTCACGTAATGAAATGTTGCTCTGGTGCCATCTGCAGGCCACGAGGAGGAAGGTCAGCATGCGAACCACTGCACTGTCAGTTCAGTTGTAAACATTGTGTTAACTCCATGAAATCACAGAGGCAGTGAACACAACACAGTCACACCTGAGGCTCACCCACCTGTGTCCCGGGTCCAGCGTGGCCACGTCTAACGGCTCCATGAACTTGAGCTCCAGCTTCCTGCGGTACATGCTCTCCAGCTCGGCCATGGTGCGCAGGTGGGCCTTCTTCAGCTCCTCCAGCTTGCTGTAGTACTCCTCATTGGAGAAGAAGATGTTGCTCAGGTCGAAGCGGCCTCCTGAAGCCGCCCCGTAGTCGCTCAGCAGGAAAGGGCCGCCCTTCCCCAGATAGTCCTCATCACAGAAATCAGAGCCCGAGTCCTCGTACTCCAGCTGGACAGGTCGGGGTGAGGAGGACAGACAACAGGAGGTGAGTGGACAGCTTCACAAAATCAGTTGTTCAGAAGTTTCCAGACAGAGAGGATAAATGTGTGAGGCTGCAGCTTCAGGGTGGTGTTTACCCACCAGGCCTCCTCCTCCTGCTGCTCCTGCTGCTCCTGCTCCTCCTGCTGCTCCTGCAGCAGCAGAGCAGCCCTGCTCAGCGGCACTCAGGCTGCTCCAGCTCTAAGCCTATTATCCTGCTGCACCGGCAACGTGGGCCATATGGTGGAGCACAAAGGGCAGCTTAGCATGAAGCTAAGCTCAGCTAACACATACACCAGGTGATCAGGTGTCTGGCGTCAGGCTCCTCACATCATCATCATCATCATCATCATCAACACTAACATGGGATACCTGCTGCTGCTGCTGTGGGGCATCATGGCGTCAGTGTTGTTGTCAGGGAAACTAAGTGAATGTGACGTGTGATAATCTGGTGCAGTCGGAAGTCCAGGAATAGTCAGAGGTCAAATCCTTTCCGACCACACGGGCTGACCTTAAACTGTCAGCAGCCGGTGACCGGACCAGACCAGACCAGACCAGACCAGACCGGAAACACTGCAACACTGCTCCTGGACTGAGCTGGACTGATGAAGAGGAGGCGGAGAAGCTGCTTCAGGATGAAGCGAAGCGTTCAAACCACTTCAGCCTCACCGGCGCTAATCCCTGTGTCATGTCTGGTGCTTCACCATCACAACACACCCATGATGTCTGCAGCTGCTGAGGCCTAAGTTTTAATCAGACCCGGTTCGAGATAAAGAACCGGTCGTCACTGACCGTTTCAAAGTAAAAGCAGCGTTAGTTTTAATGAGTGTGTTTCCTCGTGTTTACCTCCTTCTCGTAGTCCCGGTTGTCCATGTGAGCCGAGGCCGCGTACGGCAGCACTCTGTCCCGCTCGTACGACGCTAACGGCGCCTTGGTGAGCGGGTCCACCGGCGTCTTCAGACACGAAGTGACCAGCACGTTGGTCCGGTGGGCGTCCGCCATGACTCCGGAGGAAAACGGCTCGTTCCGAGGCAAAATAATAAAAATGATAATAACAATAATGAGAGTTTGAAGTTGTTGACGAACCGGTTGAGAAGAAAAGTTGATTCAGCGGCGCGAACAGCGAGCGTCTGGCTGCCGCGTGCCGAGCACTGTCTGCCGGTAACCAGGCAACAGGTGAGCTGCTTAGCAACGGAGCAGACGTCCGGCGGGGGTCTGTAACAGGAAATGGGGTCTCTTTACAAATTAAAAGTATCCCAACTGGAATGAACACAGGATATGGTGAAGACCCACCGCCTGGTTCATTTCACTGGTTTTAACATTAAATTATGAGATTAATGTTTAAAAAACAAGTTTCCGCTGTAAATCAGATGAACATTTTTATTTTATTTTATTTTTATTTCTGACTATACCGGAAAAAGACGGAAGATTTTGACTGTAGAACCAATTTCACACGTGGATATAATCTGAGTTAAAATAAAGCAGGAGCTGGGGGTTTGTTGGTCAACCTGCTGATATGGAATAAACTTCACATTATTGATATTTTAAATCAGATTTAGGATCATTACATGACCTTTTGTCCCTTGTTGGTTGTTTTTATACCATCATCATTATTTATATCTTCCCATGTGATGTTATTACACCTGGTGCAATAATCCTTTTCATTTACAAGTACTTTTTTTCATCTACTGTCTTTTCTTACATTTGTTCTCTAGTTTTACATTTTTTCTTGTGTACTTTTATTATTCAACAGAGTATAAAAAGAGCTGTAAATGGAGTCGTTGTGATTGATATTAAAAACATCAACATCAGTTTTCATCCTCTGTGGGAAGAAATTTCATTGAATCTCCATGAAGCACATCAAGGAGTCAAGTCCCAGCTTTGAACAGTAGATGTGTTTTTACAGCACGTTATGATGTCACAGTGAAACTGAACTTAAACCACCAAAAATGTAACTGAGCTCAACGTGTGAATGTGTTTGGTAGAAGAAGCAGGCGGCCGAGCAGCTGGAGCGTCAACAAAAAAACAAGCCTTGTTTTTTATTAAATTATGCAACGTAACAACTACAGTGGAAATCTGAACAGACGGGTGTCGACTGATCCCTCACAGTACCAACAGGCTTCTTATCGAGTGTTGACCTGCAACAGGAGGAGACACACAGTCAGGAAATCACCATCCACTCAGTATGAACAACAGGAATCTGAGACTGTTGTGGGGGGGGGGGGGGGGGGGGGGTCTTACCACGTCATCGATCTTCAGGATGCTGCGGACCGTCTCTGTGGCCAGCGTCAGTGCACTGATGGAGACCAGCAGGGGCTGGACCACCAGCTCATCCAGGATGTTGGAGATCCCACCCTGTCACAGAGACGCAGCAGAACCAGTCAGACACAGGGCATGCTGGGAAATCTCCGGCGGTGACACGTAATAAAGTACTTCACTTTGTTATTTTATGTTTCTGACAACGGTTGTTAAACTGAGAGAGAGCAGGTCTGGGGAGTCAGCGCTCGTCACAGTAGAGCAACGACCTCGACTCAAGCACTGATGTGAACGTTACACGCCAGAGGATGCGTTCACAGTCCACAGTGTTTCCATATGTTGGACTTCAGGACTCTTCCTCCATGAAGTTTGGACACATGCTGTTTGGTCCTGGAATCTGAGGGACACGTGTCCTGGAAGATTCAATGTTTCAAAAAGGCAGGAGGAACCCACTGACCTTGCGGACGTTGATGCCGGCCACCTTGTCGCCCTGGGCGTGTCTGTTGCGGAGTTCTGTCACCGTGGAGATGGGGTTCAGGCCGGCGTTCTCAGCCAGCGTGGAGGGGATGACCTCCAGGGCGTCGCCGTACGCCCGCACACAGTACGCCTCCATACCGGCCAGAGTACGGGAGTACTCCGCCAGACGGACGGCGAGCTCGATTTCTGGAGCGCCACCGCCGGCGATCAGGGCCCTGAGGAGGAGGAGGAAGAATTTAAATACGCCACAATGTGATTCTGTCAACAAACACACTTCCAGCTTGAGGAACATCCAGCTGTTCCTCAGTGTGTGTGTGTGTGTGTGTGTGTGTGTGTGTGTGTGTGTGTGTGTGTGTGTGTGTGTGAACGCTCCCTGGTCAAACTGCTGCTGAGACGAGCAGCAGTGAACTGACAGCGAGCTTTCTACTTCCTGTTCCTCTGCTTGTTACGCTCCTGCATGATGGAGTGATGTAAGAGCGCCTTTGTCAGAGGGGATCTGTGATTGCGTGGCTTCTATATGGGGGGGGGGGCACTGACCTCTTCTTCACCAGACAACGGATGACACACAGGGCGTCATGGATGGAGCGCTCAGCCTCCTCCAGCACCAACTTGTTGGAGCCACGGACGACCATGCTGACCGTCTTCCCCGGACTGGAACAGCCTGTGATCTGCGGGAGGGGGGGGGGGGGGGGGGTTACAGTGGCGGAGACTCTCTGTTGTTCTAGATGCTCACTGGTCAGACTGGTGTCACACAGTGACCTCACACAGTGACCCCTCCTCTCACCTTGACCAGTTTCCCGGAGCCGTCCAGGCTGACCTCCTCAGCCAGCTCAGCCGTCCCCAGCATCTCTGGAGTGAAGTGGTCGATGTGGGCAATGGGCTTGGTGCCAATGGTCTGAGGAGGACACACACACACACACACACACACACACACACAGAGTCAACACATTGAGCTGAGTCATGGTGGCTGACAGCTGCTGAGTCATGACGCTCTCACCTTGCAGATGAACTCGATGTCTTCTCTCTCGATCTCTTTCACCACCATGATCTTCATCTTGTTGAGGAAGTGCAGGGCGAGGTCGCTCAGAGCGTCTCTGTCAGAGGAGCAGCACACGTCTTCAACATGTTCAGTGTGTGTCCATGTGTCCATGTGTGTGTGTCCATGTCCGTGTGTGTGTGTCTACCTGAGGATGGACTTCTGGATGAGCAGCACGTTGCAGCCGGCCTTCTTGATCTGCTTCACCAGGTTCAGGATGTAGGCTCGCTCTTCCCGCAGCACTCGGTCCATCTGGGCGTAGTCTGACACCACGATCTGGTTGTCCATCTGAGGACACAGGAAGTGACCGTGACAACCAGGCCACACTTTTACTTTGGTTTAATGCTGTGTACGTGTCCCTGAACGCAACACCAGAGAACCTGGAGAACCTGAGCTGCAGTGACTCACGTCGGTTTTGGGTGGGGACAGGCAGAACTGGATGAGTCCGATCTTGGCCTTCTCGACGCGGGTCACTCCGGTGTTGGCCACCCTCTGGGTCAGAACCAGGCCGTCCACCAGCTCGCAGTCATCGATGGTCCCACTGGAAACATGACAGCACAGTTAGACTCCTGCTCCAGAGACAAACTGCAGCTGAAGGTCCAGCAGACACAGAGGCGACGGACTCACCCGAGCTTCTTGATGATCTTGATGTCCTGCAGGTCCACGCCGGTGGCCGTTGCCGGGTCGATGACCCTCATGACGGCGTCCACACTCATGGGCGCCAGCAGGCTGGAGTACTGTGACACCACCTTGGAGCAGAGCGACGTGGTGGCGCTGTTGAGCAGCGTGTCACGGTCACTCAGCTGCACCGGGCGGCTCATGGAGGTCAGAACCTCCACGCCTTTGTCCACGGCCTTCTGGAAGGACTCGGAGATGATGGTGGGGTGGATCCCTGAGGAACAGCATTACTGGGTTAGGGTTAGGGTGCAGCGTGCGACAGAACGGTTCTCCCTGAGGGATTAATGAAGGTTCTGGTTCTGGTTCTGACGGAGGCGCTCACCTCTCTGCAGCAGTTTGGAGCAGGCGTCCAGCAGAGCTCCAGCAATCACCACCACAGAGGTGGTGCCATCACCAGCCTCGATGTCCTGGGCTTTGGACAGCTCCACCAGCTGAAACACACACACACACACACACACACACACGTCAGACACATGACTGTAAACCGTGTGTGTGTCAGCTCGGCTCTGTATTCGAGGTGTGGGTCGTACCATCTTGGCAGCAGGGTGGAGAACCTGCATCTGCTTCAGGATGGTGGCTCCGTCGTTGGTGATGGTCACGTCTCCTTTCTCATCCTGGATCTGAACAACAAACAGAAAAACACAAGCAGCTGCTGAGGAAGAGGAGGAGGAGGAGGAAGATGAAGAGGAAGAGGAGGACGAAGAGGAGGAGGAGGAGGACAGAGACTAATAAACCCAGCACTCACCATCTTGTCCATGCCTTTGGGTCCCAGGCTCGTTCTGATGGCATCTGCGACAGCTGTGTGAAGGAGCAGGAGACATGTCAGTAACCATGGCGACGTGTTTTACATCACAGATACACAGCACAGATCACCTCAGTGCTAACACCAGACCTGGTCCTGGTCTCAGTTTCTGCACAAACCACTTACACAGTGAGGTAAGAGCCGCGTCATGACGTCATAATGTTCATATCTGCATTTGACACGTTACTGCTGATAAACTGCAGACACCTACAAACAGTGTGAAGCAGCAGCACAGCTAGCTAACAGCTAACAGCAGCTAGCTGATGCTCAGATTGTGTTGAGTCACGAGCATCTCTCCGAACCCGTCCGAACCTGTCCGAACCTGTCCGAACCTCAGCTGAGCCCTGAGCGGAAGTCACATCCTGCCTCTGAGGCAACTTTCTGCAGAGTCACTGGACTCTCATGTGCAGACTCTCTGTTTGCTGCAGCCGCACACTTCTGTGGTGTTAAAACCCGGGACAGACCGGGGGCGACAGGCGGTGCCCCCCCCCCCGGCCCAGCCCAGCCCAGCCCGGCCCAGCCCAGCCCGGCGTCCTGAGTTTGAGCCGGGGGGTGTGGTTCTGGGGCCCGGTTCTGGGTCCCGGCTGGTGGAAGCTGAACTCGGCCGCTCACCTTTAGCAGCAGAGATGTTGCTGAACCGGATCTGGGCCGGCTTGTCGCGGTCCACGTACGCCCCTCCTTTGTTTTTGCCTCCGTTTGAGGCTTTCGGTGCCGCCATCGCTTCGGGCATCTCGACTTTATAATCGGCGGGAAATGTTCAGAGGAGTCTTCGGGACGGACCGACGGGCCGCGGGCGCTCGAACACCGCGATTCGGCTTCGGATGGGCTCAGATTGTGCTGCTTCCACCCGGCGCCGGTTAGAAGCTTCCAGAGCCACGGGCTGCGGCGGAGAGAAGGACCCGGCGATTGGTTGTGACGTTTCAAGGCAGGAGGCGTCGATCACCGATCGGATCGAACTGATTTACGTTTATTTATTAACTCGGAACTCTTACGCGATGAATACACTTCATACAAACAGGAAGTGTGTCGGTGTCATAATGAGTATTGATGACAGATCGATCAGATATTCCCTACATTTTAACATGACGTAGAGTCGAGCTGATCGGGGTTGATTGGTTGAGTCTGTCGGGGCTGCGCCTTGTGGACGAACATGCTAACAAACATCTGAGCTCCGTTTCCGCTCTTTACGTCCGGCTGCTGTGAACTAAGCGTTACTTCACTGCACGGTGGGTTTATCTGAGCCGTTTATCACCGTTAGCTTTAACATCCGCTCAGCGTGTCCTCTCAACACACCGGTGTTAGCTAACAGCTAGCTTAGCATCCCCGGAGTGTCATGCTGCAGCTGCAGTCAGTGACTCTACTGTACTCTACTGTACAGAGTCATCTTCTTCTATCACTAATGTAAACTACAGCTGAAAGTCCTGTTGTCACAAACACTTGAGGAAAAGTGTTGAAGTTTAGTAAAAACAAGTTCATGGAAGTTTCTATCACGTGTCTCTTGTATATTAATGTGTAAGAAAGACTTTCCTGCTGCAGCTGACCTTTGACCCTGAAGAACAGACCTGTCATTCAGTTTTATTTCTCTTTTCTTTTCTTTAATCAAAACCAGCAGACGTTCAGACAGGAGACGTGTGGTGGTGTGAGGAGCTCAGCCTGTGTCTCTGTCTGTCTCAGTCATGCTGCCTCTCAAGGACAAGGACAGACCTGTGGTCCAGAAGCTGCTGGCTGCCGGCTGCTGCGCCCGCTGCATCCTCCGATTCTGCTGCGTTCGAGTGCAGGCCGCCTACAGACAACCCCCACAGGTGGGGCATGATGCATTCAGGATCCCCCTGTCCTCCTGCCACTCACTTACCCATCATGCTTTGTGTCTCACAGGAAACACTGAGGGAACTTCAAGCTTTCATCTGCTCCACTGAAAACACAGAGGCTCCAGCTGCAGCAGCTGCAGCTGCAGCAGAGTCCACAGAAGAAAACAACAGTTCCCATGATGCAGCGGGACCAGAGGCTCCCGAAGAGCCGCCGAGCAAACGGGTTAAAGTGGAGCTGAGTGTGTGTGTGGTGTGTTTAGGGATCCTGCAGGAGTTCTGTGGCCCAACTCAGGCTGTAAAGGTGAGTGTGTGTGTGTGTGTGTGTGCGTGTGTGTGTGTGTGTGTGTGTGTGTGTGTGTGTGTGTGAGACAATAACAGCTGTCATCATCTCTGTGTTTTCACAGATTGCTGAGACAGTGAAGGCAGAAAAGTACGAGTTCGATTCCCTGGTGTTGTCAGTGTCTCTGCCGCCTCAGCTGTGTGTACGGGAGGTCAGTGTGTGTGTGTGTGTGTGTGTGTGTGTGTGTGTGAGACTATTCTTCTAACTAAGCCATTGATCATCTCTCCTGTTAATTGATTAATGATGTGATCTGTGATGTCACATGTGTGTGTGTGTGTGTGTGTGTGTGTGTGTGCCGCAGTTCTCCTGTTGGCTCCATGTCAAGAAGGAAGTCAGGTAAACAAGTTTGTTGTGGTTCGGGTGTAAATCAATAAATCAATCAATCAATCAATAGATAAAGGCCTGTTCAGTTTGATGTTGAACTCTGGTTCGTCTCAGAGAAAAGAGCCAGGTGCTCGACAAGGACGACGTCATCCAGGTGAAGGAGGCCTTCAAGTGGATCATGCAGGGCCTGGTCGCCAAGGAGCTGGGAGGCGTCTCCGTGGTAACCAGGGTAGGTGACGGCAAAATGCACACAGTTTCCACGGTGACACACACTCACAGACCAAACTCACCGTGTGTTTCCAGAGTGCGTTCGAGGTCGGCGTGGAATTCACACACTCGGCCACAGACTCGGACTGTCACTTCCTGTGAGTATGAACCCGTGTGTTTCCTGCTTCCTGTTTGACCTTGACCTCAAACGCCTCCTCCTCCTGTGTCCCCCAGAGCGTCCACGTGTCCCGACTGCTTCAAACCCACCAAGAACAAACAGGTGAGGAGGTTTGTCGTCGTCGTCATCATCGTGTGTGTGTGTGTGTGTGTGTGTGTGTGTGACAGTGGCTGATGCTGTGTGTTGTCTTGTGTGTAGTCGGTGTTCACCAGGATGGCTGTGGTCAAAGCTCTGGAGAACATCAGTGAAGTGAAGTTCCTCAGGTCAGAGTCGGCTGCATGCGTCAGAGGAGCTGCTTGTTGTTGTTGTTGATGTTGTTGATGAAGATGATGATGATGATGATGTTTACGTCGTCGTTCGTTGTTGTTTATTCCACAGACACTTCCCCTGTCCCCCGTCTCCTCCGTCCAGCTGCTGCACTCTTCAGGACGTCCAGTGTCTCCACATCTCTGTCTTCATCGCAGGTTTCACTCCCACAAGATCTTTATGTAAACAAAGAGGTTCAGTTTGTGTCATAGACTCATCATCATCATCATCACCCCCCCACCCCCACCCCTTCAGGCAGATACAATAAGTTCTGTCGCAGCCTCCCTCAGACTCCCTGGGTGATCGATGGAGAGAGGAGGATGGAGTCGTCGGTGGAGGAGCTGATTGGGTCTCCCGTCCTCTCGGCCTTCAGAGCAGACGGTGAGTGTGAGGGTCAAAGGTCGAGGCTCCGCCCACGTCCTGGAGCCTGTTTCCTGCTGTAAAACATCAGAAGAAGAAGAAAAATCTTCCTGAGAGTTTTTGTTGTTTCAGGTTTTAACTTCTCCTCGTCTGGTAGAGAAGACGTGGACGTCCGCACTCTGGGAAACGGTGACGCCCCCCATCACACATATATGGCTATATATATATGTGTGTGTGTGTGTGTGTGTGTGTGTTTATAGTTTAATTTCAAAGAGAGCTTCTTCTTCTCCTTCTGCTCCATCAGGTCGTCCGTTTGCGATGGAGCTGCTGAATCCTCACAGGTCCAGACTGAACAGAGCTGAGATGAAGCAGCTGCAGCAGGTTCAGTTTTAACCTCCACACTCTGATCAGATGGCTCCTGTCACCCTGTGGTCACATGGTCACATGGTCACATGACCTCAGCAGTGACAGGAATGAGCAGTTGAAACCCACAGGTGATGAAGCTCGCTTGTTTTTCAGATCATCAACGAATCGTCAGATAAAATCCGGGTCAGAGATCTGCAGGTTGTCTCCAGGTAACAGCACAGACTCTGGTGGTCACAGGTCAAAGGTCAAATGTCAGAGATCATTGGTTGTGTGTGTGTGTACAGGGAGGCCATGAGTAGGATGAAGGAGGGGGAGGAGGAGAAGACAAAGTCGTACTCTGCTCTGGTCTGGACCCAGAAACCAATCAGTACGGAGGACATTAGCTTCATCGACGACATCAAGGTGGCCACGGCACACACACACACACACACACACACACACACACAGACACACACACACACACAGTGATGTGGAGCTGACTATGGTTGTCATGGTTACAGGAGCTGACCCTGGACCAGAAGACTCCTCTGCGGGTGCTGCACCGTCGAGCTCTGGCCGTCAGACAGAGAAACATCCACAACATGAAGACTGAGTTCATCGATGAGCATCACTTCAGACTGAGGCTGAAGACCCAGGCCGGGACGTATCCTCCACATCTGGCACATCTGGACTGACTGACGCGGACCCAACATCTGGACTGACTGACACAGACCTAACATCTGGACAGACTGACACAGACCTAACATCTGGACTGACAGACACAGACCCAACATCTGGACTGACTGACATGGACCCAACATCTGGACTGACTGACAGAGACCCAACATCTGGACTGACAGACACAGACCCAACATCTGGACTGACTGACATGGACCCAACATCTGGACTGACTGACACAGACCTAACATCTGGACTGACTGACACAGACCTAACATCTGGACTGACTGACAGAGACCTAACATCTGGACTGACTGACAGAGACCTAACATCTGCACTGACAGACAGAGACTGACAGACACAGACCTAACATCTGGACTGAGTGACAGAGACCCAACATCTGGACAGACTGACAGAGACCTAACATCTGGACTGACTGACAGAGACCCAACATCTGGACACACTGACTTGTCCCAGATGTGTTAACCTCTCCTGAACTTCAGCTTCAGTTACATCAAAGAGTTCGTCCACGGAGACTTTGGACGAACGAAGCCGAACCTGTGTGACCTGCTTAAGACGGAGGTGGACATCCTGGAGCTGGACGTGGAGGTGAGACAGACTGAGAGACAGACCTGTCTTCTTTTGTACTCAGTCCTTCTGTGGTGCAAAGAATTCTGGGTAAAAAAAGATTCAGTATATTTGTTAATACGGTAACACGGGTGATATCGGCCCAACTCTGTCTCTGTGTCCTCTCTGTCCAGTCTGTGGACGTGGACTGGCCTCCTGTCGTCCCAGAGTGAACGCTACAGGTTCGAGCTCAGCGAGGGCGGAACCGGTTCCTGGTTCGTCCAGGACCAGGACTAGGACCAGGACCAGGTCTGTGGACACACTCTGTGTGGACGAGACAGGAAACGTCCATGTTCTGGCTCTGAGGTTTTTGTTTCCAGGAGACGACGACACCTTCTGTTTGCTCACAGAAAAACATCCAGTGACACTGTGTTTTGTCTTATGACACTGTGACTCAGCAGATTCTACCAGGACGTACGGAAGCTCTGAGAGGCCAAAAACTAGACAGAAACACACCCAGGAGCTCCATGTGTAAAGTTTGATTTCCTGTGTTTTTGATTTGAGATATTTTTTTTTCCAGGAAAAATAAATAAATAAATAAATAAAATTCATTTCCAAAAAAAAAAAGTGAGTTTTTTTCCTCGTCCGTCAGTTTGTTGTTGTAATACTCATTTCAGCCACAAGAGGCTGATGTGCACCACCAGGTGATTTTTAATTTCTCTCTTCACTGATTCTCATAATATAAAGAAAATGCCATGAATAAATGCTAATGAAGCTAACGACAAGCTGTTAGGACTGAAAAGAGGAAATAGTTATTTATTCCCTTTGTTTTTTTTAAAGTCTTTCCAAATCACATCCTTCGTTGTGTTTTCTCTCATGGGTCTGTTTCACAGAGCTCATTTAACCCTGTTACACTTCATATATTACAGTAAACTCTCACATCCACAAGTCAACAGGGACGAGCTGGAGACACTGATGTCATGGTTTTATTGTTGAACTCGTACAGGACTGAACCTCAGTGAAGAACAATGAAGAGTTTGACCTTTAATTCATCATCAGAGTCGAGTCATTCAGGTCCTGCGTGTTTGAGCCCAGACGCGGCGAGCAGGACGACGAACGCAGGAGGCCGTCGTCAGCTGTGGAGCAGCAGCTGGAATAAAGAGTCACGACAGCAGAAACCCTGAAATGTATTTCTTTTAATTTAATTCAAAATAAATACTACCACGGCAACGCAAGTCCACTACTGGGTTCTTGCCCTAATGTTTTGGTAAGAAAACAAACAAGCAAACGATCCAAAAAAAACAAAACAAAACAAAAAAGAATAAAAAGAGACTTCAGTTAATGCATCCATCATCATCATCATCATCATCATCATCATCATCCTCCGTCAGCGACTTTCCAGAGGTGCCTTTTTTAACGACATACAAGGTAACACTGTCAAACATAAATAAAACAAATACTATGGTACAAAAGAACAGGGAGGAGGAGCAAAGGATGATGGGATTGAAACAACCTGATGAAACCAGCACTGCAGAAAAAAAAACAAAAGAGAGGGACATGGTCCACGGTCCCACTGTGTCTGTGTCTGTTTGAGGAGGGGACGAAGACGGGAGTCGTGTCCTCAGGAGTCCATCTTTACAGGGGACAAAACGGGAAGGGGGCGGGGGCGGGGCGGGGCGGTGTGTTCGTCTCCATGGAAACATCCTCCGTGGATGAGAACGAGAGCCGTCATCAACCCGAGAACAAAAAAACAAAACGGAACAAAAGAAGTCGTTTTTTTTTTTCTCTCCTTCTGTTTAAATATTTTCTTAAATGCAGTTTGTTTGTTTGTTTGTTTGTGGTTGTTGTTGTTTTTTATTTTCAAGCTTGACGCACTTTAATCACACAGAAACAAATAAACATGTTTATGTCTCGTCAGCCGTCGAGATGCCGCTAAAGACAAGAACTAAACAAAAACAAATCAAAGTCTTTGCATATTTACATCGACGAGTTGTTCCGGGGCGACTCGACCTCCTCCTGGCAGTCCTCACACTCTCACACACGAGTGTCTCACGGCTCAGTTTTCACATGATCTGTGACATGATTAGTGATTTATTGATCCCCACAGGTCAGATTTTAAACAAATAGACGTGTGTGTGTGAATGAGATTCTCCTCTAATACTGACGGATGAACGGGGACAGACGAGTCCACGTCTCAGCTGGAAGCCTCGGTTCTGTTAGTGTCACCATGTCTTTACAGTCTGTGTGTGTGTGTGTGTGTGTGTGTGTGTGTGTGTGTGTGTGTGTGTGTGTGTGTGTGTGTGCCTACACTTCTCAGGAAGCAACAACTTTCCAAACTTTGAGCAACAGATTTTTACAGATGTGGAGGAATCAGCTGATCTCATCTGCAGCTGCTCCAAATGTGCCCTGGTCTAAGGATCTGGTCTGATCTGGTCTAAGGATCTGGTCTGATCCAGGTCCGGCTCGACGTCGACAGTTTCTCCACAAACAAACCAAAGTGTTCTCTGGGTCGACTCTGCAGGTTCTGGTCCCTCAGTCCTGCTACACAGGGTCGGACCACATTCAACACAACACCGGTGGTGTCTCATCACATCACACCAACATCAACACCTGTGGCCTCGCTACAAGAAGCTAGCTAAGAAGAAGAAGAAGAAGAAGAAGAAGAAGAGGCGCTGACAAAGAAGTAGAAGAAGAAGAGCCAAGCAAAGACCTGATCAGAGGAAATCCTGGACTGGATTTTAGTGGATGGTGAGAGTTCAGAGAAAAGACAGGATGGACTCAACATCTGGATGGATCAGTGATGATGTCACTGAAGGTGACACAGACTTCAGCTTGTCAACAAACACTCGTGAACCTCTGTCAGTTAACGACAGTGGTGTAAAAGTGAGTCCCGCTCCAGGGCTGTAGGTGGAGCCAGAGAGCAACACAGACTGAGGCCTCTGCAGCCACACGTCCCCGTCACGAGCTCCTGTGACATCATTACTGAGAACAGCTGGTGTGTGATGTCACCATCTGGTCAAATCACACAGAGAGAGAGAGAGTGTGTGTGTGTGTGTGTGTGTGTGTGTGTGTGTGTGAAGCTCACAGCTTCAGTTTTCTCTGGTTCGACAACAGTTTCACACTGAAGTTTCATTAACGATAAAAACTGGACTTCAAACGTTTTAAAATTTTAACTTTGACAAATTTTTCAGGGAAACAAATAAACAAACACACACACACACACACACACACACACACACACATACACACACACACACACACACAAACAAACAAACACACACACGAATAAATAAATAAATAGACTAAATAAAAAAGATTCAGATTTATAGCAGCAAGTAGGATTCTTCAATTTTAACACACACACACACGCACACACACACACAACACACACACACACACACACACACACACACACACACACACACACACACAAACACACACACACAGTCTGCAGTCCGACACCTGAAACACTAAATCTGGTTTGTTTGGAGTAAAACTGTCGACATCTGCTGCTTCCTGTTTCTGAGTGTAAACGTGTGTGTGTGTGTGTGTGCGTGTGTGTGTGTGTGTGTGTGTGTGCCATGACAGCATAAGGTTGACCCCCCCATGTCCCACATACTTACAGTTACATACATACATTACATACATACATTAAGCCACGTTTCCCTGTGTAAACATCCATTCCACTAGTCCTACAGCTACGATGAGGAAACAGAAGAGCGGAGGTGAGGAGGAAGAGGAGGAGGAGGAGGAAGAGGAGGAGGAAGAAGAGGAGGAGGAGGAGGAGAAGCGGTGAGAAAGCAGAGAAAGGCCTCGTTCCCCTGCCGGCTGTGGAAAGCTGGAGCGGTTAGCTAAGTTAGCTGTGTTAGCTGTGTTAGCTGAGTTTGAACGCGGTTGTGCTCTGTGGCGCCTGAGTGAACTGTGCAGTTTCTGGCAGTTTAGTGTTTCCTGTTTCAAAATAAAAGTGGAACTTAAAAAGTAAAAGCGCAAGAAGAAAAAAGAGAAGACAGATGGGTCGAAGAAAAACTAACGAGAGCGAAGCAGCGACACTGCAGCGATGAGAGGAATGATACAGACTCGTCCGTTCTCGTCTTCTGTCCTTGTTTTTTTTTTTTTTGTCTTTTGTTTTTGAACCTGTCGACAGTGATGTCGCTGTTGCCATGGTGTCGGGGGATGTGTGCTGCCATGGCAAATGTATGCGAAAGAAAATCTTTTTTTTTTTTGTTTGTTTGTTTTTGTCTTTTTTTTGTTTTGTTTTGTTTTTGTTTTTTTTTTGAGTGAACCACGAGCCATGCACTTATTCTCAACTAAGAATGACCCCTCACAAACCCGACCCCACCCCCTCACGCCCACCCAGCCCTCTCCCAGAAAACAAAAATAAAACACCCTGTCGGTATGATACGAAACATCTGCACACGTAAGGCAACATTTTTGGTTTTTTGTTCCCTAAAACGGCTCTTCAAACCAAGTGCAAAAAGTCAAAAGAAGAAGAAGAAGAAGAGGAAGAGGAGGAGGAGGAGGAGGATGAGGAGGATGAGGAGGAGGAAAAGGGAAGAAACGACAAACAAACAAAAAACAGATGAACGCAACCTGGGTCGACAACTGAATACTGACGGAGAGAAAAAATAAATAACAAAAACATTGCCTTCTGCAGTAAATAGCGCTGAAAATGTAGGAGACTTCTTTTTTTTTTTTTTTAGTGTGGGGAGACCGGCTGGAGTCTGAGCCCACTGTGCAAAAACCTCTTTTAAAGTCCCGAAAAAGACTTTTCTCCGTCTGCGAGGAGGCAGAGAAGGAGAAAAAAGAGGGGAGACTGGTATTTCTTTTTTTTTTCTTCCTAAAATGGCTACGTGTTTTCCTCAAAATGGCCACGAATGGGGGGGACGACACAGGCCGACGGCGCCCGGAGCGCTCACTCCCGCCCGCTGGCTGAGTACGAGAACTGTGGGAAATGAGGCCGTCGCTCGTTGTCCGCCGCGTCCATCCCGTCCTCGTCGTCTGTCGACACACAGACAGAAGGAGACAAAAAGAAAACATCACAAACATGAGACGGCACTACAGCTGATCGATGATCAATCTGATCAGTGATCAATAACATGACAGCAAAGGTGAAATTCAACATCCGGCTTCAACAGATAGAACCAACAGCCCGTCGACACGAGCCGAGCAGAGAGAAGGAAAACAGGACAAACGCTACAAAGTAAAACTGGCCTTGAACACAACACGCTGCTGACGACCACCGAGCGCCGTGACATCCATCTGCTTTGGTTTAGGGTTAAAGCCGCTGGTCGACGTTGAGAAAGACGTTTAGAAAGATTTGAAATAAGCCCCCCCCCACACACAGCCCTCCGAGCTCGTATCACCCCCTCGCGCAGAAACCAAACACGGCTCCAGCTTTGAATGTGGAGCGACAGAAACACCTAACGGCGGCGTCCACAGTCATGAGCGGCACTAACGGCGGCGTCCACAGTCATGAGCGGCACTAACGGCGGCGTCCACAGTCATGAGCGGCACTGGGACAATAAAAGTTACTGTGTCACAACTTCCACAATAAAATGAAAGGTTACCTGCTCAACAAACGCTCTGCTGCAGCAGCATCACGGTTCAGGCCTGTGTCTTGGCGGAGCGTTCTCCGCTGGTCAAACGATGAGCTGATGTTTACTCGGCTTCGAGCGCTCAGTTTCCTCTTCGTCTCCGCCTCGTAAAGAGGAGCTCTGCAGGATGTTCCCGCGGCTGTGCTACATCTGTAGCTTCATTAAACAGCTTCAGGACGTGTAACGTGTCACAGGGAGGACGGAGGCTCTCTGTCCTCCACCTGTCGTCTCTGGGCTGAAAACCAACCTTGGGCTCCGCCCCGGTGTCCCAGCTCTCGTCTCTGCAGCACCGCGACACAAACGCGCTCCGTAACCCGTGATCTTTCGTTTATGACGGTTCAGACGACGCAGACATAAATGTTGGATCATCGTATATGTTTTCTAACGTTATCCAGCTCCATGGACTGATTTTTTCAATGGCTTCATTAAAAACAAAGGCACATGGCCCGGAGGAGGAGGAGGGCAGCCACGCGGGCCGGATGGCTGTGATTGGTCAGTTTCTTTGCAGGCCTGCAGCCGCAGTAGGAAATGGATTTTAGTTCTTCACATGGTGGAGGTCGTACCATTGAGCCACAACCACCATCTGAACGACACCATCATAATAATGATGAATCTTTCTCAACGTCGACCCTAGTTTTAATTATTGAGTTTCTGTATGCGTCCAGAAAAAACAAGCGCTCAGCACTTTTTCTAATAAATAAACAACTTTGACCTCATGGGGAAATAAAACCTAGCTTTGTTTTTTAGCAGTGAAGCATCGTGGCAAAACTCAACATCATAAACTTTGGCTCTTTTAAGTGAGTTTCCCTACAATTCTCTAAAACCTAGCCTGATTTTAGCCACGATGCTAAAGCTACTTTAAAGAGTCATTAATTCCCATCTGACTTCACTGTGTGTTGTGTTTCGTGCTAATTAGCATGTTAGCATTTAGCTCCTAGCACAGCAGCAGGTGTTGTGTCTGTCCACAGATGCTGAGTCGTCCTTACATTTCTCCGGCGGAGTGATGGTGATGGTCTGTGCTGTGAACTCCTCGTCGAAGTAGCGCGTGTCTGTCTCCGAGGTGACCTGGGGCTGGAAGGGCGGGACCAGCTGGAAGAGACAGGAAGTAGCTGATCGATCAGGAGGTGGGAAAAACAACAGCAGCTGCTGCTACTACAACAACAACAACAACAACAACAACAACAACTCATCTGAACACAAACCATCATCTGGAGGATTTGTTCTCTTCTAAACATCCAGATTAGAGCTGCAGCTATTGATTGATTTCATTATTGATTAATCTGGTGATTGATGACTAATCCTCCAATTCATGGTGAGAAAATATTAACAAATAACCACAAAGCAGGAAACTTATTTCTTCTTGAAAAGTTACTGAAACGATTGTTTTTCTATTGATCAACTAAATTGATTATTCGTGTCTGCTTAAGACTGAGGTGATGAGTCATGTCACCTTCTGTCTGAGCTCTGTCTGCTCCCAGCATGACTCAGCAGTAACTGTGAAGGAACTGGGACTACAAACTGTTTCATGAGCTCAACAGCAGTTTAATCAATAAATGATTAACAATCAATGATTTTTGGGACTTTCTTCCTCTTTACACACAAATATGTTATCGTGGGTTTCTTTGATTTACATTTTTCTTTATCTTTAATCATCATTAATATCATTATCTGTCCAACCATTGAACCATTCATCATTATTATTTATTTTAAAATATTGAACTATTGTTTCTTATTTTTTGTTGTTACGTATTTGAAATAAACTTTTTCAATCAATCATGGAGTTTTTTTTTTTAATCTTCTTCCAAACACAGATCTTTTAACTACGTTTTCACCCGCTGTGTGTGTGTTTGTTTGTTTGTCAGTAGGATCAACTCATTTACACCAGACTTGTTCCAGGGAAGAAACATTTTTGTTTTCACATGTAAGGCTTGTGGCTAACATTAGCATTAGCGCCTGTTTACGTGACATAACAAACATTGAAATTTCAGCATTAAACTTTATTCCTTTGTTCAACAAGTGATGTCTCCACCTTCTTTTACTTGTATTTCTACTCTGCTACTGAAGGTAGCATGACATAGCATCTAGCTAATCGAGTCAGTGTCTCGTCCAGTACGTCCTGAAGAAGCTGCTACTCAGAGGACGTCTATAAAACATATATTAATCTTCTATTTTAAATGTGTGTTTGTGCTTTTTTTCAGCTTCTACGCTGCCTTTTCTTAAATTTAGCTTATTTTATCCATCATTTTGTCATGTTTTATAATGAATAAAGATATTTTTCTATCCCAGTAGCTGCAGAAGTTGTGGACATCCTGGAGCTTTCAGTGTACTGGTCAACATCATATGTAACTAAATCAGGTGGAACGTGCAATAATCATATATTATTATATATATCAATAGAACAGTATTTGTCATTTCAACACAAACAGTTGAGGTACCACAGGATGAAGTGAGTGTCAGGTGGACGTGGTGTTCGACGATGAGGTAATTTTTTCGTTTCTGTTCTATTTTGGAGTTTTTATTCCAGCCAGACTTCTTCTTCTTCTTCTTCAGAAAAATTAGGTAACCCTGATACCAGAATATCTCAGGTACGTTTTTTGAATAAATTACCAACTGAAGATGAGATGATGCGTCGCAGCTAAATCCTGCTCTCACCTTCTTGTCGTAGACGTCCTGCCAGTCGATTGTGCCAAAGAAACTGTGTCGCATGATCTCCTTAGCGTCATCCGGTCCGCCGCCCAGCCTGTCAACCAGACACAGAAGAAGAAGAAGAAGAAGAAGAAGAAGTTGAAGTCAGACATCAAACACCGCTCCATCAATGGAACCAGAATATCCACCTGCCACTGATCCTAAAATAACCGGCCAGGGGTGAGCGAGTTCGCCCGTGAAGCGGCAGTCGCCTCTTTTCACCGCGTTCTTCGTTAGAGACAGAAAACGCCTCAGGGATTATCAGAGCGGGAAATTAACAGCAGCCAGCAGCACTTTGACTGAATACCAATTACCATTAAGAGGGTTTGTTCTCCTCTGATCTGGGCTGCTGATGAACTCTGGGACGTTACGGGACCAATCACGTCCCGTCCTGTGGGTGAGGATCCGCCAGGTGACACAGGCCACAGGGGACCATGGTGCGGTTCAGGGACGACACCGTGTCTTATTCAGGGTCAGCAGCTCAGATGTGTTTGGTTTTTTTTATTGTTTTAATCTGAGCTGGTGGGATTATACTGCACATCCCATCAGGCCCGGGAACAACACGGGCTTCCCCAGGATAATGGCTGCTCGGCCCTGGGGAACGCTGCCGAGTGCATTAATGGATGCGAGTGTCCTTTCATGGAAATTAAAATTTTAATATGTCGAGTAAAGTTCAGGAATCAAATACATTTTCTGACCTGTAGAGATTTTTAACTACAGAGAGAGACGGAGGGGCGGCGCGGTGGTGCGGCACTGAGGGGCGGCACTGAGGGGCGGCGGTTAGCACTGTCCCCTCCCAGGGAGACGAATCTCTGGGTTCTTCAGCAGGACAAACACATGCACTAGACACTCGGTTGACTGGCTTAACTATGGAGGTGAATCACCGAGGGGAGTGTGAACCAATGAACACGACGACGGGTGCGTGAAGAAGAACATTTGACCTGAGAACAAAGTTTATAAAAACATTCAACATCAATTTAAAACCACAATTAAAAATAACTCTCGACACCAACAATCAATCAAGACAAGTATATGTATATATGTAATAGACCGTGTGATCACGCCCTCTCTCTGTCTCTGTTTCCCTGGTGACGGTGCGTTCAGGTGGCGTACCGTTTGTTGGGGTCCTTGATGAGGAGTCCCGACAGCAGCGACTTGGCGTCGGCCGACAGGGTGCGTGGGAACTTGATCTCCTCCATGAGGATGAGCTCGAACAGCTTCTCGTGGTCCTGGTTGTAGAACGGCAGGCGGCCGCACATCATCTCGTACGTCACCACACCCAGACCCCACCAGTCCACCGCCCGCCCGTAGTCGTTGTCCTCCAGCACCTGAACGTTACATCGTCATTTTTTTTTTTTACCCAGAATTCATGAGGGAGAGTCAGAACCTAACAGATGTGTGTGTGTGTGTGTGGGGTGACCTCTGACCTCTGGAGCCAGGTACTCTGGTGTCCCGCAGAACGTCTTCATGGTGGCAGTGTCTGTGATGCCTTCTTTGCACAGGCCGAAGTCGGTGATCTTGATGTGTCCGTCTTTGTCCAACATGAGGTTCTCCAGCTGATCGACAGGAACAAGAACGTCAACGACCCGGTGGAGGCGTGTGTGTGTGTTTGTGTGTGTGTGTGCGTGTGTGAGTGGGTGAGGTTCACCTTCAGGTCACGGTAGACGATCTTGGCGGAGTGTAGGTAGTCCAGAGCGGAGACAATCTCGGCGCCGTAGAAACGGGTACGGTCCTCTGAAAACACTCGTTCTCTGGACAAGTGGAAAAACAGCTGGAAGAAAAAACACACACAAGTTCATTCATCTGATTTATTCATCCAGTGAAGAAGAAGAAAAGAAGAAGAAGAAGAAGAAGAAGAAAGTCAGAGCTGAATGTTCTCAGCAGGAGGATGTGACTGGAAAGTTTTTCTGTTCTCATCAATCAATCAATCAATCAAACTTTATTTATAGATCACTTCTCATTCAAAGTGCTTTACATAAAACTGTAGATACAAAGACCTCCCTCCTCCCACACACACACACACACACACACACGTACTGATAATGCACTTATAACTTAAAAACACTGAGGAAACAACAGAGCAGATAAAAGAAAACTAAAAAAACAAAGAATAAATAAAAAGTCAAAAACTGTTCATAAAAACACAACATAAAATAATAAAGAATAAACAAACATCAACAAATGAAACTGAGGGAATAAAAAGGTAAAACTGTAGAAATCAGTAAATATCACTGTATTATTTACGATGATGTGATAAAAGCTTCATAAGGACGTGTACTAACTCCTGTTTGACCTCAAACATCAACGCTGCTCATGTTAAAGCTCCTCTTGTTGTGAAACCGAACCCTCGGCTCTCACCTCTCCTCCGTTGACGTACTCCATCACGAAGCACAGCCGGTCCTTGGTCTGGAACGAGTACTTCAGAGACTGTGACGCAAAATAAAACAAAGATTCATTTATTTTTAATTCATTTATTGAAACGCGTCTCAGCGTCGAGTCGTTTGCTTCAGAGGAACAGAAGCTGCTCTGATTCCTCCTGCTGCTGCCGCTCACATCACAACAGTCTCATGTCTAAACTTAGGTGGATTCATGTCAACACAGCAGAGGCACAGGTGTGTGTGTGTGTGTGTGTGTGTGTGTGTGTGTGTGTGTGATACTCACAGTTAGGAATGGATGTCGAGTGTTTTTTAATACCCTACTTTCTGTGAGTGTGTGAGCAACTTCATCCTGTAACAAACAGAAACACAACAGAGTGACACACACACACAGACAAGTTCAGATGTGTCTGTGTTTCTAACACAACATCTCACGAACAGCTGATGAACGCTGAACGCACCTTGGCTATAATGACCTCCTTCTTCAGGATCTTCATGGCGTAGTAGGTGCCGCTTGCCTTCTCCCTCACCAGAATGACTTTCCCAAAAGTGCCTTTGCCCAGAAGCTTCAGATAGTCAAAGTCATTCATTGTCTGGACCAGGAGACAAAGAGACAGAGGGGACACCGGGTCAGGACTCTGTGTTCAGGCTCCGTGCAGTATAAAGGCAAAGGTTTGTGTCTTGATGAGGTTGTTAAACCTCTGGGAGCGTGTGTTCTCGTCACCTTTCGTTTGTAGTGGCTGATGGAGGTGTCCATCTCCTCCTCGTTGACGTTCTCGATCTGGGAGGTGGGGCTGCACAGGATGCCCTCCTCCTCCTGCTTGGCCAGAGACTCTGCGACCATCTGGATGGCCTCGGCCCACTCGTCCCTGCAGGACACACACACCAGCAGCAGCAGCAGCACACGATGGGTTAAAACCACCACAGGTTTTCAGAAGTTAAGTTAAAACTACACAAACTTCCAGTCCTGACCCCCCCCCCCCCCCCCCCACATCCACCGCTGCTGGATGGAGGATGTTTTCGGTCTGTTTCTGTCAATAACAAAGCTCAGGTGACACCTCATGATGTATACACTATATTGTGTTTTGGTACCAGGACCCTTCAAAACTTGGCGTCCAGCCTCGGCCCCACACCCCTGCTTCCTGTCTTTCTTCTGGCTGAGTTCACTGAGGCTCTGACACAGTCTGCTGCTGCAGGACTTCATCCAGGCTTTTATTTATTTACCTCCTCTAATCCACATGCCACCGCTTTTTATATATATGTGTGGTGTCTGGTGAGAGCGAGGCCACACCCACATCTGTGTTTACTGCTTTTTTACATATAATCAACGTATAATAAAGTTGTTGTGTTGTTTCTTCTGGATGTGACTCAGGAGGCTCTCACCCCTGACAGTCTGAACCCAGGTTCACGGAGTCTCTTTATGACATGTTGACGTCCCGTCCTCATCACCTACGTGTGCTGCGTCTCTCTCCTGACTGAGACCATCTGTTCTGGTTCGGACCAAACGAGGTCGGCGTGAACGCCTCCTCAAAACAAAAGCCCTGGACCTTCGTCACAAACAGAAGAGTTCAGGATCCGAGTTCATCTGTTCATTCAGGTTTTCTTCAGTTCTGGTCTTCATCACCTCACTGACCTGAGAGCTCCATGTCTAACCTCAGCTGGAGCAGAGCTGATCGACGGCTCGTTGTTTCATCCTTCGCCTCAGAAAATAACAGCACTCAGTATTTTTCTGGATATTTTAAGATCTGTTTTTTTTTTTTTTGTTTTTAGCCTGATTTCTTCTCCTCGTGCTAAATTTAGCTCGTCCCAGGGTTTCTGCAGCTTCACCGAGTTCAGTATTAGACTTTTAAATATCTGTCTCACATTCATCCTGAGTATCAAAGAGTGACGGAGAACCAGGAGGAACATGTGGACCAGAGGTGTCGTATCGTACGTGAGTGGGACCTGCGTCGTCGAGGTGTTTTGTTTTGTAAAAGGTCGTTTAGCAGCAGAGGCGCTAAGCTAACAGAGACCGTTTCAATGGGAAAACTCCACCTCTTATCGACCAGTGGTGTAACTCCATCACTCAGTGAGTCACGCGCCTTCATGTAATGATGATGTCACTGCAGCCTGGACCCTGATGACGAGCAGAATGACATCACCGCGGGGTTTCGACGCACATATTTTGGAAAAAATGCATTGAGGACGGTGTTTCTTACACGTTAGCATGTCAACTGGCTGCCGCTCGGAGCTGTTAGTGAACGTTCATGCGTTTCTTAATCTGTATTTATAGGATGTGATGTCACAGGTGTCAGTGGGCCGGGCTGGTCGACCAACCCGACTGGAGGCGCCGGTTAGGGTTTTAAGTTTGAGGCCCGTTGACAGCTCCTTGGCCTTCCTTCTCTCGCCGCCATGCACAGACTTCAGACTTCACAGGCTCATTACTTGAGATGTTTAACCAATCACAGAGCGCTATGGGCGGGACATCGCGTAGGACCACGGCAGAAATCTGGCGCCCAGTTATGAGAAGCAGGAAATTATCTGTATCGGTGGAAAGAATAAATATTGGACGTCCCTAATGACATGCTGAGGAAGAGGAGGACGAAGGCTCACCGCTCGTCAGGCGTGTCGACGTGGAAGGTCCTCTCTATGACGGTGGTCCACTGCAGGCAGCGGATGATGAAGGTGTTTGGTTTGGGCCGCTCCGTCTTCATCAGCTGACATTCTGGAGGTCACACACACACACACACACACACACACACACACAGACGTTCATGTTGGTACGTTGGTTTTTATGGGGTGCGTAACGTTCAAGGACACGGCGTGGGCGTCTCACTTGCTACAGAGAAGTTGTTGAGCGGGTAGGCCAGGTCCGAGTCCTGGGGTTTGTCCTTGTAGCCGATGAAGGAGCCGTCTGTCTTCAGCAGGAAGTAGCGCGGCCGCCAGTTCTTGATGTACTCACCTGTGGAGAGGAGGAGGCAGGTGACAGAGCTGCAGGTTAATGAGTCTCAGTGTTCATGTTGTGTTGCATCAGTCTGACTCAGCGTCTCTGTTTGTGTTCGTCAGTAGGAGGAGGTTGAACCCCATCGACTCATCGGTGACGTCGCCTTCACCTGACGAGCCGTGGAGGCGGTTTGTTGTGTCGCCACGGTCTGGTCTTTAACCGCCCACAAAACTCTGATTGGTCTTTGTTGCCGTCACACGACACACACACAGACAGACACACACAACATAGCACCCAGTGAAAACGTCCAGGTCCGGGCAGACAGTCAGACGCAGCCCGTCGTCGTCTTGACCGCTTCATTAACGATCAATTTCAATCAATATTAATCAACTATTAACTGTCAGCTAAAGGCTTCTGGTTCTGGTGTGTTGTGTTGTGAACATATTACAACTGCACGTTCGTAGTGCGACGTTTTCTTTTGCTGTTATTCAGCTCATCAACTGACGAGATCACTGACAAACGTTAGCACTGGAGCTAACATGCTAACAAGAGGCCGAGCTGCAGGATCCACCAGATCCACCAGGACCATCAGGACCAACAGATCCACCAGGACCACCAGGACCAACAGATCCAACAGGACCACCAGGACCACCAGATCCACCAGGACCATCAGGACCAACAGATCCACCAGGACCACCAGGACCAACAGATCCAACAGGACCACCAGGACCACCAGATCCAACAGGACCAACAGGACCATCAGGACCAACAGATCCACCAGATCGAACAGGACCAACAGGATCAACAGATCCAACAGATCCAACAGGATCAACAGGACCAACAGGACCAACAGATCCAACAGGATCAACAGGCCCAACAGATCCACCAGATCCAACAGGACCAACAGATCCAACAGGACCAACAGGACCAACAGATCCACCAGATCCACCAGATCCAACAGGACCAACAGATCCAACAGGATCAATAGGCCCAACAGATCCACCAGATCCAACAGGACCAACAGGACCGACAGATCCAACAGGACCAACAGGACCAACAGGACCAACAGATCCACCAGGACCAACAGGATCAACAGGACCATCAGGACCACCAGGACCAACAGGACCAACAGATCCACCAGGACCAACAGGATCAACAGGACCATCAGGATCAACAGGACCAACAGGACCAACAGATCCACCAGGACCAACAGGATCAACAGGACCATCAGGACCAACAGGACCACCAGGACCATCAGGACCAACAGTACCATCAGGACCAACAGATCCACCAGGACCAACAGATCCATCAGGATCAACAGGACCAACAGGACCATCAGGACCATCAGGACCAACAGATCCAACAGGACCAACAGATCCAACAGGACCAACAGGATCAACAGGACCATCAGGACCAACAGGACCACCAGGACCATCAGGACCAACAGGACCATCAGGACCAACAGATCCACCAGGACCAACAGATCCACCAGGATCAACAGGACCAACAGGACCATCAGGATCAACAGGACCATCAGGATCAACAGGACCATCAGGATCAACAGGACCAACAGGACCAACAGGACCAACAGGACCATCAGGACCAACAGATCCACCAGGACCATCAGGACCAACAGGACCATCAGGACCAACAGATCCACCAGGACCAACAGATCCACCAGGACCAACAGATCCAACAGGACCATCAGGATCAACAGGACCATCAGGATCAACAGGACCATCAGGATCAACAGGACCATCAGGATCAACAGGACCAACAGGACCAACAGGACCAACAGGACCACCAGGACCAACAGGACCAACAGATCCAACAGGACCAACAGATCCACCAGGACCAACAGGATCAACAGGACCATCAGGATCAACAGGACCAACAGGACCATCAGGATCAACAGGACCATCAGGATCAACAGGACCAACAGATCCAACAGGACCATCAGGATCAACAGGACCATCAGGATCAACAGGACCAACAGATCCAACAGGACCATCAGGATCAACAGGACCATCAGGATCAACAGGACCAACAGGACCAACAGGACCAACAGGACCACCAGGACCAACAGGACCAACAGATCACCAGGACCAACAGGATCAACAGGACCATCAGGATCAACAGGACCAACAGGACCAACAGGATCAACAGGACCAACAGGACCAACAGGACCAACAGGACCAACAGATCCAACAGGACCATCAGGATCAACAGATCCAACAGGACCAACAGGACCAACAGGACCAACAGATCCAACAGGACCATCAGGATCAACAGATCCACCAGGACCAACAGGACCAACAGGACCAACAGATCCAACAGGACCATCAGGATCAACAGGACCAACAGATCCAACAGGACCATCAGGATCAACAGGACCATCAGGATCAACAGGACCAACAGGACCAACAGGACCAACAGGACCACCAGGACCAACAGGACCAACAGATCCACCAGGACCATCAGGATCAACAGGACCATCAGGATCAACAGGACCATCAGGATCAACAGATCCAACAGGACCAACAGGACCAACAGGACCAACAGATCCAACAGGACCATCAGGATCAACAGGACCAACAGATCCAACAGGACCATCAGGATCAACAGGACCATCAGGATCAACAGGACCAACAGGACCAACAGGACCAACAGGACCACCAGGACCAACAGGACCAACAGATCCACCAGGACCAACAGGATCAACAGGACCATCAGGATCAACAGGACCAACAGGACCAACAGGATCAACAGGACCAACAGGACCAACAGGACCAACAGGACCAACAGATCCAACAGGACCATCAGGATCAACAGATCCAACAGGACCAACAGGACCAACAGGACCAACAGATCCAACAGGACCAACAGGACCAACAGGACCATCAGTGACAGAGCTTTTGTCTGGTCACACGTCTGAAGATTCAACAGCTTCACCACAGAGACAGAGACCTGAGCAGGAAGAAGCTTTGACTGTAGAAATGTCAGCTCGCTGCAGTTACCCAGAGTGCACTGGGGCACCAGTTACCCAGAGTGCACTGGGGCACCATGACGTTCAGGTTTTCATCCAAAAACACTAAATTAACTTCCAAGACTTTAGAGCTGAAACTCTAAAAACATGAAGCACACAAATGGAAGATTTCTTCCACCATGTGCAATAATCAATAACAGTTCTGTACATAATCAATAGTTTAGTACATAGTGTATTATTGACAGGCTGTACACATGCTGTCCTTCTTTACATTTTAGATATGTATTATAAACTGTATGGTTATTGTCTCTTCTATGTGGAATGAGGATCAAACCAACCATCAATCAATCACTTGTAATAACAATAATCATCATATTCTGAGTCGTCATGTGTGAAAGATGATAACTGATCAATAATCCAGTCGTGTCCCTTCGTTGGGTGCAGATCCCTGACATGACTTTCAATAACTCATTCAACATCTTAAAACTCCTGTCATCTGTCTCCTGTCAAATCAACCGTTGACCTTTGACCTATTTGTTTTGCTCTGTGTTGGCTCTGATTGGTTCCCATCTGTGTGGCTTCTTCCTGTCCAGGTCACATGACCCACAGAGTCGCTCTGACCCGGTTCGGTCCAGAACAGACAGAGGAGCTGTCATGGTGCTTCACATGTTGTGACCGACCCGTCCTCAGCTGGGTGTTTGGCCTGAAGTGTAGGAGCACACAGAGGTGGGGGGGGGACCTGGGGGGGGGACCTGGGGGGGGGGCAGGGAGGAGGAAGGAACCAGAGTGTTAGGTCATCCTCTGTATGCTCATAGTGCCACAGAGAAACTTCCCCCTGTCCACCAGCCAACTGAGCTCACACCAGACAAACACACCTCCAGCACACACACACACACACACACACACACACACACACACACACACACACACACAGAGAAAACCAGTGTGGGAAATGACACAGCAGCCAAGTGCAGCTCAGACTGGGCTGCAGCCCGGCTCTGCTCCGCTCGCCGTCCGGCAGGTAAACAACCATTGTTTTGGAGGAGCTGTTCTTCAAACTGGCAGGAGGACCGCTCCGCCAGGCTCGGGCCGGGTCTGCGCCGCGCAATAACACACAAACACACACACACACACACACACACACACACAGGTTCTGACCGAGGCTGCTGCTCAACAACAACACAGCTGAAAGTGATAGATGGTGTTTTTCCTGAGCGGCCTGCAGAGCGAAGCTCGAGCTCAGGTCCAACAACAATCAGCTTCAATAACACCAATAATCAACTTTCTGATAGCGAGCGAGGGCAGCGTCCAGCCTGACCTCAAGATGCCGCACGGCTAAAACCAGCACACAGCTCGCACTGGTGCATCTGAGACTGGTGTTTCAGACGCACACACCTTCACCTGAACACACCATGGACCGGTCGACAGCAGCGTTCAAATCAAGGCCAGGAATCAAAACGATGAGAGAAGGTCTAAAGACACACACACACACACACACACACACTGACACAAGCACAGACCAGACATCAAACACGTCTCAGTTCGTCTGTCACGTTTCCATTAGCTCAGAAAAAACAAGAACTGGGAGAACTGGTCACCAGTGGCTACGTTCACATGCAGTCAAACACCCTTTCATACCAGCAGTCACCTGGTTGCACACGGCCACGTAAACACCAGTAGACCCTTTGGAAAAACCCGAATATCTGGTCATGTACGCGCCTGTCGCCCCCCCCCATCGAGAGGAACGTTCATTTGTTCTATTCGCAAGGAACCTTGGTCTTTTGAGCGCAGGACCTGCTTGTTGTTGTCACCTTTGGAGCGACGAGGAGACAAATCACCTGAGCAGATACCAGCACCAGAGCACAGACGGAGGCGGCTGCTACCGGCCACGGGCTGAAGCAGAAATGACACGCACTGCATCGAGACGTTGTCCGTGCGTCCCTGTTTTGATCGGGACATCCCAGTTGATTACAATAAACAGGAACGACCCTGTTGCTCACGCGTGTTTCAGAAACCGGAACATTGACTGCATGTAAACGCAGTCAGTGATGTTCCTGTTCTGTCACACATCATGTCGGCCATGTTGACTCCTGAGAGTCTGGACGAGCCACCTCGCTCGCAAAGACGACGAGGACGACAACATTTCTTCTTCTTCTTCTTCAGCGTCGTGACCTGAGTCAATAAACCTGACGACTTCCTGTGGAAAGACGCAGCCCAGCGACTCCGTTCATCGATTCGTCCACTGACAGAGGTCCAGTGAACGAGGACTTTCTAGTCCTGTGTGTTTACAGCTGTGCTGCTGGACACCAGAGGACGTCTGTCCGTCTCTCTGCACGGTGAGTCCCACACACGTGGAGCTCCTCCTGGAGACGTGAATGTTCACCATCACTTTACGCACAGTTTAACAGAGACGCAGGAAACAAGGGACTATTTTCAGCAGCGGATGACTCCACATGTTCTGGTGTGTATTTACAGCAGCAGGACAGAGTGTGTGTGTGTGTGTGTGTGTGTGTGTGTGTGTGTCTCACCTCTCTTCTGGACCCAGCCTTCCTTGACGACGTTCTGGTCGCTCATGGTGGCTTCTCCTCGTCACCAGTCCTCCCAGTTCTCCCAGTGTGGTGACCGTGAAGGGGACAGAGGGTGGAAGCTCAGCAAGCTGTCCGTCTGACCGCTAGACCTCCGACCTCCGACCTCCGACCCTCACCTGCGCTGCGCCCTCAGACCTGCTGGGTTGTGTTAGCCTGCAGTCTCTCTCCCTCTCTCGCTCTCTCTCTGTTGATCACTTTCTCTTTCCTCCTCTGTCTCTCTCTCGCTCTCTCTCTCTCCCACCGACCTCACTTCCTCTTTCTGTCTCCTGTCTTCCTCACCTCCTGCACCTCTTTTCTGTTGCAGTGTTTACTCCCTTCTTTCTCTCCCTCTCCCTCCTTCCTTCCTTTTCTTCTCTCTTGGTTCACAGTTTTCCTCACTCCCTCGTTTCTCTTCTTCTTCTTCTTTCACTCCTTCTTCTTCTTCTTCTTCTTCTTCTTCTGCTGCTGCTGCTGCTGCTGCTGCTGCTGTGTTCAGGCGCTCCGGTGGTGACTCAGCCTGGAAGGAAACGGAGGCAGAGAAAGGAGAGAACGGAGGAAAAAAAAGAAAAACATGGAGCAGGTCAGTGGATAGTTTCCTCCACCACTCATTGTTCACAGTCCCAACACACTTCCTGCCTCCTTGCCTCCTTCTTTCCTTCCTTTATTCCTTTCCTTGTCGACTTGCTTCTTCTCCTCCTCTCTATCAGTCTTTCACCGACTTCCATCTCTCCTTCCCCATTTTCCCTTATCTCCCCCTCCCTTCCATCTCTCCTTACATCCTTCATCTCCTTCCCTTCCTCCTCGTCACCTCCTACCTTTTCTTCTTTTCACCACTAATGATGCCTCCTCTCCTCTCTCCTCTCCTCTTCTTCCCTCCTTCCCTTCTCTGGTAACTCCCTCTCTCTTTCACCTTCTTCCTCTTCCTCTCCCTCCTCTTCTTTCCTTCCTTCTACCTTTTCCACCCCTTCATCATCCTTCCTTCGTTACCACACCTCCGCACCATCTTTCCTTTCTTCCTTCCCTCCTTCCTTACATACCTTTGGTGCCTCTCCCTCCTCCATCTTTCCTCCTCTCCTCCTTCTCACCTCTTCTTCTCCCTTCTCTCCTCTTTCCTTCCTTCTCTCCTGTCCTCCCTTTCCTCCTTCATTCCTTTCCTCCTCTCCTTCTCCCTTCCCTCTCACTCTTCTTGACTGCCTCCTTCACGCTCAAATAACTCCTGAACCTCTCCCTCCCTTCCTCTCCTGCTTCCTTCTTTCCTTTTCTCCTTCCCTTGCCTCCTCCTTTTCCTTCCCTTTCCCTCCTCCCTTCACTTCCTCCTCCTCCTCCTCCTCCTCCTCCTCCTCTTTTTAATCGATTAACTGTTTCAGTCGTTTCAGTTCAGAAGCTCCAACATGGACCAAAACACATGCCACACTTTCCCACTCTTGCTGCAAAAAGGTTAATCAATACATTGATTAGCTGAACAACGGGAAAATAAAGCTCCTCTGATCATCTGGTTTAATGACGATAAATGAGGTCGATCTGGTCGAAGCCTGTCGTGTGTCTCGTTTACGGTTTGTTGGTCGGTTTGGTGTTTAGCAACGAGCAAAGAGGGTTCGTTGATCAGTGACGAGTTGATCAATTGACAGATGAATCAATAATGGTTGATTCGCAGAACAGATTACTCTGTGGGGTGGTGGTGGGGGGTGGGGGTGGGGGTCCCTACACCTCTTCCTCTTCCTCCCTCGTCTTTTGTCACCACTTCCCTCACTTCCTCGTTCCCTGCCGTCACTCGTCCTCCTCCCACTTCCTCCTTTCATCCCTTCACAATAAAACTTCCTCTTCACCTTCTAAACTTCCCTCAACACAACCTGTTATGATCTTCAGATACGGCTCAAACACTCAGGCTCAACATCTTACTGTTTATCAATCAATAACTTGGATTATTGATAACCCTGTCCTCAGTATGCAGTACGTATGCTGCAGTGGACACTGATTGGTTTGTAAACAGACGTGTGTGTGACGTAGTCGTAGTGATGTCACTGCTACCAGCAGCATCAGCACCATCAGGTCCAACATGGAGCCTGGTTCAGATCCAGACGAACGTCCTCGTCATGTGGAGGGTTTATCGTCTCCGGCAGGACAGGAGAGGACGACTGAGGCTCTGCCCTGGCTCCACGTCAGGAGAGACCAGAGAGGTGGAGTGTGGACGCTAACGTGTGGAGGCTAACCACCGCTACTTCCTGTTAAAGCTGCAAAAAACAAAGCCTGAACCCTGGTGTTGTTTGGTCCGGACCGAGACCGTCTCTTTACAGACCAGACTTCATGTCTTTGGTCCAGACCGCGGTCCAGGAGCTTTCACACCTGGAAATCTGGTTCGGCTCAAACAGAAAAGTCCAAAAGTCCAAAAGGCCAAAGGAGGTCGGTGTGAAAGCCTCCTAAAACAACGAGCACGAGCCCCAGGTGCAGCAGAAGGTGTTCAACCACCGAGACAAAGATAATGAACTTCAGTGATAGAGCAGCTTCTGAAAAGAGGGTGAACAGACAGGAGAGGAGCGATCAGTCAGGACAGTGAAGGCCACACTGAAGGCCACAGTTCAGCCGGTGCGTTTGAGTGTTTTCAGACGCATCTGTAAAGATGAGACAGACTGATTATGTCTGTCTCCTCTGGACTCCAGACTTCAGAGCAGACAGAAGAGCTGCATGTGTGAACCTGAAGGGTAAAAGGTCTGAGACGCAGCGAGCGTCTTATCTCGGCTTTGAGAAGGAGGAAGTGCACCTGTTAAAACCCTGTCGGCTGTTTGTGCTAATTGTAGTCTGCTGCAGACGAGATGAAACCCAGGTATGAAAAACAAGGGTCCAGGTTTTTGCAGAGGACAGGAACCGTCTTCATCTCCTCCGCTGACAGAAACAGGACGACATTTACACGACCAGAGAAAAGTGAAGGTGCTGCCAAATAAAACATGTGGCAGTGGGAGTAAGAGCCGTGTTTCGGGGTTAGTAACATCTGCAGCGGTGAAAAGGATGTAAACCTGAGGCGTCCTGCTCTCTGCAGGTCTGCTGCTCTCCTCCAACGACGACACACACACACACACACACACACACACATGTTGTCATCTGTGAATCTCTCCAGTGAGATCTGAAATCACTGTCACGTGTCGATTCAAGATCTTTACAGGCGTGAATACAAGGTTAACGTATGCTAACACTCAGCACGGAGACGATCAGAGGAAGACGTGTGTCGCTAACAGGCCTGTGCACCACCACCACACTCAGATCACATCATCGCAGCGCTGCCCAGCAGACGTATAAAACAAACCGGCGGCGTCACAACACTGATCACATGCTCCTCTCTCTGTCCAGGTGAATGTTTTCTCAGCAGTAACTCACTGAGTCACACACACACACACACACACACCATTGTCTTACCATAAACCACACATCAGAGAAAGACCTGGACCATGTCCCCGTCCCCTCAGAGGAAATGACACGCACTTCTGTCGTGTATCAGAGTCTGAGCGAAGCTGCACATCAGCATCGACCTCCTTGTATATACAGCTACATATATGATGTTGTAGAGACTGCTCCGGCTCGTGTGTGTGTGTGTGTGTGTGTGTGTGTGTGTGTGTGTGGAGCTGCAGGATGTGGAGCAGAGCTCTCACACAGCCACCGTCAATGGAGAAGATCCGAGGGCTTGAAAACAAGCGTGAGCCTCCGATGACAACAAAAACAATGGCTGACAGGAGCAGCCGCTGTGCCGGGTTCAGAGCTGCGGCCCTCGGTACCACAAACACCCCCCCCCTCATCCTCACCCTGTCTGTCTGTCTGCCTGCCTCCCCCCCTCTCCTCTGTGCCACCACCCCCACAGAGTCTCTTGATTTATTGGCCATGATTGGGTCCCGCACCACACACACACACACACACACACACACACACACACAAACAAACAAACAGTGAAACAACAGCTTTTGTTTCAAGGGCGTGTGGTGTCATTATCTGTTACATAACAACATCCGCTCAGCGCGCTCCATTATGTTTTAATGGCGAATATAAAAAAATGTGTGGCAGTGACTCTTGCACCGATTAGTCACCGTTACAGCGGCGATGGAGGAGCTGGTGAGCGGCGGCGGCGGCGGCGGCGGCGGCAGCGGCGGGGTCAGGGGGGGAGGAAGACGGGCGGTTGTGTAAGCCAGGCCGGCCTGTGATGGCTCGGCTGGAGGAGCCAGGGATGCTAGCGGGGAAGAGGGTGGGTGGGTGGAGGGGTGAGGGTGTGTAGATGGGGGGAGGGAGGGAGTGGGGGGGGGTGGGGTGATGCTACAGCTAACGTTAGCCGGCTGGTTAGCATAGCATAGCGGGCTGACGGTGGGGCCGTTTAACGGGAGGCTCGGTTTATTTATTCAACCCGACAGAGACGCGACGCTGTGTTTGTGAAGGGATTGAAGAGGAGGGAGGGAGGGAGGGGGGAGGAAAAGAGGGAGGGAGGGGGGAGAGACGGGGAAGGTTGGGGTGTCGTTCATCACGGAGATGGGCCGAGGCCAGACGGCCGGTACCGTTACCGTTCCCCAGCCCTCCCCTCCCTCCTGCAGCAGCAGCGGCAGCAGCATCCCGGCGCCGCATCCCTTCCCAGACAGGCGGATGACGAAGCAGCAGCAGCCCGCTAACGGCAGCTAGCTTAGCGTGCTAACCTCCGTTCCCACCCGGAGACGAACCCGCTCCTCCGTGCTCACCCCCACCTCCCCCCTCCTCCTCCTCCTCTGCCCCCCCCCCCGCCCCCCGAAAATGACGACCCTGATCCCGCTACGTGCCCCCCCCCCCCCCCCCCCCCCCCTCTCCCTACGAACGACCCCCACGTTCACACAAACACCATTAACAGCACATTATCAAAAATAATCATTTCACCTGGCAGTCGAAGAATGACAGGGATGCCCCCCTCCTCCACCTCCTCCTCCCTCCTCCTCCTCCTCCTCCTCCTCCTCTATGGGCACTGGAGCATCCGACGGAGTAACGTCCCTCAGCGGCGAAAACAGGAGGCGGACAGCAGCGCTGGATCCATAGCCGCCGGTGACCGCGGAAGCCGAAAAGAGGAGGGTGTCTTTTTGTGTCCCAGACAGACGAGAGACTGCGGCGGCGGCGGCGGCGGCAGCGGCAGACACACACACACACACACACACACGGACAGACAGACGGACCCGCTCGGCTACTGCTCCCTCCGCAGCTCCGCAAGGAAACCTCGCTCGGCTCCGAGTCGGCGCGTCACGTTCAGCCGGATCCGACTGGGAGGACTCCTGCTGCGTTCAGGGGCTGTCGGGAATCTGCGCACCTCACGCAACCGGTGACCCAAACCAGCTGGGAGAAATGGGGACACGTTGACGGGTGGTGGTGGTGGTGGGGGGGGGGGGTCACCTAAACCAGACACTATGACCCGCATCCAGATGTTTACAGGAGTATTAAATGTAAAGTTTAAAACCCATGATGCAAAACACATCTGGTTTATAAACATGGACTTGACACAGACACTGTGTCACACACATGATGCTTTAAAGACCTGTATAAGTCAAAATCTATGTAACACATGTAAGTATATCAATACAGCAGACAGTTATTACTTCAGTGAACTGATGGTTTGTGATGTTGGACACAGTGTTGGAGGCAGCATCAGGACCCGTACCTACAGGTGGAGCTGGTTAGAAACCAAACCTCTGGGTCACGGCCCAACGACAAGTCGCCAGGTGAATCACAGCGGTCCTAAAAAAGAAGAAAGAAAAAGTTCGTACATCTCTAACACGGCTGGAAACAACATTGTATTTTATATTATTATTCAAAATGTAGGTTTGAACCTGGACAGTAACTGATGAGCACACCTGTCAGGTTGATCAGGAAACACAGCATCAGTCAGGATAACAGTAGATATAATAATCAATAATCAAACTGATCACACGTTAGTCTTCTGCTCAGTCTGCCTGTGACAGCCTGTCTGGGACTGTTTATCATTCTGCACCGAGAAGCAGGAGTTTACAGGGAGCACCTGAATGCAGCATCTCCCTCCTCATGGCATCCAGGGCTTTTGTTGTCTCTCTCTCTCTCTCCCTCTCTCTCCACCCCCCTCCCCCTCCCACCCCCACCCCCCCTCCCTCTGTGGTGGATTTATGTGTCCAGATTCAGTTGAACTATAATTCACTTCGCTGTGATCCACAGCTCAGTGCGGCCCCCGTCCTCCTCGCCTCGGCCTCCCACCACCAACACTGTGGATCATCTCAACACTGCAATTACTATTTTTTTCTATTTCTGATTTTATTCTGTTTTTAATTTATTTAAGGTCTACCAAACTGTATAACCCCCCCCACCCCACCCCACCCCACCCCTCAACCCCCCCCACCCTTCCTGTGAATAGGAGCTTTGTTTGAGGATGCTGGTCCCAGTCTGGCTGCAGGCCTCCACACACACGACTAATGCTGCTGCTGCTGCTGCTGCTGCTTTATACTGAGTCACTACATTGATCTGTGAAATAACACTCATGAGGTGAAGGGGGGGGGCAATTTGAAAGGGTGTTTTGTTTCCTGCCGAAAAAACAAACAAAAAAAGACGCATCTGAAGTTATATTAAAAATAAATGAACAAATTTTTGAATTTCAAAGTATTTTCCACTGAGTTTTAAGAAATTATTATTATTTTTTTTACATATTGTTTTGTCGATAAAGTTTTGCCTTTTTAAATGAGTTAATTTACTGGTGGACTGTGATCAGTATTAACTCGAGCAGGCAGCGAGCGCTGTGACTTACAGTAACTCGTATTTGTGTTTTATAAGAAAAGATAAAGACTTGTATTGATCCAGTTTACAGGAAATCGACTGTTACAGCACCATCACGTAAAAAAACAGGGCAAAGAATAAAATCTATCCGACCTGGGAAAATACAGCGTGTTATCAGTTTGAGTCACTGGCTTCGTTCGTTTCTGCCTTTTCCTCTTTATAACAAATGATCTGAGCGTCTTCACGTCCACACAGAGCTTTGACAAAGCAGCATGTAAGTTTGGTTGTGTCAATAAAGTTTTTGAATTGAACAAAAAAAGAGCAGAGGGGGTGGTTCTGGTTACCAGTGTCAGTTTGCGTCCTGGTCACAGAGCCCAGTGTTGGGTTTCTGTGTCCTGGAGATCAGAGCTGCTGCGGGCCAGAGGCGACGGGACGGCGACACCGATCCAGGCGATCAATACAGGTGATCAATGGAGGTGATGAGGCAGAAGTCAAGGGCCAGGCTCAGACTGACTCCAGGTCAGCCGATGTGACGTCTGACTCAGGAGCACAGGTGGATCTGCCGGGTGGAGAGGTGGAGGTGTGTTATTTCAGCTTTGAATGAACATTGTGTGTCAGAGTGGGTTTTGTTTGTTTGTTCAGCTCTTGGACAGTTTTCTTTCTTTTTCCTTCACCATCTTCTGCTGATCACGTCTGACATGACTGAGGCTGCTCCACTGGGTCCTGCTCATCAGCTCTGAGCCTCTCTGGACTTGGGTTTGTTTGTTTTTTCCTGCTATTAGATCTCGTGTCAGTATTTTCCCAGCAGTGGCCTCTAGAGGCCATAGTGCTCATTACACAGTAACACAGTGTGGAGCTATAGGGCGAATGCCTATGAACCAGACTCCCAGAACAGCAGGGAGCCCTGAGAATGGCTCATCATGTAGGAAACACACACACACACACACACACACACACACACACACACACACACACAGTTTCTGGAGCCCAGGTGTCTCGAGTTTATGGATCTGGTTAAAGTCAGAAGGAAATGTTTAAAGATGCAGTATTTTCTAGATGCAGAGATGAAGCATGGAGGTGCTGAGTGTAAACGGTCACATGGTCCAGGTCCATGTTGAGTCTTGCTGTGTAAGGGGATCCTCCAGACCTGGTTTAAGTTGACTGGATCAACCTTCACGAACAACTCTTACTCTTATTTTTACTATAATGTTTGAAATAAATAAACATTCAATTCAATTCATCATAAACTGTGACGTGTGATTTAAAGGAGAGTGAGTTTCACCTGTGAAAAATCCACAGCTGTATCAACATCTGTGTGTGTTCACCCACAGGACGCCACCACACAGTCTTGAGCCGCCGCCGCCGCTGCTGCTGCTGCCGCTGCCGCTGCCGCCGCCTCAGTCTGGACCTGGTCTTGGTGAGACCTGGACTGGATCGGTCTAGTGATGGCAGGACCTGGTGTGGCTCTGAGGCTGCATGAGTTCAGAGAGTCTCTAGGCTCCAGAGAAACTGAGGGAGCAGAGACATTCAGAGCGAGGTGAGTGAAAACACCTCCACACTGAGACACTTCTTTATAAAATGCAGGTTATTGTCAGTAGATGTCGATGCGTTCAGGTGTTCATCAGCTAAAGGCAGGTGGAGGTCGGTCAAGTCTCGTCTTAGCCAATCATCACACAGCTTTCATTATAACAGTCTGTACACACCACTGAATACAACACCCTAACCCTGCCCTCTGTGTAGGACGTCACGTCCAGGCAGGGACGCGCAGGGGTTATACCCGGGGCAGCTGGGGAGAGTCCACACCGTCCACTCAAAGGACTGTGGGTAAGAACCTGTCGGTGTGTGAGTCTATCAGATCTATATGTTGTTGTTTTTTCCTGCACTTCACCAATAATGTCTGTGACACTGGGGCCAGGGTCAAAGGTCAACAGCTCATGAATGAAAAGAGATGCGTGATGAGTGAAGGGAGGTGCAACGCAGCCACAAAGACAGGAGAACATGGTGAACGTCCACCTGGTGTGGATGTTTTTCTTGTGACTGGTTTTACTGGTCAAAGTTCAAGTTTGATCCTTTGGGGGGGGGGGGGGGGGGGGGCTATCGGGCCTTTTCCACCACACGGTGACAGCTCGACTCCACTCCACTCGGTTTAGGTTGTTTTCCATGACAACAGAGGACTTCACAGTTCCTCCTCAGCGTGGGTGGGTGGGAGGCGTCGTCAGAGCACATCCCTCAGTCTAGCTCTGTTTTCTGGAGCCTCTTTGGTCATCAACCAAACACAGTCCTCTGCACCTTGTGTTTAAAACCAGCAGGTCTGATCCTCGTGTCAGGTGTCGCGCTCATGACTCTTCCAGTGATGACGCTCTCTGGCCGGCGGTCAGGTGGAACCTCGCCCTGGTGGAACATTAAAAAAAAAAAAACATGGGTTAAGTCAAGTTGAGTCGAGTCGAGCCGAGCGGCGTGAGTGGAAAAGTGCTCGGCTTCTTTCATGTGTGATTTCGACCAGATGGTGGCGCTGGACAAACTGTTAGGATGTCCCCCCAACATCCTTGTCCTCCACCAGTAATTTGGCCAAAATCAGGACGAATGAGACCAAAAAAAAAAAACAAAACAAAAAGAATCAAGTTAGAAAAACGTCCAGAGAATAAACCAGAACATCTTCTCCACAGAGCAAAGTCCCAGTCCCTCCACCAGTCTCTGCACCATCAGCACGAAAACTACCCCCAGAGTTTTGACGTCCAGACCCTGCGAGCGCTGACCGTCCTCCACCACAGTCCGGACGTCCTCAGACAGCGCCGTCCTCAGACCAGCTACCAGGACGAGTTCGGCCTGCAGTCCACGCTGTGTCGTCAGTGATCCATCGTGTCTGGATGGACATGAGTCCTTCACAAACCTCTGAAGACACTTTCACTGCGTCACACGTCGTTGTTGATGTTACGTCCTGAAACCAATCTGAACTCAGGCTGGTGCAGTGCAGAAATCAAGTTAGCAACTGGCAATATAGGGCAACTGTTTGGGAGGGGGGGGGGTCACAGACATCCAAAAACTCAAGGAAGCTGTAAAAGTCCCAGATTCACCAAGTATCTGATCTGAGATGATGTGAGAGTCGTACACATGCGTCATCACCTCAGCACGTCAGCTGGTAATGATGACAGCGTGTCTCACAGCTTCATTACTTCCTTGTGTTACTCCAGTTTCCACAGCAGAGCAGAGAGACGACACATGACCTTTGAAATAAACACTTTCTGTCGGAGCGTGGCTGTGACGCGAGCTGCCGACCTTAAAAACACACATTAAACAACCCTCTGACACTGCCCCTGCAGGTCAGTGATGGCTGGAGGTGTCAGTGTGTCAGTGTCCTGCAGCTGCTGACAGAGCAGTGTGTTTGACCTGCGCTCTGCAACTTGAAGCCGAAACACTTACAGATCATTATTTTCCATTTCTAAATGGCCTCACTCCTGACGTGTGATTTCACAGCTGCAGTAGCTCCGTCTGGCCACAGGAGGGGGGTGTTGTGTCCATGGCAGGTTCATTTCTCTGTACTCCCCCCCCCCTCACAGCTTCCTGACTGTTTCCACACACAAACCACAGAGTTAGTATTAAACTGAAGTGTTTTATTTGCATGTGTTTGATCAGCTTCCTCCTCTGTTTATGTTACTCATGTCAACTTGACCTGCTGCTGGTGGCTTGTTGCATTACAGAGCCCTCTTGTGGCCAAATGACATAACTGCAGCAGGAAATACCCACAATGCACAGCAGCATGAAAATCCTCAGTTAAAGAAAACATGATCAACATTTTAAATGTGATTTTTTTTAGTTTTAACATGACGTTTGTTCATGTGAAATGACATTTTCACTGCTACACCAAAGTATTTCAGTGTGTTGTCGTTCACTGAGCCGCGAGTGTGTGACTGTAATCTCACTCACACACATAACTTCATGTGACAGATGTGATACAGCCTGTGGTGTTTTGGTGTGTGTCGTGTGTGACGTTTCACTGATGGGGAAAATCCCTCGTTTCCATGTCAAACACACCAGGAAGCTCTGTGACATTAACTGTGTCTGGTTCCTGGTTGTGCCAGTTAACAGCTGCAGAACCAGTTCTCACATCAGGCAGGTGAAGTATGTGGACTTTGTCCAGCATACAGGAAACCTGCTCAAGTCCCTGGTGTCCATCTTCTACGCTGTGATTCATCTTCTATACCAGGGCTTCTTCTACTCTCTTTTCTATGCTGGGGTCAGAGGTCTCAGCTGAGAGGTGGGGGACACCCTGGACAGGTCACAGGGCTAACATGCACAGACAGACAACCATTCACACTCCCATTCACACCTATGGGCACTTAACCTAACCTGCATGTCTTTGGTCTGTGGGAGGAAGCCGGAGAGAAACCACCCGTGCACGGGGAGAAGGGCCCGAGCCGGCCGGCAGGTTCGAACCCAGTGAGGCGACAGTGCGACCCACTGCACCACCGCGCCGCCTAAGCTGCAATCATTAGAAGAAAGTATAATCATTATGGTATAACAGACTTAAAACTGTGTAGCAGCATCAGTTTTATTTTGAAAGGACACTGATTACTCTGACTGTAACAGATTTTGCTTCATACGTGTCATGTCTGGTTCCTAACGTACCATTTGTCTTGTGTTATTCTGCTTTTCTAAACTTCTTGCTGTTCAGTGAGAGTCTGTAAGTCTCAGAGTGTCACTGCAGAGCTTCCACGTACAGTCCTTGGTGCTGTTCATCATCAGATGAGGGCGGCTGCCTGTCCTTTGTGTTAATTTGTGTCTGATGTGCACACACGGCGACAGCGGCGACAGCACACAGGATCGTGTGGAGCCTCTCGGCCTCAGTGAACCACAGTGGAGCAGATTCTGCAGAGAGCAGGTTGTTGAGGCAGTTTTCATGTCGCTCTTGGATTATGGAGATGTAATCTATAGATCTTTAAGCCCTTCTGGATTCTGCCTACCGTTCTGCCTTCAGATTAATCACCGCTGAAGACTGTGGCTCTTGCCATCGTATCCGTAACAACCAGGCTGGGTGGTCCTCTCAGGCCCAGGGACGTGATCTGCATTGGGATTTGCTGTCCAGCCTCTATTGCTTCACCACTGGCGTCAGCGTCACACTCGCTCCAAACACTGTCGTCTTTCCCTCTCACATTCAAGCTCATCAGTTTTCTTGGTCTGGTTGTTTTTACCGTGTGCTCCGCTGCCTCCTGTCGCTTCATTATTTACATCCCCATTAGCTTCTGCTATTCTTCCTGGGTGCAAACAGATTCACATGGAGACAATAAAACACTACACCTTTACACTAGACAGCACACACACACACACACACACACACACTGACATGGAACAACACATGCATGTGTTTAAAAAGTATAATAATAACTGACTAAATAACAGCTTTGACTGAGTCTATTGTGATGTGATGAATAAATATGATGTAGTTCTATGTTTAAAGTGAAAGAGCCTGTGTTGTGATGTGTTGTTTTACATGAATGTAAACAGGAAGTCAGTGACTGTTTTCGCTGTAACTCCGTCTTCCTGGAGGTATGTGCTGCGCGAATAAAGACGCAGACAGAAATAACACGGACAAACCGGTCACGGCTTTGTCTTCCCTGTCATCTGGCCCAGTGATGGTAAAAACGCCGCGGCTCCGCTCACACCTGGACGGCCTGGATTTTTTCTCGCCACATCACATACCTGAGCAGAGAGATCACAAGCAGGAAGCACACTGAGAACGCAGCCAAACAGCAACCGCAACCACAACCACACACACACACACACACACACACACACCCAGAGCCAGCTACACTGCAGCCATGGCCCAAGGCTGCCTCCGTCTTTATGACACTCCACACTGTTACGGAGCCTGAGCAGGTGAATGCAAAGTCCTTGTTGGCCATGAAAATGAACTTAAAGGACAGAGATTCAGTTGTGGCAAAGAACAAAGTCCAGCACGTCCCCTGACGTAGGTCCAGCTGTGGGACCGGGGCTCCAGTGCAGGGCCTAATGCTCAGAACGGCAGCAGGCAGGTGTGAGCGCACCTGCACACAGCGCAGTGAGGACGGCTGGGCGTCACACCAGGGACAGACTGACACTCTGGGGACTGGACTGGGGTCGTTCCCATTGTTTGGGGCATCTGGAGAAGAAAGGGTGAGCGCTCCTCCCATCAGCCCCGTGTCATGGCAACAGTCCACAACGCACCGGCCCCTTCTGACCCCCTCCTGTGGGTGGTGGGCCTACGTCACCCCCAGCCTACCCCAGGCCTGGCTCCGAGGTGGGGGCCAGTCCGGGCGGTGTTTACACTGGCAGAGATGAAGCACCAGACTTTGTGAAAACCAACACTTGTGTCATTTTCAAAAGTTTTGCTCGCGCTAAATGTGACGTGAAACCAAAACAAGGAGCTAAAAGACAGAGGTGGTGATTATTACACAGTCCTGCACACTGAGACACCTTATCACTGAAGAGCTGAATACACCTGAACCGTACCGAGGCCACGACAACGCCACAGCCAGGACACCTGATGACACGGAGAAAAAGTATGAGACCTGTAAAAGACGCACTCATGTTGGTCAACCCACGCCAGGAATGTGTCAGTTCCCTGTTCCGTTCAGGAAACCATGTCCAGAAAAAGAAAGCGTGACAGCGGTAGAACAGGTCGGTCCGGCCGTCACAGCGGTGTTATATACACCTGCAGAGGTCGGCGCCGCAGACTTCCAGCAGGCAGCAGGCTCAGTGCACATCTATAGGAGGAAGAGCGTGGTGAGAAATGTTTCCTCTTCTTCTTAAACATCCAGTGATTATTTCATGACCGTACTGTAAACGTTGTTTTGGTGAAACCACAAGACGAAGCTGACGTTTCATTTCATGTGTTTTCTGTCGTCACTTCGAGGGGAAACACGAGCGATCGTGACAAACTCATTGATGAAATACATTCAAATGTGCAAACTGTAAATCTGACCCTGGAACAGGTCAAATAACAGCACCTTTCATTTCAGCAACAGAAAGCTCATCTGAAGAAGTCGACTTCACCTGGAACAAAAAATATTCAGCCTTTAGGATTATTGATTATTTCACCTGATCAAACTGATTTGGTGATTAAAAACAGATCAATATGTTCAGTTTGTTTCCCTTTTTCTCTTGATCTCAAATTGTTCTTAATTAATTAATATTTAATTTCAACTAAAGACAGAAACAAAAGAAAAATCTTGAAATATTTAGATTTTCTGATTTAAATCATCTCATGTCTGACAAACATGTCACTTCTTTAAAACTCAGGTAAGAAGAACAGGTGATTGTTTCGTTAATAACACACGAGGTTGTGAGCAGATACGTTAATGAAGTAGTTGTTTGTGTATATTCAACCACAGCAGCTCCTCATGGACAGGACTGACTGCTGTATGAAAATGAATGGTGGAGGATGAAACGTTAAATGTACAACATGTAGTTCCCTGTTCTGACCACTAGATGCCCCCCTTTACCCGTGTGCTGTGAGCTGAACCCTGCGCTCACACAGCTGGATCCACTGAGATCAGCTGAAGCCCAACGACCCACACGTTCATGCTCCCCTCTCACCTTCCACACAGTTACCTGTGACAGACATGAAGCTGGAGCTGCTGCTGGTGCTGCTGGCTGTGGCCGTTCTGGCCCCCGGCCTGACCCACGGACGCATCGTCTCCACGTGCGAGCTGAAGGAGAAGCTCGGGGCGGCGCTCACCCTCGACCAGGATCTCCAGGAGCACAAGGAACACATCCTGGCAATAAGTGAGGTTAATGAACAAGTCGGATCATGGCTTGCTGAAACGCAAACGACCACCACGATCACAAAATGACCACAAGAGCTAGACTCACACACGCTAACATCCTTTTCTGCTTCCTGTCACTTTTTGTTTTTGCACGACAGTCATCTGCGAGGTGACCAAGTGGTCTCATCTGAATACTAGCTTGATCAACGTGGAGGGCGAACGCCTCGCTCCAACCACAGCCAGGCCAACGACGGCGGCAAAGGTCACAAAGCACTCAACAGCACGACCTGACGAAACAACCGCAGAGGCGAAGAAGACCACACCCAAAGCTGCCAAACACAAAACCACCAAACCAAAAGCCACCAAACCCACAACAGCCGCAACGACAACCCTCGTAACCACAACCGGCGTACCCACAACCGCTGAATCAGAAACCACTGGAACGAGCCAGGCTACATCTCCAGCCGCCAGGAGACGAAAGCGGGAGGTCGACTCAGCCAGCGAGGAGGACGAGGACGTGGACATGTCAACAGAGAAGCCCAGAACCCTGGACGAGCTGCTGAACGACAGCGACCTCATATTTGATGAAGAGGAGCTGATGACGGACGACAACATGATGACCACAGAGGAGGAGGAGGAGGAGGAGGAGGAGGAGGAGAGCAAGGGGCAGGGTGATGGAGAGACATCTGAGCCGGAGGAGCAGACCGAGGCTGATGATGAGGATGAGGATGAGGATGCTGAGAACGAGGAGGAGACAGATGACCAGACACCAGACGACAACGAGATGGATGAGGATGAGGATGAGGATGCAGAGACCACCGAGGAGGATGATGACGTGGAGGAGGAGGAGGAGGAGGAGGAGGAGGTGCAAATGAGTGAGGAAGTTGTGGAGAGGATGCCCTGGTCCCTCGGACATTATGGACTCTTCCAGCTGACCGACAGCCACTTCTGTGACTCGGGCTTCCGCTGGTCCAGAAACAAGTGCAACGCAACATGTACAGGTGAGTGTGACCGAGCAAAGACACATCACTGATTACATGATGCTTGTTTTTCCCCTTTATGCTCATTAAATTAATAAATGCTGCTTTCCCCCCCCCCCCCCCCGAAGACTTCGCTGATGACGACATAGCAGATGACATTGACTGCCTGGTGATGTCTGGTTACTGGAGGTGAGTTCCTCCGTCTACACCGAGTTAAACCCAAACACCTGAGCAGGAAACACTCACCTGCTCCAAGTCTGGAGAGGAAGTGAAGAGAGTGATCACGGCCTGTTTCAATACACGGCTGGGGACACTGTCAAAACACATGATGATCATCTGAGCTGTCACTTTGAAGGCAAACAAAAAAGGGCCAGATTAACAGACACTGACAAAGACTCAGAAACTGGAGCGGCGTCAGAACAATGAACAGGACGAACAGCTTTAGCAACAGAAAACAGGCCTGGACGGTGACCAGGAGCCGTAAACACTACATTATATCTGACTTTCAACAAAAGTGGTCGATTCTGCACTAATGTAAAGTCTTAGGTTTGAGGCTGTTGCTGTCTATAGGTGTATATCTGTGTGTGATGCTAGGCTATTATTAGCCAGCTAAACAACATTCATTCAAATTTAGCGGCTTCGCCACACAACAAGATGGCGGAAAGATGGCGGCCACTCACCCCGTCTTCTGGGTCATCATCCGATGTGTCAGTCCTCCCCTCAGTGATTTACACTCCTTTAGTCCACAAGTGTCCACAGATCAAAAGGAGCAAACTTCTTTTTTTTCTGAAAAGTAACCCAAGTTGTAAATATTATATGAAGTCCATCGCTGTCAGGAAACTACTTCTCCGTCCTCCTCCTCCACATCAGTTAGCAACCGGCTAGCAGGTGCGTTACTACCTTCCGGTCTAGAATATAAGATTGGCGGGGGGGGGGGGTTAAAAATCTTTATCAACTCTAAATGTTTTTGAGTTACATCATGAGACAGCTGTATATTTCCCCTGACGCTTCTCCGAGGAGACGGAGACAGTTAGCTTAGCCTGGATAGCTTAACCGTCCTCACGTCTTCCAACGTACGTTTTTTTTTCCGCTACTTCCGTCGGTCGGTCGGTCGGGGGGATTTGGGTACGTTTGTTTTCTGCAATTTTCCAGCTACAAACTGGAGATATTCTCACCGTGTTCTGTTGGTTTTCACCTCGGGAAGAATCAAGTAAATATACCGAGCACCTGTTTGAAAGGTCCTTAGAGATTTATCACGGTGCTCGAGCCGTCAGCAAGGCGGTGATTTCTTTGTTCCCGCCCACCATAAAGCACAACGTGATTGGTTCATTCAGCTGCCACTATAAAAAAGAAAAAGAAAAAAAATCCAAAATAGGCCAATGAGTGAGCCAGTTAACATTTGCCCTGCCTAGAAACAACAAAAAAGACAAATCTAATTGGATATTTCCATTTTCATACTTAAAGAATAAAAATCCATTTATTTTTCAAAGGAAGTTAAAATGATGAATTACAGGGACAATTATATTATTATAAATCTAAACATATACATATATATTCAATATAAAAAGTTAAATATAACATTTAATATGCTGATAATCTTAAAAGGCCCTTTAACAGTGAGGAAAAATAAAAGTGTTGCTCACACACTGTTTTTGTCCTCACACAGGTACTTGGTGATGAACGCCTCTAAACGGTGTTCTCGCACTGCAAACTTCTTCAGCGAGTGCTCATCTTCCTCCGCATGAAGGATTCACCACCACCACCACCACAACAGCAGCAGCTTCTTCATGACTGCCAGCACAGTGTGATCCCAGCACTTTTACTTCCCCAGCATTGTGAAGCAATTGATTCTCTCTTTCTGATCTGTGGCATCAGTTCGCTTTATGTAAAGAACTTTAAGTTAAGCTAATGAAACAAAGCAGGCTGTTCTTGTATTTTGTTAGAAAATGAGGCGTCTGTGACTTAGTCATAGGTCACATACCCTACATGCCAACACCCCGACACAGGACAGTATACATGTCCTCGGTCATGCTATATGATCATGTCAGTCAATACCCTGTAATTGACATGATGGCTGCCTGTGATGAAGCATGTTTCAGTGTTCAACTTATAATTATAAAATGAGGAACATTCTCCACACCTGTGCCGACCTTCATAAATGTACATGCCACCCTTTTTTCCAGTGTGACACAACAACAGTGAACAATAACAACTTTATTTATAGGTCACTTTGTTCCCCACATCATCGAACTCATGAAACAAAGCAGGCTATTCTTGCATTTTGTGCTTTCTCTCTGGTCTTTCAATAAATGTGTTTCACTCGGTGTCCAGTGTGTGTTTTCATTTATCACCGACTTTACCCATGATGCTTCATGTTCATGTTTGTGTGTTGTTGTTGTTGTTGTCCTCAGGAAACTAATGGCGGCCTCTTTAACACACACTCTGTGTCACTGTCTGCACTGACCCCTGAGCCTCAGGTTGAATGTATAAAGGTCTCTATGGTGACATGAGAAGATGAAGAGTTGGGCCTCATGTGGGCTCAGTCTCAAGGCCCGGCCATTTTCAGCAAGGGGGGGTGGATCAGACTACGCGCACACATAGCTCACAGGCGGCCATATTGGGCAACTTGCTCTGACTCTGGATCCAGTCGTCTGCACTAAAACAACTATCCTCAACTCTGTGAAATTGTGTCTGTATAGAGGCATCACTTCAGCTATTTGCATAATGTTACTTTCATAGAAAAGAACAAGATTTACTGATGGAAAAGTACTGAGAGTTCATGTCACCATGTTGATCATACGTCCTGTCCTGCAGGACGGTTTCGTGAGAACCTGTCCAGTTTTATTTGGCAAAGCGGCCTTGAAGCTAGTGGAGGTATGCAAACAGGTTTGAGAGGTTAAGTTTCAAAAACATCTTCCTTGCAGCGTATGAGATAACGTGGCTGTTGCTAGGCAGTGTGACGTGTCTTATGAGCACTCTGCATTGTTCAGGGAGCTCCTCTTTCATGACTCTGTCGTGGGAGTTGCCGGAGCCAAGATGGCGGCTGTGTGGTGACCCCGTGTCATTGGGCAGCAGCATCAGGTGAGCCATCTAGGCTTCTTATATGTGACTATGGTTTTCTGCAGTAACCAAGGCGTGGCCTGTTCTTCAGGAAAGATGCTTTCAACCTCTTCTCTAAAACACGGTGTCATAACGACATGTACCTTCTGGCACCATGGGAGTGGCCTTTATCTGAGCTGAACACAAACAATGCAGATTCTTTAGACAGTATACATATATATATATACACGTATATATATACATATGCCACATCAGGTGTTTCCTCAGAGTCAGACGGGAGAAGCTGGAGTCAGGATGAAGACGCTGGTGCAGGTGTCTGTGCTGCTGGTGCTGGCCTGGGGTCTGACCGAGGGCTTGAATGTGACTAAATGTGGCCTGAGGGATCAGCTGATAAATGCAACCAAGTGTCTGAACGGGCCGAATGGAACGAGCCAACTGGGCCTGATTGCTAAAAGTAAGTACTGGCCTCACATTAGAAACACGGTGTCAAACAGATGTGGCGTTGAACGGTTGGACGTCGCTGTGAATCCTTAATCAACGTGTCTTTTTTCATTGATTGATGTTTTAGATAATGTAGGTTGATTTTGTTGGATTTAGCATGTAGCATCAGTGATTATTCCTACTGACTGTACAGACTTTCTATTCATTTGCACATAATATTATACTTCACCTTCTTTTTCGCTCCTCTCTGTGCACCAGTGTGAAAACCTGCTGCTGCAGCACCATAACATCTCATCTTAAAATACATTTCTATAGTAATAACGCAGGTCTGCGTAGACACATGAGCCATGTCAGTCATTTGGTGGGACATGCTCCCGAGGGAGGCGTCCAGGAGGCGTCCGGTACAGATGCCCGGGCCACCTCAGCTGGCTCTCGATGTGGAGGAGCAGCAGCTCTACTCTGAGCTCCTCCCGGGTGACAGAGCTCCTCACCCTATCTCTAAGGGAGCGCCCCACCACCCTGCGGAGGAAACTCATTTCAGCTGCTTGTATCTTGGATCTAGTTCTTTCCCAAAATTGACCCAAATTTCATGGGTGTCACCAGAACAGACCTGCTCCACCACCCTGAGCAGGGCTGCTGCATGTAATAGGTCACATACCAGAAACACCTACAGTCAGGTACAGTATAGATCAGTATAGATGTCCACGCTCATGTCATCTGATGGGTGAGGGATGGACATGATGGCTGCCTGTCATGAGAAAAGTGTTAGTGTTAAACTTATAATTATAAAGTGACAGTGATGAGGAACATTTCCTGCAGCAGCTCCTCCCCTCATGCTGCAGCAGTTCATCCTGTACACGTCGCCTTATTGATCGTGGTACGTTACAGTGTGACATGAGAACAATAAACACTTCATGTAGCCTGTGCTAGCACTTTCGCTAGCACCTTTCTATCATGATCTTAAAGTTGTTCTTCTAGACTTTTACATCTTCCAGTGGATCATCAGAACAATAAAAACTACTTAACAACAACACACACAGAGGTTCTTCAACATTTTGTAGCCGCTGTGAAAAAGGACCAGGTTTACTTCTATCATTCAAGCTGCAGTTCCACTCTCCACCACTGAGTGGGTCTCAATGGCAGGGTGGCGCTGTCCATGTTGACTCCACATAATAGGACTTTGTTTTTACCATGTTTCTGACCTGCAACAGTCGACAGTTAACAAGAGTCACGAACATTTTCTCCTCTAATGTGAATCGACTAGTTTCCTCAGAATGAATCACATGCCTTTTGTTTTGTTTGGGATGAAATTCAAGATTTAGTCCGAACTGTAAGTGTGATGTGTTGTGAAGCACTTACAGACTTTCAGTGATGTCGTTCATCTGGGAACTGAACTTCATGCACTGAACATGCAGTCTGCACAGATCCAGAGGCATCAAGTCGGACACAAAGTTCGGGTCTTGTTGACTTTCAGGGTCTTTCATGATGGTCGGGTTAAAGGTTGATGAGATCACCAGGGATCATCCTGTGGGGACCACGATCATCCCAGAGGACTGACGTTTGTTTTCCTCTTCTCTCCCTTGTTTTCAGTCGTTTGTCAGGCAGACAAGGCGTCAGGATTCAACCACAGTGCTGTGAACGAGCTGATCTTTGGGTTGGTGAACGAGAATGTGGGCGAGGGCGGATGTGGTGGTGGTGGCCGGGGTGGAGGCAAGGGCGGGAAGGGTAAAGGTCGAGGGAGAGGAAGAGGGAGAGGAAGTGGAAGAGGAAGAGGGAGAGGAAGTGGAAGTGGAAGAGGAAGAGGAAGAGGAAGTGGAAGAGGAAGAGGAAGAGGGAAGAGGGCGGCTCCTGACCAGTGGCTTGTACCACCCATCAGACCTACCCCACCCATCAGACCTACCCCACCCACCAGACCTAATCCACCCATCAGACCTAACCCACCCATCAGACCCACCCCACCCACCAGACCTAACCCACCCATCAGACCTACACCACCCACCAGACCTAACCCACCCATCAGACCTACACCACCCACCAGACCTAACCCACCCACCAAGTCTACACCACCCACCAGACCTAACCCACCCATCAGACCTAAACCACCCACCAGACCTACCCCACCCACCAGACCTACACGGCCCAACGAAGTGACCCTCAAGATGATGGATATGAAGAGGCCGAGGAGGGCGGCTCCCATGGACCGTGGGCAAGGTGGGTGGGGCTCCAAGCCCAGCCCACCCACCACAGACCCGACATTGTACGGCCTCTTCCAGCTCAGCGACCAGCTGGCCTGCAGCAGCAACAGCAGCGCTCCATCACCCAACGTCTGTGGACTCAACTGCACCAGTGAGCTTCTCTTTGTTTCTGAGCTGCTGCTGCTGTTGTTGTTGTTGTTGTTGTTGTTGTTTACTTTACTGCCTCCATGTTTCCTGTCCAGGCCTGATCGATGATGACATCAGTGATGACATCAGCTGTATGCTGCACATCTTGACCAATTTCATGTAAGTTCATCTCTGCTCTGGGTCTGTCCATCCATCCATCCATCCATCCATCCATCCATCTGACCACATCCTCCTTGTTTCCACAGCGACAAGGCCTTGGGGCGTGTCACTGGGGTCCACTGAAAAAAGCGTGAGTCATATGTTCATCTGTGCTGTTTGGTGTTCAGTCTGTGTAATAAATTACAGATGAATTGATTGTGATCGACAGCTCCCTGACTGTTCTGTCTGTTCTCTGTCTGTTCTCCGTCTGTTCTCAGGATGAGGGGGGTCTTCCGGGACGAGTGCAGGGACATCAACGCCACCTCGTACTTCGCTGATTGCTCTGGATCTTAATCTCGAACTGTCTGGACGTCACTGTGAATGAACATCAGTCGGCGGCACTGTGGTGATTTCCTGTCTCGTTGTGGTGGCGGCGGTTTCATCTCTCGGTTCTCGGTTTCCTCCCTGTCGAACTTGTTTCGTCTCTTTCGTGTCTCTTTTCAGTCGGACCACAGTGTCAGTGGTTTATAACTGAAATAAAGTGAAGCATGCAGCACTCGCTCTGGTGTTGTGTCTGTGAATTATACAGCAGGGTGGTGAAACAGCTGACGACGCAGACATCTTCATGCACTTCTCTCAGCTCTTCCTGTGGTCAGTGGATTTCTGCTACACTGCATTATCTGTGCAAAGGCCCTGTGAAAACTCAAAACCTCATGCACATCAGCTGAAACATGCAAAGTAAGTTGTTATACGACCGCAGCCTGAGCCACAGACACATTCACCAGCTGCTCTCGCGGGCCCCCTAGTGGTCCGTTAGCTTAGCATTAGCCTTGCGTCCCCAGAAACACTTCTGTTGTGTTGTGAGTTTTTGCACTTTGAGCTATTTTCCGAATTTGCATCATGTTTGTTGTTTTCTTCAGTCGCAGGGCGCTGACCCCTCAGGGCCACCGTAGGAAAAAGCAAAATAAAACTGTTGCTTCTGGTCATTTTAGCTGTTTTACCTCAAAATCAGTGAGTTATCAAGTCAGTGCAGGTGAAACGATTCATGTGAGTCATTTAAAAACAGATTTTTTTTATTGACACTAGTTTGGACACTAGGGGGCAGAAAAGCTCCAAGACAGACTGACAACACACAGACAAAGGCCTGTGAACACGAGCCACTGTGACGCAGGTGTGTGTGTCTACCTGCTCAGTGTTGGTGTTGTCCAGCTGCTCGGTCGGTTTGTCTGCAGCTGGAAACAAGGTGGATGATGATGATGAACCAAAGCTACGTGCTAACAGAGGGTCAGACGCTGGTGAGTGATGATTAAACAATTATAATTCACACAGAACAAAGTTATTCAAAAACACCAAAGATTGGAGTCACAAAGTCTTTTCACGCTGCAGCCTGAGCTCCACATCACACGTACTGGCCGCTGGACTTGAGCTCTGGACACAGCTTGGCCTCCAGGTCCTCTATCTTCATCGACTCCACGTCCTTGGAGCTGGAGAGGCTGGCTGCCCGGGTGATCTTGGTGAGGGTTTCTTCGTAGGGTGGAGGCAGGTAGACCATCACGAAGACTCCGTCCGATCCGTCTGAGCTGGTGCTGGTGTGGCGCTCGGCGTTCCTGGTCAGGGAGGAGAGGAACTCGGCGCTGTTCTCCGTGTCCTGGAGGTCCAGGGCGATGATGCTGGCCAGACTCAACTTACTGCGGGACCACCGGCGGTAGACCAGGACGACCAGGAGAGCCAGCAGAAGGACGGCGATAATGGGCAGGACCACATAAACCACCAGTTCTGACTTCCTGTCCTCCCCCAAGTTCAGCTCATTCCAGTCGTGGCCCTGTCAATGAACAAGAGGAGGATTCATCTAAGGTCCCACAGTGAGACATCCATGTGTGATGATAAAGCAGCTCCAGGTTCTATATTGATACGGTATAAAGGTAGACGTTCATCTTAAAGCTCCTTCAGTATAAAGGTAGACGTGCGTCTTAAAGCTCCTTCAGTATAAAGGTAGACGTGCGTCTTAAAGCTCCATACAGTATAAAGGTAGACGTGTGTCTTAAAGCTCCTTCAGTATAAAGGTAGACGTGCGTCTTAAAGCTCCATACGGTGTAAAGGTAGACGTGCGTCTTAAAGCTCCATACAGTATAAAGGTAGACGTGCGTCTTAAAGCTCCATACAGTATAAAGGTAGACGTGTGTCTTAAAGCTCCATACAGTATAAAGGTAGACGTCCATGTGTAGTGTGATTATAAAGCAGCTCTAGGTTCTATATTAATACTGTGAAAGTATCAAAGCCTTAGTCCACAGAGAGCTGTGAGGGATTCGAACCCTCAGCCTCCTGATCCAAAGCCCCTGCCATCACCAGCGAGCTGTCCATCTGAATGTGTCCTCTGACTCCCCACACTCAAACACATGCACAGACAGGTAGACAGCTCCTTCATGTCAGAGGTCAGAGAGGGTGACATGACCGTGTGTCTGTTCAGCTCAGTGTTTACAATGTGTGTCTCCTGATTTTAAGGTCATGGGTTCGATTCCCATGTTGACAGAGATCAGACCTTGGCAGTGTCCCCATTGTCACGCTCAAAGTCTCTGTGATGCAGTTCTGCATTCGGGTGATGAAAGCACCAGCTTCCAGTCAGACTGAGCGCGACCTCGTCTGAGAGCGAGCTGCAGCTGCTGCAGTAAATCTGCAGCATTAAACACCCCGAGTCTGTTTGATCCCGACATGAAGGCCCTGCCGCTCCCCTCCAGCTGTGAGAGGACGACATGTGGCGCCACATCCAGCTGTTTACATGCTCTCACTGTGTGTGTCCCAAATTCTGCCCAAGGTTTTCTAGCAATTAGTTAATGCTGCCTGGTTGACCCAGCACCCTGCACCACCGCCACCAGACCGTTTTAATACTCAATCCGTCTGAGTGTCACCCGACGGCTCTCGGCACAAAGTGTCTGAGACTTAATGCGACGGCTTAGAGGACTCCCCAGGGAACGAGACGCAGACTGAAAGTGGTGTTTTGTAAAGAGCAAGATGGCCGCCGTCCACGAGGCCAGCGGAGCGCTTGGTGCATGAACAGAGCTACAGGTTCACACACCTTTAGTTTTGGTCACATTAGCTCATCAATAAAAAACAGGGTGAGAAGTGACGGGTCGTTTTGTGTGGACAGCGATTAAAGAGGTCGCTGAGCCACCTACTCACAGGTGGATGATGTGAACCATCACAGCTGGAAAAGACCAGGAACAAAATCACTTTGAAACACTGACATTTTGAATAAAGTCAGATTCATGTTTATTCTGTGGAGCTGCTGCATGATGGGAATCTGAATAAATGAATAATAAACCACCACGACATGTGGTGGTTTATTACCACATGTTACGGTTGTACATGTAACGACTGTACAACCGTATGGAGCAGTGGAGCAGACGGCACGTGTTGTGATCAGGAGGAGAAACTGACTCAAGTGTCGTCGTGTTTTCACCATGGCAACAGACGTTACACCTCGACACTGGGTTTAAAATCCACCAGTTGCAGATGTTTATCAAACATAACAAAAGAAATGTAAGAACATATCGTAGCGTTGCGGGGTAGCTGGGCAGATAACGGAGGGAACGGGAGGACACGAGGTCAACTGAGCCCTGACCCGAGGCCGAGGTGCCCCCCCCCCCCCCCCCCCCCCCCCAAAAAAACAGACTGGGTCACTAACTCTCTGAACTGCCCCCGTCCGGCTCGGACCGCCCACACAAACTCCCGCCTGTCGCAAACAGTGTCATAAAAACACACATCATGTTCCCTGAACAGTTATAAGTCCCCCACCCACTACGGTGGACACCTCCCTCTAGGAACACACTGTCACACAACATCAGTGAAGCCCCCGGCGCTACAATATGATGTAAACATTAATCAAACAAACATCAATAACCTACGTTCTCAGCTCTGATGTTGGAAACTTCCATCGACAGGTTCGTTTAGTTTCACTGTGGAGCTTCTGGTCAAATCACATGATCATCACACGTTAAATACCTCAGTGTTCTACTGATGAAGGTCATGTGACGCGACACAAAGGTCCAGAAAAGGCCGAAACCTGCAGAACTGTTTTTCCCAACATGACACACACACACACACACACACACACCTGCTGCTCCGGCGTCGAAGGTGATCCTGTGACCCAGTCGTACGACCCCCGGCCTGCTGGTCCGAACCTCATCCAGCTGCTCTCCAGTAGCACCCGCATGACGCCCAGGTGGAGGTGGAGGTGGAGGTGGAGGTGGAGGCGGCTGCAGCGGTGGAGGGAAGTGTGTTTGTGGAGTAAATAGATGTTGATCGACTGAATCCTCCGGCTGTTGATCCAGTGGTTTCAGGAGTAAACAGAACAGAGGGTTGGGTCAGGGGAGTGGAGGGGGTGGCAATAGAGGTGGGTGGGGGTTGGGGTGGGATGGGGTGGGCTGGGGTTGTCCTTGATGGGAGGGGCCAGGAGCTAAGCAGCAGCTCACATGCTCACACATGCAGCAGCAGAGCAACAGGATTCAGGCCAGGGACGAGGAATTAGAGCTGCTGCCCTATAACAGTGTGTGTGTGTGTGTGTGTGTGTGTGTGTGTGTGTGTGTGTGTGTGTGTGTGTGTGTGTCAGTAAGACTTGGTGACAGAAAAGGGCGGGGCTCCTCTTCACATCGAACCTCGGGCACGTGGAGCATACTTGAGAAAAAGAAAAAACACACTGATAGTAAAATTACACATCTGTTACATCAGCATGTGTGTGTGTGTGTGTGTGTGTGTGTGTGTGTGAGAGAAAACAGAAGTTGTGATTGAGTGGCGTGCAGCCGCCGTACGTTAATCCGCATTGAAATACTGCGAGAGAGAAAATACCTGAGGAGGGTTTTTGATGAAACATCTATAGGAGGGATTAAAGAGCAGATTAGTGGCACGTTTGACTGTATGGAGGCTCAGAGCTCCGTCAGATGGAGCTGTGGGTCGGACGCTACGTGTTAGCTTCTGCTAAACAGCTAACGCTAGCATTAAACTTAACAATATGTCTTCTTAATATCTCAACTTGTTTTTAATTCTGTTTTTCAAACTGAAGTTAGCATGCTAACAGCTAGGCTAGCCATTTTCTGCTGCTTCTGCTTATTTTTTATGTTATGTTTTTTACAGTCTTATGTTTTGTCTAAGTCGTATACTACATTTATTTACCTAATATGTATTAAAATATATAAAATAAGACTAAAAAAAAATCACAACATAAAACAACAGATTTTCCTCGTCAGATGCAGCATCAGCTCAAACAGCTGGATCGTACCAGTCAAAGTTAAAGAGCTGACGAACTGTTGCGTGTGATTAAAGGGAACATGGTGTCGTTCCCCACCAGTGGCTCTTAAACGGCCTAATTCCCTGTGGGCTCACTGAGCTGTGTTTCTGTCACTGACACCAGTATCAGACGATAAAGCAGCTCTTCATCAGGCTCTCGGCAGCTTGACGCCGCCTGATGAAGTCGGTCGCTGCAGCTAAATCTTGATTTTCCTCCCTGATCAAACTCAGATCAGCAGAATCGTCTCCGGCTCCGACTCTAAATCCTCCACACGCCTCCAATCCCAGGATTTAAAGTCGCCGCTGAACCCTCACACACGACGGAGAGTCCTCGTCGTCACAGACATACAAACAGCTGCTGAAGATGTTTGAGTGTAAAACTTGTTTTCACTTTACAGTGACAATGAGTGAAAGCTCTCTGGTCTCATCTCATATTTATTTGTAATAATCACTGTAGCACCTTTAGTCCTGACTCTGTGGTTTAATGGATACTCACATCGCTCTACGTCCGACAGGAGCTGCACCAGGAAATGACTCACAAAAAGGAGCCAGTGTTGGTGTTTGAGCAGGTGACAATTTAATATCAAATAATTAACATTAACAGCTCAGTTGTATTTTTATTGAACAAAATAAGGCTCCACAAAATAAAAGAAAACAACAAGAAGAGTCTGTTGAAGTCGAGCCAGAGAGCTCGATACTCTGGTAGGTTCAGTTCACAAAGAAGGATCCAGTGTGTGTGTGTGTGTGTGTGTGTGTGTGTGTGTGTGTGTTCTGTGTATCAATGTCCAGTCAGTTTCTTTGTCCTAAATTTCTATAACTCGTACCCAGGTAGTGGAGGAGTGTGTGTGTCTTATCTGTTCTCAGAGGGTGAGGTTCAGATGATCAGGGTAGGTTCTGCAGCAGGCCACGCTGCATCTCCAGCTCTCTCTCAGAGTCGCTGGGCTGGGCTCGCCGTCTTAATCGTCTCTCTCTTTAGTAGTTCAGACTATATAATAAAAAAGTAAAAGAAAATCCAGCCTAAACAGGAAGTGCATAGCTGTAAGGAACTTCATCTAACATCTCATCACTTTCTCAGTTCAGAGCATGAAACACATCACCACAAATCAAGGAAACACATAAAAACACAATAAATGAATTATTATAAATTAAAACAATTAGTTTTAACCATAAATGCAACCAATTATTCATGAATCATCATGTCAACAATAGATACATAATTTATGCATCCTGTTAAACCTCTGTTTACCTTACATCATCATTTTTTAACTATTTTAATTCACTTTTTTAATATTTAACTATTACACAAAATGCAATTTCCCGGTCAAAATGAAACCCACCACACCTTACATGGTACCGTTACCCACTGCAGGGGGTAATAACACAAAATGAACAGTTCAACTGGCATAAAAAAATAAATAACTGCATCTTTCCAATGCAAAATGCATGTAAACTTAGCCGTAATGTGGTGATTAGCACAGCGATTAGCATGAGCTAAACATAAACAATAGAGCAATTAGCAATTCGGGCTAGCGATTAGCATACCGCGGTTGCTATTAGCATTAAAATAGCGATCTTTTAAACCACGATATAAAGTCCAAAAAAGTCACAGAAAAAACATAGGAAAACATCATATGATGTATTTTAAGCAGTATAGACCAACTTAGACCAAGTTTATGTCAGAAAAAAATGCATTTTTCTTTCTGAGCAGCTATCGAACTGCCGGCTAACAACGTGCTAACTCACCGGAGGCTCGTCAAACACTCACTCTCTCAAAGGGGGTTTTTCTCCGGGGTTCATCAGGATGAATCCTGGACTCGCCTGTGGCCTGCGGACCTGCCTGCGGACCTCTCTGCAGTTACCCGCGGCTGTCTGCTACTCTCTGCTTCGTGTTTGCTTTGCTTTTGCTGCCGTCTCCCCTGCTCTGCTCCGCTGCTGTCCGCCCCGCGTCCCAGAGAAAATGGCGTCAGCTCACAGGTGCAGACTTCACGCGAACCCTGACCTAGGTTCACGGGGAACACAAACGCTAACGGGGAGGAGGCACCGCCCCCTACTGGAGGTTTACTGGAACTGTTTAAATGACAAATACAAGGTTGTAACCAGATTTTTCATGCTGATTATTTTTATTTCTCCTCTCTTGTGGTGTTTTCACCGTCAACCCCCTGCTCAGAGTCACTTTAACTTCTGCTGCTGATACTTTTACTTCAGATAAAAAGTGTGAGTGCAGGAGGAGGAGGAGGAGGAGGAGGAGGGCGTGAGATTACCCAGGGTTCCATCAGTGATGATGTCATGACAGCTCCAGCTCTTCCCATGATGCTTTGCTTCGCTACACCTCCGTGTGTTCGAACCCGGTCCTCAGATTTCTGCCACTCAGCTCGCCACGTGAGGAGTAATTACAGCTGCCGTCTGCACAGCCAGGCCGCTGTAATCCTGCACGGACAAATCCCCCCCACACACACTGAGTACCGAGCATCACGCTGGGTCGGATCCAGACAGATGTTGAACCTGACATCTCTGAATGTGGACATGTCTCTGATCTAGATTGGTCAGGAACAACATCTGGAATCCAGAGCTGGCGACGACACTTCACAGGACTGACGTCACCTGATGACAGGTGTCAGAGTCGCTGACAGGAAGTGGAACCTGAAGAGGTCTCTGATGTCTGATGTTTGTTCTGACGCCTCTCTGACCACTACAGCCGTACAGAGTGGTTATCTGAGTGACCGCAGCCTCCGTCAGTTCCAACCAATCTGACCTCTGACCTCTGACCTGTCATCCACACAGAGCTGTATAGGTGTTCCTAACAAAATGGCTCTGTTAAATTCTGAATCAGTGAAACTCATAATTATGGACATTGTCAAAAAACACCGCAGGTAACTGATCACACACGACGGAGAAAAGCATTTACAGACACTAACATCTGGATCGTGTTCTTTCATGAGTGTTTTTACCTTGAACGCACCACAGTGCACACGGCGCGGTGGTGAAAATGTGCTCGTGCACGCATCACTGTCTCTCCTCTGTGGCTGCAGCTAATTTTAAAAACAACTCCCTGGCTTTCGTCCGGTTGTTGTTGTTGTGATCTGATGCCGCTGTGCTGCTGTGTGACAAAGTGTGTTCTTGTCACCGTGGCGACAGCATCCAACTTCAGCAGAGTGAGGAGCAAAGCCTCTTATGGGATTAGAGCTGCAGTCTTTTACTGGGTCAGACTCAGAAAGAGGAGAAGAAGAGAGTCATTACTGAAACAAGAACTTTCTATCACAACTGTTCAGCTCATGTTCTGGGTCATGTGACCACGACGGCCAGGACAGGAGCCATGGTTTCTCATTTATAACAGCAACATTTAACATGAGTATAAAATCAAACACAAACACAAACACAAACATAAACAGGATTCGAGCCACTGATGTCAAAACTACATCGTTGTCATGTCATGGTTTGAACACCAGGGGGCGACAACTCATTTAACACCAGCAGCAGCAGCAGCTGCTTTGAACGTCACTTTAACCACGCCCCCTTTCACAAAACCACGCCCACTGACTTCAAGGATATTGCCTTCATCGTGTTTATAAATCGATCTAAACTTGAATATTTGTTCTGACAAAACAAGAAGAATGATTTCAAATGTTAGGAAAACTGTTCACTGATCTTCTTCTGCGGTTTAATTTTATAAACTCTTCACTTTGTTATCATCACGTCCGGTGTTACTTCCTTTTTTAATCTGTTTTTGTTTGTTTACATCTGTAACACATTGTATTGAAGTTGTTTATGAACCCACCTGTAGATTTTACTCTCATCAACTACCCGAAACTTTTTCAAAGCCTTTTATTTTGAAAAGACATCGTGAACGTCCGCGTGACGTCATCCAGGTGTTTTCCATGTCAAACAGGTTCCTCTCTGTCTGACACACACTCACTGAGGCAGGATTGTGTATGGACGGACGTTTGTGACTCATTACCGACCGACTCAGTCATTCACTTCTTGTAATTGTTGAAACCGCAGAAGAAGAAAAACCAGGAACTTCCACCCGCGAGGGAAAAGTCCTCGTGTCACTCTGGGAATTTGGCGATGGAGCTCTTCAGGTCTGTGTTCGGGTAGGTTCGGCCTCTGGACACGAGAAAAGCCGGTCAGAAGAGCAGGAGAAGGAAGCTGCGGTCATGGTGCCCCGCGGTGCGTTCACGGTGCCTCTGCTCCTGGTCTGCGCAGTGTCTGCCATCACCGGTGAGTGAGAGATCTACATTCACATGGGATTATGATATTATTACTATTATTACTATTATTACTATTATTATTAATTACATACAAGAGCAGCCACTAATATGTGGAGTCACAGGACTATTTCTACTTTACATATCGTTGTAGCTGTAGTTTTGACTCATGTGACGAATGAAGAGTTCCACATTTAAAAAGTGTAACGCAGCTTGAATCAGTCAGAGTCCGTCAGCTTCATGGTCCGCAGGGTTTTCTCTGGGGTTTTGGTGAAAAAACAACAAACAGAGTGAGGAAAGAATATAAACATTAAGGTGACAAGGTGAAGCAGGACAGGTCAGGTCAGGTCAGGTCAGGGAGCTGGAGAGAGAGTAAAAAACCAAAGACGTTTTAATGGATGTAGAAATGTTAGCTATGAAAACATGAGACAGGATGAATGTCAGAGGACATCATCCATCCATCCATCCATCCATTCATTCATTTATTCAGTCATTCATTCATTCATTTATTCATTTATTCTATTTAACACGATCTGATCAGTGCTGGAGTTAGGCTGAGGTCAAAGGTCAAAGTGTGTCTATACAACAGGAAACACACCACACGCCTTATACACACATGAAACAGAACATTGGAGGTTGATCAGAGTTTATTATCTTCTCTAACATGAACATGATTCAGTGGAGACGATGACTTCTTCTCCTTCTTCTTCTTCTCCTTCCTCCAGATGTTTCTGTTTCATTACATCAGACCCTCTTTGACTGGAACTGACTGCCTCAGCTCTGTGTCTCAGTGTTGTCAGAGGAAGTTGTGTATGTCTCAGGATATTTCTCATTCATGTTCAGGGCGTTCTGTTTTCTTCTGTGGAACATGAGTCACTTTTTTTTTTGTAAGGAAGTGGAGAGTTTCTGGATGTGTGTGTGTGTGTGTGTGTGTGTGTGTGTGGGGGGGGGGGGGGGGGGGGGGGGGAGCAGATGTTGCGGTTTCTGAGCGGTCAGTGAATGTCACTCCAGCTCTGATTTTCCCCTGCTCAGCCCCATCCAGATGTCAAAGGTCAAAGCAATGGAGCATGTGAATGATCTATGGGCCTTTTATCACACGGTGACCGTTGTTCAGAGTCAGTTACCTGGAAACAATAAAGATAAAAACAGTGCAGATGATTAACAGGATTATCGTGTGTTTTATTGTACATGTCAGACTCACACTGTTGAATATGAGAATCCATCAATAGACCAGCCAGATGTTTACAGCTGTTGTGTTCTGGTACCAGGTTCTGTCAGAATGAAGGGCCAGTTGTTGTTGTTGTTGTTGTTGTTGTTGTTGTTGGGAGGGAGCAGGAAGTCAGGAGCGGAGCGACGTGTGTCCACTGTCCAGCTCTAATTAAAACTTTAGCAGCCGTTCAAGAGCTCAACTGTTCAGGCAGGTTCGTTAGACATGAGGATGTGAGAGTGTGTGTGTGATAAGAGACAGAGTGGTGATTGTTGGATTGGAGATAACAATCTGACTCTGGCTCTGATCTGAGGTCAGCGTCCAGAGACGACTGGACTTGATGTAAATGATTTCATGTCAGAGGAGGAGGAGACGTGTTCTGCTCCAGACGTCACACTGGTCTCACACTGGTGTTACACTGGTGTTACACTGGTCTCACACTGGTGTTATACTGGTGTCACACTGGTGTCGCAGCAGGTGATGCCTGACTTCTGCAGGAATGCAGCAGAACCCGTTCGCTTCACACCTGCATTTTATCATTTGCTCGCTGCTGCAGCGCTGTCAACATCCTGTCAGCACCACCGTGCTGCCGTGTGAGCGCTTCACCCTTTGTCCCACAGGACAAGTGAGGGCGTGTCATGGAAAGGTTTTACCTGTTCTCGTCAACATGTTTCACTTCCTGCCTGAGTGAGGGTGGGGCTCGTCTGGTTCACCGTCTGTGGTCGTGTTATCGCTGAAACACAGGGAGGCAAATAATCTGATGAATCACTTATTAATCTGTTATAAAGTTTCCCCAGTGAAGCTCAGCGTCACCTGGACCAGTATCACCTGTATCACCTGGAACTGTTTTATGTCACACTGTGTTATAAAGAAATAAACCGTCTTTAATAACCAATAATCAGCTCTGTTTATGAAACATCCCATAATAATCGCCTGTGTTCTGCCTCTCGATGTTTTTCCAGTTCCTCCTCCAGAAAAAGTGACTTTGAGCTGCGACAACTTGAAAACCACCGTGAGCTGGGAGTACAGAGACAGAGAGCCAGGAACCACCTTCATCGTCACCATCATCTCCTCTGATGCAAAGTAAAGACGCTACTGACACTCCATGACGTCACATGACGTCACATGAAGTCACATGACATCACATGACGTCACATGACGTCACATGACATTGATTTGAATCTTTTGTCCTTCTATAAAACCTGTTGTATTTGTAATGTAGTGTATTACACTGTTAAGAGCCCAGAACATCATGTGATGCTGACGCTGACGTTGATGCTCCTGTGTGCAGGGAGCAAGAGCAGGAAACCTCCGACCTCCACTTTGACCTCACCTCCTTCGTGTGGGCGTTGCCGCAGCGCTACAACGCCTTCCACTCTGTCAATGTGACGGCCGTACGGCAACAACGCAGGTCCACACCTGTCAAGTCCAACTCGCTCAGCTTCAGCAAGTTCAGGACCGCTCATGTCCACTGTAAGTCAGGACTGTTTTCTGTTGCTCTGGACGTAAAGTCCTGTCGGGCCTGTCAGGAAGTGGCTCCTCTTGTGAATTTCAAATTAAAAGTCCAAAAACATCACACTGACATCTACACAGACGCTCAGATGCAGGAGCTCCTCAAACCTCCTTTATCTTTTACGTCATGTTTCTGTGATGTGACGCAGCACAGTGACGGGCGTCTGACTGGTGAAGAGCATGTAAAAACAACAACAACAAACAAACAAACAATTTACAATGTTCACTGAAATTCACACTGTCACACGTCTTTCTCAGGCCACGAACATCATAGATGATCGAGAGGTGAACAAACACATGATAATACTTTAAAAAAGTAAAACGTTGTGACCGTGTGTGTGTGTGTAGGTTTGTGGATTTCCCGCCGGTGAACCTGACGGTGGATGAGTCGAGTCGAACCGTCATGTTTGAAAACCCGTTCTCCTTCTACAGTGAGCTGAGACAAGCCGTCACGCAGGCGGACATCGACTTTGAGTTCCGTGTCTCCTCAAACAGCGTGAGTCATGACCACACACTGACCCACAGGGGGCGGGGTCTTAATGATCCACAGGGGGCGGAGTCTGAATGATCCACAGGGGGCGGGGTCACAGCCTCACTTATTGATCATTTACAGCTGGAGGGCGACCTGTGACTGTTACTACTACTGCTACTACCTGTTCTCTATGTGTGTGTGTGTGTGTGTGTGTGTTCATGACGTGAAGTGAATTAACTGGAGTTAATTGTCTGTGATGTGTTCAGGGACAGTTGAACTGGACACCCTGTCCTGCGTCTCAGCCGATCTGCAGATATGACCTCCAGGACGACCTCCAGGACGACCTCCAGGACGACCTCCAGGACGAGTGCGTCTTGTTGGACGGACGGTTGGATGGGAAGAAAACTTACCCTGTGGAGTTCAGACAGACTGAACGCGTCTGTCCCACATACCCCCCCGGTGAGTGAGCGACACAGACAGGAAGTGGAAAAATGGGGAGGAAGATGGAAAGTTAAAAACCAAGTCAGTAACAACAGTGACATGTCCCACAGCTGTAAACGCTGGGGGCCTCAGGTGTTTGACCTTGGAACTGTCCAATGATAATCCAGGGTTGACATTCTGAATTGAGATTAAAGGGTTAACTGACTTCAATAAAAACCAGCATCGATCCAAACTCTGACTTAATCTGAACTCAGGAAGGAAGGGACATCTCACCTCCATCCTCACACTTCCTGTCCATCACCTCGCTCTGCATGAGAAGAAACAAAAGATGGACTTTGATAAATCTTTATTTCCTTTCAGAGGACCACAGGGTCGCAGTGGCGGTGACCCTGTCCGTGCTGCTGTGTGTTGTATTCCTTGCAATCGGAGCGGCGGTGAAGTGCATCCTGAACGAACTAGCTTATGATAACGATATGCCGACACTTCTGGAGGTGGTGAGACAAGAAATCAAACAAACAAACAAACAAACACACGTGATCGACTTTGTTGTGTTTCATCTTTGTTGATCTGTTTTCTCTCGTCTCAAAGGACATCGTTAAACAGAGGCCGTGGACGCATGTGTCACAGAAAGAAGAGACTTCTCTGGTGACCGTGGTGCCCATGGAGAAGTGCCCGATCTTAGGGGACACTGACAACGGGACCTGCATCGACAGTGGGGCCTATGACAGCAGCAGGGCCTCTGTCAGCAGCAGGGCCTCCGTCAGCAGCAGGGCCTCTGACAGCAGCAGGGCCTCCGTCAGCAGCGGGGCCTCTGTGGAAACACAAAGTGATGAGGGAGAGGTGGCGGTGGCGTGGCAGAGGGCACACTACGACCGTGGACACGCGACAGACATGGGTGGTGGAGACCTGGTCCAGGGATACAAATAAAGCTGATGGAGACGATGAGGTCGGGTCAGACGAACCTCATGACCTTTCACCTCGACCTCGACGTTTCCTCAGACTTTTAAAAAAAAACGCTGCGTTCACTGACACGGATGATTGTCTCAGGGAATGGACTGACAATCTTCTAGGACACCAGGACACTGTGAAGTGAACAGACTGGGTCTTCAGAGCTTTTCAGAAGGAGCTGCTGCTTTAAGGGCTTTTATTTTGTAATGACAGACATTGGGTGATTTTATTTTGTAAAGCTATTTTGTTTTTATGTAAATAATAAATAGTCAACTCATTGTCTCTCCTCGTCCTAGCAGGGCATGTGGACGTGGACATTTGTTTATGAAAATAGATTCTGATCCAGCTCCTTGTCGTCGTCGTCGTCGTCGTCGTTTTTGTCGTTGTCGGTCTCTGCCTTTGCATCTTCCTCCTGTTCTTCTTCTTATCAGACATGTTGTCAGTGCGACTGTGTGGACTCTGACCTGCATCGTGAACTCGCCACGCCTCGTCGCCTCCGCCCACGCTCAGCACAGCACCTGTCCTGCTGCCAAACCTCAAACCTGTAGAACCGGCCCTGAAGGCGACGCAGCCTGGCGTCACTCATGTTTTGTCTCTGTCCTTTTCACTTGTTGTTGTTGTTTTATTCCATTATTGTATGAAATAGTGAACTGAACTCACAGTTTGGACACGTGAACGTCTCAGGCTCAGGTTTTTCTCTGTAAACACACGATCCATGATCTAAACGTCTTGTAGCTTTTGCACAGAATATAACAATAAAATCTCCTGATCATGTGACTAGACTCAGAGAGATGACGCTTCTGTCCCCCTCACGGCTCCCTGCCCCATTTAGGGGGTGTGGCCAAAAATGTGTTTGATGACCTCAGTGTCAGAAGCACTTCCTGTTTCCTGTGTGTGTGTGTGTGTGTGTTTAGTCACATGAGAAACGTTGATATTTATCTGTTTTCTACAAAAGTCTCTGAATGTTTTTATGTTTTTTTGGGGGGGGGGGGGTCCTAAGGTGACACAGCGTCCAGAGGATCTTTCTTAAGCGGAGGAGGAGGTAAGGGCAGAAAGACAGAGACAGAGAGGAAGGAGAGACACTGACTGAATGAGACAGCTCAGGGATGGTGTTTGTGGTCGTTGCCGCAGCAACAGCAGAAATGAAGCTGGTCGCTTCGTTATGACGTTTAACTGGAACAAGCACAGCGACCAGCTCCAGCGCTGTGTGTTCATGTCCGCACGGTGCAGGCTCACAACGGGCCAATCAGCAGCTTTTCTGCCGGTGATGATGTCATCGATCAGACGACGGCGCCTGATGACGTGCTCCAGTCCGCCTCTGGCCTCTCACCGGGTTTACCTCATCGAACTGAGCAGCGTGGAGATGAACGTGATGACCATCAGCACCAGTCTGTGTTCAACCACCTGTGACTCCTGCTGAACCGACAGTTTAAAGATATTCACCATCACACCGTGTGTTCACCAGCTCCGTCATCACTTCACCAGCAGCACTGTGTTTGGGTTTTCTACCGACCAATCAGACCTTAAAGCTGGGCTTGGTGATCCTGGAGAGCTAACAAGAGAGCTAGCAAGATTTGAAAGTAGCACCTCCTCTGAGCTCCTCCCCCTCCCGTCAGTGTGCACGTCCAAGCCACGCCCCCACAAACTGGAACGCGCATCGCACGAAAATGAGAAGCGGCAGGAGGAGTACTATATATATATATATATATATACCATAATCTATTCAACACTAGCGTCACCGACCCGTTTTAAACCCACAGAGAAGCTAATGTTAGCATTAGGCTAATACAAGCTACAAAAGTAGCTACGTTAGCAAAAGTTACACATTTCATAACAATAACAAAGCATATAATTACCTGTCCAACAGAAAGAGAGCAACTTCAGCATCACTTCAAATCCCTCAGTGTCTCCACAAAAGCAACACCGATGTTTCCTCTGGTTTGACCTCTGGCTTTATCCAGAGCCTTTTTGTTAGCAGCCTTTTCAGCCTCCTTTCTCTTCCTCGCCTTTTTCTCGGGGCGAGCCGTTACAAGTAACGTTACAAGTAACGCTGGAAGTAGTAACTGGGGCTGCATTTTCTCAGCCACTGCTCATAAATGAGCATGAAATCCGTTCTGCTGTAACTCTGTACGCTGATTTCTTCCGACAACAGCGACAGGTGAAGATTGTGCACAGGTGTGGAGGCAGGGATCGAGGGGGGCGGAGACAGAACTAGACATGAAGGCATCTGATTGGTTCTTGCTCTTCGCACTGAAGAGCGTGGATTGGTCGGAGTTGTGTCAGTCCTGCAGCTGCCACAGAGGACTGATACATAATGTATTGATTACTCAGAAGGTAGAAGGACCATTTCACCCAGTGTAACAACACATGTTCTGAACCAACCCCAGCTTTAAAGAGGAAAGAGTCGTCCCTAACAACAGAGTCCACCACAGCTCCTCACCCTCCGTGCTCAGAAATCAAAGCTCACACTCCTTGCTGGGACCCTGTGTGAACACAGGCCCAGCGACCTGAGGAACACACACCTGTGGGTTCGACCTGCAGCTTGTTGCTGATCAGCTGTTTTCTCTTTATTCTCTTTACTTTCTCACATTTTCCCTCAAATGTGGTTTAAAGCAGAGAAAACTGGCACAGGAGGATCGACTGTGACACGATTAAATACCAGACACTTCAGTTTGTATCAAAACACAAAAACCCACACGGGTTTATTGAGACGCAGCAGAACGAGCTTCACGTTCCTTCATCTTCAGCTTCATCAGTTCACTCGATCATGTCACGCTGATGTGAAGAGGCTGCAGCCCCTCAGTCCTCCTCCTCCTCCTCATGGTCATGGTGTGTGTCACCCCATCACCTGAGGTGGGGGGGGGGGTGTCCGACCGTCATCAGTCTGTTTGTGGGCGGAGCCTCAGCTGCTAAAGCTTCAGGCCTTGAATGTTTGTCCTCAGATTCAACATCTGCTTCTCCTGTCGCACCTTCTCCTCCTTGAACGCCACCTTGTTGGCCTTCTTCTCCACCCGCCGCTCCTGGACACACACACACACACACACACACAGTCACCACTCTGTACAGTACTCAGCATGTGTGTATGTACACCTCGGTGACCCCTGGGTCTGACCTTGCGCTCCTCTCTGACCGCCTGCTTCCTCGCCCTCCTCTCCTCGCGGCTCTCCTCCTTGTTGCGGGGCTGGGTGGAGACCCGGGGCAGGTCCGAGTCGTTGATCAGGGTCATGCGCTCCGCCTGCCGGGCCGTCGGGCCTCGGCCGGGGAGGACGTCCAGAGGGATGCCCGTCTTACCGGAGACTCGGATCGGCTTCGTCTGAAGACGGGACAGAGGACGAGATCAGAGTTTAAAGGTTGAAGAGACAGAAGAAAAACAGAGAACGGAGGAGACGCCACGTGTTTCCAGCGCGTGCTCCTGTTTCTGCACGTGACACACGAACCTTTGGTGGATCTGCGATGACCTTGGGTCTGTTGTAGATGTTGGAGTACGTACCTGCAGGAGGACAGGAGCGTGTGTGAGCAACAGGAAGTCATCACACATAGGTTCAGTTTCAAAATAAAGCACCACATGGGTTGTGGGTTCAAATCTGAGGTCCTCCCACTGCCTGACTGAAGAACTTTCAGAATAAAAGCATTAGTTGAGGCTACAGTCAAGTCACAGCGTGTGACACAAGTACGAATGAATGAATGTGTTTTAGTCCTGAAAATGTGATTTTTATCTTCATTTCTCTTTTTCTGTATTTATTGATTTCTAAATGAGGAAATACTTTGAAGAAACACAAAAGCAGAAATGAGTGTGTAGATCATGTCTCCACTTGATTTATTACATCATCATGTCTGGAGTCTTCAGCCAATCAGGACTGAGCTACGACATCACAGGTGTCATGTGACATGGTGACACATTAAACTCTTTGAGGCAGTTTTTTTTTTACTTTATATATTTCGGACTTTGAGTCGTTTTATTGGTCGACTGTTGGCCCCACCCCACAGCCCAATGGCAGCAGGGACTGGCCCCGCCCCCTGTGGTGAAGCTGATGATGGGATGTTTATACTGTTTCCCATCAACCATCGGCTCAAGTTTAAAGAGCAGAGATGAACTGATAGGCTTCGACCTTTGGCTTGATATAAAACACTCCTTTCTATGGAAGCAGTTGAACTGATAGAAACGCGTCAGCGTCCAGCTGCTCTGACATCACTCTGACATCACCTCCAGATGTTCACACACACAGACAGATGTGTGACACGTTTATAAAAACAGGTTTATAAGAACACTTCATTAATGACTGATCCACAGTAACATGACTCACTGATGATGGTCTCACAGTCCCACTTCTCCTCTGGAGCCACCACCACCACCGTCTCCATCTCCTCCTCCTCCTCCTCCTCCTCCTCCTCCTCTTTCACGGCAGGAAGTTCTTTAGGTCCGAGGTCGTCTGGTCTCTGGAACCTGAGCCACAGACGAGACACAGATCAGAGACCGGGGTCGTTTTCTTTTGTTTTACCTTTCCTGTGAGGCGGCGTTGTTTCCACTCACTCCTTCTCCTTCTGTCTGAAGTAGTCCTTTATGACCTCCTCCAGCCGGGCGCTGTCCGGCTCGATGTAGCCCTCCAGCTCCGCGTTGTCCAGGGCGCCGATCTCATCGTCATCGAACTGTTCGTAAAACTGAAACACAGGTGCAAACGGATTTAAGGCTCCGAATAAACACACAAGCGGGAAATGAGACACAGGGTCTGACACAGCTGGACCTGGACTACAACTATGGCCATCTGGACTACAACTGAGGCTACCTGGACTACGACTATGGCCATCTGGACTACAACTGAGGCTACCTGGACTACAACTATGACTTAAAAGCCTGCCTGGACAATAGATATGGCAGACTACACTACTACTACCTACAGACTACAACTATGGCCTCCTGGACAGCAGGAGGGTTCACAAACATGCAGTGTGGGCGCTGACCTTCTCGAAGCGGTCGTCGAGGAGACTGAGCTGCTCGTTCCTCCTCATCACCGACGATGTCATCGAGTACTCGGTGAACCGACTCTTCGTCTCCTCGTCCATGAACAGGAACTCTGGGCCGAAGCCGCCGCCCCCTCTCAGGTCCTCGTCACCTGACAGCGCCCCCTCAGAATCAAAGTCGCCTTCCTCATCCTCGTCCGTGTCCTCCCACTCATCGTCGTCGTCATCATCCCCTCTGTCACAGATCATTTTCATTATTGATTCATCAGTTAATGATGAACATGTCCCTTCAGTTATCAGCTGGTGATCTATTGATTACACCTCTATCACAATAGTGATCAAATCCGACAATGTAAAGGTCAAAGTTACCAGTCGGACCGACAAGTTCAAGGACCAATCAGAGCTGTGAGGAGCGACCTCATCGAACAGAGGTGCTGAACAGACAGAAACACTCAGACGTGGGCTCTTACTCCATGTCCACCGCTGCACGCGTGCTGTTGGCCTGGAGGATGAAGTCATCATCCAGGACGTTGTCGGGGTCGTCGAAGTCAAAGTCCTCGTCCAGAGCGGCGACGATGTCGGGGTCCATGTCCAGACGAGGCCCTGGAGGAGGAACAGACCGAGAGCATGAGACTGGAAACAGGTCACATGACCACACAAGATCAACACGAAGGTTTACTGTGCATCAAAGTGCAACACAGAAGGTTGGAGAAGTTATTGTCTCTTCTGGTTCACTACAATACATAATAATAATAATAATAATAATAATAATAATAATAATCTTTTCACAGCTCATATACAAACTTAAAAAACTTTTACAAACGATAAAATCAAACAAAACTGTAAAAAGCAAAGTTTGACTTTGTGGAAGCTCAGAGAGCGGCGTCTGTTGTTGCAGTTCCTGTAGGTGACCAGCAGAGGTCGACAAAGGTCACGAGCTTGTTTTGCTTTTTGATCTGTTATCTTCAAACTGTTCCTTTAGTTCGACTCATTACTTATTGATTGACTCCAGGTTCTGATCGTGTCTGCTGCTCATCTGTCAGCTGTGAAACTGATGGACATGTTTATAGGTGGCTGCAAACTGAACCGCCCTCTGTGAAATAAATAAAGTTGTACTGAATTGAATTGACACTGATGATGATGATGATGATGAAGATGATCACCTGAGATGGGAGCAGCTTTGTTCAGGAGTCCTACGTCCTCCTCGAACTCGGAGGCGAACACTGACGAGGGCAGGTTGATGTTTGCTGCCTGTTCACACACAAACAAACAAACAAACAAACAAACAAACGTTGACGAGCTTCATCAACAGGCATCAACCTCCACCGAGCTCATGATCTGACTACACTCACCTGACAGCCCTCCTCTTCCTCCTCCTCCTCTTCATCACAGAGGCTCACAGACTGTCTGTCGTCGTACAGCGGCCCGGCCGACACCAGCTCCGACGGGCCCGACGCCTCCTTCAGGTGCTGCAGGTAATCGTAGTCGTCGTCAAAGAAGACACCAAATTTCCTCTGCTCCTCGCGCCTCTTCTCCACCTCCACCTGGAGAACCAATCAAATCAAGACCCCGGCGTTAGAAAGAGAAACGACTGACGCTGAAAGACTGACACATGGGATGACGCTCAGAAAACTGAGGAGGAGATCAGAGCGTCTGAATCACTGTGTTGAAGTTTGTATTTGTCACTGTCACTGCGCTGTGATCATGAAACGCCACACAGAGGACTCTTTGACCTTCACACCTCCAGCTCCATGTCAGTCGACTAACTGATCGCCCAGTGTGGTGGGTCTGCAGTACCTTGGTGGCGGGCAGGAGGACGTGCTGCGGCGCCTTCTCATCTGCGGCGAGGGGATCCCTCTGACTTCTGTGGACGAGGTGAAAGGTCACGGCCTTCTTCTTCTCAATGAACGACTTCTTCTTTCGATGAGGCTGAAGGAGCCAAACACAACACAGCGGCAGAGGTTAGTGATGACGCCACACACACACACAGGTCTCTGGATAAGTCTGGGTCTCCGTCAGGTGCCCAAGAGCAAGGCATGAAAGACAGTTTCTAGGGGAGACACCTTCAGACAGGTCGCTCCTTTACTTTCTACACCAACACAATCAACATCTGCATGTATCAGTTAATCCACATATATTCATGTATTCAAGGATATCTGCAGAAGAAACTCTTAATTTGAAAATCTGATGATGTCATGGGCACGTGTTCAACTATGAGAAGTTCAGCTTATTCAAGTTTGTGATGAGTCTCGTGACAAAATCAAATTAACAGATTCATCACTGTGTTCATAAGCTCCTTTAAGGAAACTACCGTCAGTGACGTCAACACCTGCGACATTTACGTGAAGCACGACATAAAAAACTTTTTTTAAACCACTTTAAATGTGAGAACAGGACTTTTATCTTGAACCATGACAGAAATCACTTTCATTACCACAATAAAAAGGGGGAGGTGGAGAAATGTTCATTTAAACATCACAGTCCAGATGATATTATATGGTTATAACCAAACAGACGTGTTTTACACACACGGCTCATGTCTGATGTTAGCTAACAACATTAGCTCGGTCTGATGTTAGCTAACAACATTAGCTCGGAGCAGTAGAAAAGTGGTCTTACCATCCTGTAACGGACTCTCTGACGGTTTCCTTCGACAGGTCAGACTTAAAGAAGTTCAAACGTCGAACTACAAACCGCTGTTACACACATTTAACTTGTAAATAAAGTCAGAAAGTGTCGCTGGTGTTTGCTTTCCACGTTGAGGCTGCTTCACCACGATGCTGCTGCTGCTGCGACCATGACCGGAAGGAACCATTCAACCGGGGGTGGACACGGTGTCAACCAGCTTCGGTACGGAGACACCGTAAAAATAAAACTATATTTATGACCTTATTTATCTTTAGTCGTTAGTGAACTGATCCCCAATCGATACACTCGATTATACCGATAACAAATTGACTGATGTTACTATGAATCCCTCTGCTGTATCGACCTACAACATGGTACCGTCCAGCTCCACTGGGCTCTTTCTCTGCGCGTTGAGCGGAGGTGACAGACGGTTTGAAGGTGACGTAGCGCCGCCTGCTGGACGGAGAGTGGAGCAGAAAACATCACGACATACTGAATCATTTTACACAAGTGTTTACGTGTGAAACGTGAATATAATACAGTATAATTCAGTTATTTTACTACGATAGTGACAAAACAATAACATCTGTCATTGGCTGGAGAGAAAACACCGACTCTCCGCCCAGAAACGCCCCCATGCACAACAACACAAAGTAAAAGACCAAAGTACAGGCGGCAGGGGGGGGGGGGCTCTGCAGACCCAGTCACCACTGCACAGGACTAGAAGCCCATAGTGATGATTAACACAAATATACTTGGATGTACCAGTGTGGAAATAACATTTAAACAAAGTATTATTGGCTGTGAATCAAAAATCAAAGATCAAAAATCAAAATCCAATCATTTTATTTCTCAGGCAGTGAAACACACGTCTGCCAGAGTGACACATCAAGTACATTCACATTCAACTCAGTTCAAACAGATTCTGTTCAAGTGAACTGGCTCCATGACATCACATCTATCTACTGTATCTGTCACATGTATCTACTGTATCTATCACATGTATCTACTGTATCTATCACTATCTACTGTATCTATCACATCAACTACATCACTATCTACTGTATCTATCACATGTATCTACTGTATCTATCACTATCTACTGTATCTATCACTATCTGTATCTATCATGTATCTACTGTATCTATCACTATACTGTATCTATCACTATCTACTGTATCTATCACTATCTACTGTATCTATCACATGTATCTACTGTATCTATCACATCAACCATCAAACAGATCCTCATCATTGCTTCAGGCTTCCTCAAGTTCCTCGCAATCGAAATATGTATCTGCAGACGGCAGGCTGTCCGGCAGGAAGTCCAGCCGGATGCCGTCGGGGGTGAGGCCCATGCTAGAGCGGGAAGAGAACAACACGGTGGTCAGTCGCTGCACACGTGAACCAGACCAGCAGCTTCTGCTCTGTGAGGACGATGACGTTGACGCTCAGTGGGCGTCCAGCCTCACCTCGCCATCTCAAACCCCTCCTCCATCTCCTCCAGCATATCTTTGGATAGGTGGTCAACGATTGCCACGCCCACGCAGTCGCCCATGACGTTGATGACAGTGTTGCAGCGGTCTCTGAAAGACACAGACAACACGTTTTCTGCTCCTTTGCTCTGTTTCTTTTGTTGATTTTTTGGCTGAATACAAAACTGGAAAAGGAATAAACACATAAATGGGGGGGGGGGGGGGGGGGGGGCAGAGAGGAAATGTACTGTGGCTCAGTGCCAAAGCTTTAACCCTCCAGGGTCTGTGATCACCACCACGTGACCTTTGCAGAGCACCGTAACAAAAACAGCGAGGTCACCTGGAGCGCAGTGAGTTTTTACGACAGTGTGAAACAGTAGGCGGCGCTCTGTGGAGAAAGGAGCAGACCTGAACAATGCCCCTTTAAAAACAGACCTAAAGGTTAAAGTTCACTCTGTAAACGTTCACGAGCGTGACAACAGGCTGCTCTTCATACGTGACACTCACAGCAGCCACTCCACCACCACCAGCAGCGACGCCTCCTTGGCTGGTAGACCCACCGCCGTCAGGATGAACAGGGTGGTCACCGCTCCTGTGGCCGGGATCCCTGCTGCTCCCACGCTGGACACAGCTGCTGTCACACTGCACACACACACACACACAGGACAGTATTACTCACACACACGTGTACGGGCTGCGGCGTTCCCACGACAGCGGGAGGCGCGACCTACGCGAGCGTGATGAGCTGGCTCAGGTTCAGGGTGATGTGGTGGAGCTGGGCGATGAAGACGGCAGCGACCACCTCGTAGAGCGCCGTGCCGTTCATGTTGATGTTGGTGCCGATGGGCAGCATGAAGCGAGTGATCCTCTTGTTGAACTGGAGCCGGTCCTCGCAGCACCTGAAGGTCACCGGCAGCGTGGCAGAGCTTAGAGACACAGGACACCTTTCAGTTAGTCGCCGCTCGGACCGGGTCACGTGACACTTCAACTGTTTGTGCAGAAACTGCGTCAACGGCTGAAAAGTGTTTTCAGAGGTCACCGCGACCTTTGACCTTAGACCACCAAACTCTCATCAGATCATCCTTGTGTCCATCTGAACAAGGCCGAAATCCTAGTTTGTGAGGCGACCTTTGACCTTAAGCCACCAAGCTCTTCTCTGTTCACCACCAGCCGTCAACAGCACAGAGGCGAAAATGAAAAATCAGGACCAACCAGCAAAGTGTGTGACGTTCGTGTGTCGATACTGTATCAACAGACTGATGCCGAGTATTGAGCTTTTATTTTGAAAAACTGCAAATACACATGGAAGTCCCTTCGCTGACAGCTACAAAGTTTTCCTTCCCACGAATAATCTGCATGTGCAGAAACACAGCGTGTCAGTATGTGTCATTCACACTGTAACACACGTGTTTTCTTCTCTGGAAGATTTTCTGGACCAGACTTTTCTAGACTTTAGCAAATTTTAACAAAGTTCCAGTTACGACGACGTGTCTGTTGTCGCTTTTATCTCAGGATGAAGAGCGGCTGCTTTGAATCAAGTCATAATCAGGTCATGTTTTGTGACTTATTCTACAGAAACACTGTGGTGAAGATGTGAGAGGCTGATCAGACCCGATACAGCAGGCGCATCGCTTTACCTGGACGAGATGAGCAACGCAGTCAGCAAGGCAGGAGACACGCCACGGATCACCTCCAAGGGGTTACGCCTCACAAACAGGAAGTAGACGAGCGGCAGCACAATCACGGAGTGGATCAGGAGCCTGGAACACATGAGCATCAGAAACACAAAGCTCAGCTCGGATCACCGTGGGACTTTTCCACATGTGGCGTCTCAGCAGTTTGTTTCCAAAGCACATTGAAAAGAGCTGAACAAAGGATCCCAAAATAAAACGTAAGTAAAAACACAAAATCAAACATGGCACCACAGATCGAAGATGATGTCATCTGATACAGGATCAAAAAGTCAGACAACAGAGGAACAGGTGTGACGGTGCACACATACACCTTCAGCCTGAGCCCGACGACCTCATTCAGTTACATGTGTTCGCTCCGATACACACATAAACAACAATAACAACACAACAACACATGGCGGCTGCAAGGCTCCAGACTAACGTGTTTTACTAGGAGCAGTGGCCCCGAACTTCAAAATTTAGGAGCACAAGCACAAAGTCTAGAGGCGCACGCCGTAAATCCACTTCACAGCAAATATTCACCAGGTTCTTCACGACGCCACGTCCTCATTTCACCAGTATTCAAGAAAAACAGAAACCCAGCTAATTGACTGGCTGCACATGTGCAAGTAGGTGAAAAATTGACTTGCACACTCTCAAATTTTAGGGGCAAAATGCCCCCATTTAGGGGCAGTCTGGAGCCCTGGGCTGAAAGGTCGACTCCAGGAACAGAGTCAAGTGTGTGAGCGTCCATTATAAAGTGACAAAGGGTGAAATGAGTCTGTGGGTCCTCCACTCCTCCAGCCACTCCACCCTTATGTTAGCTTAGCTTAGCTTAGCTTTTTGAGAGCGTGACTCATGCTGTTGCTGTTTAAACCAGCAGGACATCACCCGGGAGTCAGGCCAGCTGTCAGCGCTGACAGAGGAAACAGATGAGTGAATCACCCGAGAGCGACTGAAGGCTGCGTCTGTGTTTTGGTTTTTGGTTTGCAGAGCTGATCAGTGATTGGCCTTCGTGGGCTGTGCGCCAGGTTCAATAAATAAGAGTAACAGTAACAGAACAGACCATGTCCTAACCTCTAACTCATAACTACGCCGCAGGGCATCAGACTCACTGCTCTGCCCCGTGTGTTGGCGGACGACTGTGAACGTACCCCACGAGAACCACCACCATGAACTTTCCAAGTTTGTAGGTCGTCTCCCAGTCGTGGACCTCGAAGACGTGGCAGGCGATCATGAAGAGCACCCCGACCGGCACACACCTGGAGGAGGAAGCGAGGTCATGAGAAGGTCACGTTACGCCACGGATCCACACTCACGTCTGTCTCATCTCAGAGGTTTGGAAGGACGGAGTGAGAATTCACCTCAGGATCAGTCCGACCACACGTTTGGTCAGCTCGTTCAGCGTGGTGAGGAAGTCCACCAGCGAACTCGCCCTCTCCTCCAACCTGTTCAAGATCAGGCCGAAGATGAAGGACCAGACGATGAGGCCCACCGTGTTGGTCCCTTCCACGTAGTGGCCCGACAGCAGCACCTTGGTCATGTTCTGCAGCGAGACCGAAAACTTGTCAGCGGCAGAAGTTCTGAGAGAGCGACTTCGTGCGTCGAGTAAACTGATCACAGAATAATCTCCATGGTGACGGTGGATGGGCGTTTACCATTCCCAAGCTCGAGTTTTGCTCGTCCTCGTCACTTTCCACCTCCACCCTCTCAGTCTTGTACTGCGACACAGAAACAGAAACAGTCTTGGCTGTCACGTGGACTGAGAGCACACATGTCGTACAACACTGAGGTTCACCTGAGGGAGGAGCTCACCTGTTGGAAACAGGCCTGGATCAGGTTTTGTGGGATCATGTTCCTGTGAACAGGGAACAAAACGGAGCTCGTGAGTGTGATCGTCTCTCAGACCGACCCGGCCCACAGCTCCTCTCTTGTTCAGACTCTCCTCCTTCCTCTGAACGCAGCGTTTCTCTTTCACCCGCAGCATCATTCATTCAGTGAAGCGGCGGGAAACTGGTCCCAAACACCAGAGTGAAGTCCAGTGGACCTTTACCTGTCTCGCTCTGCTCAGATCTTTACACTGTAGATTGTGGGGCCGAGCCGTACAGACCTAGAGGCCTCACTGACCTGGGAGCTGTTCGTGCTTTCTTCTCACCTGACGAGATCCATCAAGGCGTCCACGGTGGAGAAGGACTCCTCGTCGTCGGTGTCGTCCGATTTGACGGCGTACGCGACCCCAGGCTGGATGATCATGACCAAGATCAAGCCTGCAACGCACAGCGAAAGAGACCAACACTGCCCGTGTGCTCCACCTGCTCCCCAGGTGAGCAGCACAAAGGACCCACAGCTGTCCCCACTGTGCATGATCCAGAGCAGCGCTCCACTGAATACAGACTATCACAAAGTTCATTTGAAGAAACAAATACACCCAACACTTTGTTGTACTGAGCTCCTCCTCTCAGCGGACGCTCTTACCGATAATCACGGCGATGAAGGTGGTCGACACAAAGTACGCTCCTGCTCTTCCTGCGATTTTTCTGGAGGTTTGGATGCTTAGGCCAGACACACCTGTGCACACACAACAAAGGACAAAAACACACCTGTGACTTTAGTCACCAAAATCTAAACAGTTCATTCATGAGTCCAAGTGAATGTTTGTTACAACATGTGACTGTTTTTTAAACTAATCAAATCTTTTCCGTTCCCAGTGGAAAGTAGATTTATTAATGATAAACACACCCCCAGTCACCTGGATGGTCTGGTGTGACTGGTAGATACAGTATTACACACACAGTTTAGCTACAACTTCCCTTTAAATGCTGCATGGTTAACAACAGGTCACTGGGACGTACGAGCGGCGACTTACTTGTAATCACGCTGGTGACGATGAGGGGAACGGTGACGACCTGAAGCATCCTCATGAGCATCTCCCCCGGAAAACCAACGAGCGTGACGTTGGTTTCTGACATGGAGATGGAGGACTTGAGACCTATACCCAGGGCGATGCCTGCGACACAAACACAAAGACATTTTCAGAAACCCAGCAAGGAAAGGGGCAGGAGCAGCTGTGAACCCCACGGTGACACACAAACCCTACTGACACAAAGGTTAAAACTGGGCTCTTGGCTCCAGATGTGTGTCTCATCTTTAAAAGGCTGCTCCCCGAATAACGTTAATGAGTCAGCTGTGAATTGTTTTGTTTCAAAAACAACAACAGAAGAAGCCACGTGTCCCGTTACCATGGTTACACTATCTTTAAACTGGTCAAATTGTGCCTTGCTATCAGTCACCAGTGGATGGCAACAAAGAAAATTATATTAAATACTTATAGTGAAAGTAGAAAACAAAACATTACAGTAAAATCACGTGTCTTTCTCACTCTGTCTTGTTTCCAGTGTTGGCACAATGGCAGCGAGCAAAGGTACATGTTCAATGTTAGAGGGTGACCCCAGCAACTGGAGCTAACGAGTTAGCATTGCGGGATAGCACGGCTACAAGTTCAAGGTTAAGCAGCTAGCCGCCCAAGGATGTAGTAAGCGGGTTAGCACAATGCAAGTAGCTAGTCTTCACACACAGTGAAAGTTAGCCAGTTAGCTCAGAGATATCATTAGCCTGTTAGCCCAACGGGCGAGCTACGTGTTCAAAGTTAGCCAGTTAGCTCAAGATATCATTAGCGTGTTAGCCCAACGGGCGCGCTTCATATTCAAAGTTAGCCAGTTAGCTCGAAGATATCATTAGCCTGTTAGCCCAACGGGCGCGCTTCATATTCAAAGTTAGCCAGTTAGCTCGAAGATGTCGTTAGCCTGTTAGCCCAACGGGCGCGCTACGTGTTCAAAGTTAGCCAGTTAGCTAAGTCTCTGAAGGATTTAACCCGACTTGTCACTTACCCAGGCCCACTCCTGCCAGACTTGTGATCTGAAACCAGTTTTCTTTAACATTCGCACAGCATGTTTTCTTGCCGCGGTCCGAAGCGCCAGAGTCCGGAGCATTTTCTACCTCCGGAGCGTTTTCTACCTCCGGAGCGTTTTCTACCTCAGGAGCATCTTCCAGTTCAGGAGCATCTTCCAGTTCAGGAGCGTTTTCCAGTTCAGAAGCATTTTCTACCTCAGGAGTGTTGGCGTCCATTTTTTCTGCTCTTTCAACAACTTTAACAACAGCACTTTTTCACCAGCTGCTCGCCGAATAACGTTACAGAGTCAGCTGGGCTTCTGTGACATGTTTTGCTTCAAAAACAACAACAGACGGAGCCACGTGACCTGTTACCATGGTTACACTATCTGTCTGGAAAACTGAATTAAATGAAAATAAAAAGCACAAATCACAAATTTCTTCAACTTGAGGTTTTTTTCTTTTTTCTTTTCTTTTTTAAAAAACTTACTTTCGTGTTCTTCGGGACAGAAAATGTCCGCCTCCCAAAAACTGCTGTAAAATCAAAATATATTAATATGTTTTTCTACTTTAAACGGTTCAGACTTGTAGAGCTACTTCCCCCCGACGTGTGCATAGAAAATAATAATAATATTTTGGGGGGGTTTAACCCTGTAATGGCCAGTATGATTACATAACGCCCCTGTTCTGGGGGCACTAAGGGCAGGATACAGTACAGGCCTGCAGCAGCAGCAGCTGCAGCATGCTGCAGATATGTGACAATTCCTGCAGCGGCTGATGCAGCAGCGCTGTCTCTGTCATTTCTTCCACCTGTTCAGAGGTGACATGACTACTCCACCACCAACCATGGCTGCACTGCACCTGCATGAACAACTGGTGCCAGAACCAAAACAAAATTGGACTTTATTTTAGTTCTCACTGCACCTGCAGAAACTACCTGAGAATGAACCAAAACAAAGTCCAGTTTTGTTTTAGTTCTGGCTGCTGAGGTTTCTGTGATGTGCTGAGAGGCTTTTTAGTTAGAATTAGTTGATAACTCCGCAGCAGGAGAATGAAACACAATATGAGCTTTTGGAAGGACTGAGGAGAACAGACTGAATCAATAATAGTGCCCCCCCCCCCCCCCCCCCCCCCCCAGGATGGGCAGACGGACACAGACATGCTGGCCTTGCTCTAGTCCAGCTACTTCTCACACTTGCACAGACTGACGTGCAACATAATGAAACCATATTGTACAGTAGGAAGCCTTCAGTTTAACCCTGTGCTAGTGAACACTTTGGCTGATGGAAGCTCATGCTGCTGAGATTTATTACTTTGGTTGCTTGCCTTCAAAATCTGAGAGAAACCAGTGCAGCTCGTGCATTTGTACAGGTCTGAGAACTAAGATGCTACCGAGGCAGGACGGTGACAGTACGACAGCTCTGTGAGCCTGCTCTCTACTGATGGAATAAAACATGAGTCTGATCTTATTCTCATATCTAACTCTAACTCCCCACATGTGCTGCATTGTCTCATTTGTGTATTATAATATATCAAGATATGCTCCAGTCATGTTCATTGCATTTTTATTCTCACTCATTCACAAAGACACAGGCTCAATGGGATAGAAGTTAAGCACAAGTCTAGAAAAAGAAGAAGAAGAAGATGTACAAATTGGATTGTACTTTTGAAATTGGCAGCCATCTTTGATTTTTGCCATACCAGAATATAAGAAACATCAATATTTCAACTCCAGCTGCTTCCTCACACGTGTGGTTTCAACACTGAAAAACCAACACTGTACCGTTTCTCCACGTCAAAGGAAAATAAAGTTTTTATTATTCAAATTGATTTTAATTCAGGGCTCAGAGTCCTAAAGTATGAGTCAGCAAAATTCAAAGATCAACCCTGCACCCCCCAACTCCAGCCCCCCCCCCACAGCAAAACCTAAGCTCACACAGAATCTCACATTAATTGCCTGAACAGAGGCTTTTAAAATGGGAAGATGTTGGAAATATGAAACATGAAGAAGAAAACGTGTGTGTGTGTGTGTGTGTGTGTGTCATATGTGTGTCTGAATATTCAAGACACTGCACCATTGTGTTTTGTTCTTCTGGTGGCTTCAGTTTGCCCTCAGCTCCTCCTCAGACGTTCATCGACAACATCAGGAACTGTCGAAGGTTCAGAGACAAAAATCAGAGTAGTGTTAGTTCATCACGTCCCAGAGCATCAGGGGGGGGCTCAGACCTGTGACAGGACCACTGGGGTGTTTACCTGCATCATGTTCATCCTCACTCGCCCCCTCTTGTGTTGGTCCATGGCCTGGAAAGCTCCTGGGGAAGAAGAGTCAGGTGTTTGTGACAAAGTGTTTTTCACTAGCATCGTGTGGATCTTAACGCAGGAGTGGATTTATTCAACGTACTGAACATGTTCTCCAGACGGACGATGCAGGTGAGGTAGTCGTCAAAGTCGATGTTGTAGGTGTCGTCAGCAAACCTCAGGCCGATCAGCTGCAGGAGCTTGTTGTTCAGGTGCATTCCTTCACACAGACACAACAGCACCGTGAACCTCCAAACCCCAAACACACCACACACACAAGACCCACGTCCAGACCACACGCCACCTCCAGCAACTCAGCATCATTATTACTACTTGTTGCATCATCAGCTTTAGTCCAGCATCTGCACGCACCTCATTCATGATACTGGATGAAATATGATAAAAGTTCATGTAACTGCTGCTTTTCTTTGTGTCAGATCTCCAACCATGTGCAGTAAATCAACATTCATACACATGTGTTTAAACATCTGGAAACCGTCTGATATGAACCGTCTGTTAAAACATGTTCATATTTCTCCACAGCTTCGAGTCGACTCTCACCTGCAGCTTTGAGAGCGATGCGGAGCTCGTACGACGACATCTTCCCTGAGCGGTCGGTGTCGAAGGACAAGAAGAGCATCTGCAGCGACAGCAGAGGTTGAACCAGACGTTTTCAAACAAAACATCAGAGCTGATTTACATTTTACCACATGAAGCGACACCTACAATCCACTTCTTCATCTTCTCCCAGAAGACCTTGAACTCCTGGAACTCCAGCATCCCCGTGTTGTCCACCTTGTTCATGGTGTCAAGAGAAAAACTCACCAAACCTCATAGAGAAGCTTCAAGAAGCAGCCACGACCTGATTTAACATTTCTCCTTCATGAACGTTTTGTTTAACAGCAGAGCAGAGAGGTGGAGACTCTGGAGCTTCCTGTCTCTAACTGAAACACTCAAACTGAGTTGAACTGAACTGAAATGAATAAAACTTAACTCATATCTAAATGATGAATGTGAGATATTTTCCAAAGTCAAAGTCTCAACCTCCAGCTGAAGTGAAGGGAAGTTTATTTACGTGCTGAAATCACAAGGCTGAGATGAGAGAGTTAGTAAAGTGTGGAAGGATACGTCCATCAGGTTGATGATACTGTGGCAGGTGCTGAGACTCAGGCCGTCGAACTTGACCTCTTTTCCTGAGGATTAAAACAGTAGATTAAGATTCAGTTCAGTAAGTGAAGGACAGGTTAGTTAAACGACCACTGACACCACACCTGAACCTTTGGTTAAGGCTTGTCATGTGTTTTTTGTGTTGTTCTCCCTCCCTGCCAGAGGGTGGTGCTGTTGTTTCTGACATCTCTCTCCTGGTGACGACACCCAGATTAAATATGGCCTCTGATAATCCTGACTGTCCATTGTACACACAGACACAGTCTGTTTGACACAAGAGGTGCTTGGTGGTCAAGTGGTTTGACAGAAAGGCCAAAATGCCCCAAAACATAACTTTAAAACAACAACGACGACACAAAGAAACTCAGGTTAATGGACAGAATGGACTTTTCCTTCACTCACTTCTGCTGAGAACCCCGTTGAGCATCTGCTGAAGCTCCCGCACACAGATGGCCTTGTCCTGCACACACACACACACACACACACACACACACACACACACACCAGTGTTAAAGACGAAACTCACAAGTCAAACACAACGATGGAAAAACGGCCGTGAAGCTGAAGCTGCTGTTTTTTCTCTTACGTCACCAGCCAGCTGTTCAAACAGCCGCCTCAGGCCTTTCTCCTCGTCTGACTCCTCCTCCGGGGCGCTGGGCATGGGCGGCTGGACGGAGGAAGGAAACACAGCGTCACTACAGGCACCTGATCAATCGAGTGATTGGACGATTGATTATCAATCTACTTACGTCTGGCAGATCAGCGTCAACGTTGGTTCCCATCTCCCTGTGCGACAGAAACACAAGTATCAAAGTATGTAATCATGTAGCAGGAGCCACAGTGGGCCGGGGGGGGGGGCAGGATACCCTACACCCTCAATGATTGATTATCAGTTTCCAGAGCTGCACACTCACAGAGCTCCGGCCTTCTTCTCAGAGAAGACCCTGATGAGGAAGTCGGCCTCGTGGTGGGGCTGGAAGGTGGTGGGGACCAGCAGGTATTTCCCCGGAGGCAGCGTGAAGCGCTCGGACACCTCCCGCAGGTTGATGTAGGTCCTGCTGCGAGCTTTGGACGCGTGGTAGCGGAAGAAATCCTTCTCCTGGTAGTCGTCATTGTTCGGAGCCTGGACGGACAAGACGTTCAGATCAGGTGAACAAATCTCTGTGACACTTATACATCAAACATAAACATAAATCTAAATGACAACCAAACACCTGAGGTCACGTCACGTCTCACTGTTACAACTACAACGTGTCCCATGTTTGGAACAGCTCATGTTTCTACGGTTACAGCAGCGGGGGTGAGTCCACAGCTTGGACCTGCAGAGGATCTGAAACCTGGGCTCAAAGAGGAGAGTGAGTGCGAGGCTCTGACGTCTTGCTCTGACCTCGTACACGGCAAAGCCGATGGTCTCCAGGTCCAGGCCTTCCTTCCTCAGCCTCCGCCGGTTCTTCTGCATCAGTGCGATCACCACGCTGCACACGTCGTCCTCGTCGTCAGCGTCCTGCAGCTCCAGCTTGTACTGAGGGTTGGTCCAAAAAGTGTCTGAGGATTCGAAGAGGCAGAGTTTTAGTTTTACATTTGAACAGTTCGGCGTTTTAACGTTCGCCGCCAGCTGCTCTCACCGATGAAGTTCCTGCAGCCTCCAGCGGTGGAGCCGCGAATCCAGTTCCCCTCGAACATGCTGACCTCCCAGTGGCGCTTGGTGTCGTCGGTCAGGGAGTCGGGGGTCATGTTGCAGATCTCCACCTTGTCGTAGTTTCTTTTGAAGTCCTCAAACTCCATCCTGGAGTCACAAACACCGTCAGCGTCAGGTCCACGTACAGCGGACAACGGATCAGACCCCTTCACCTTCAGTTTTCACCACACGCTCACTCACCAGAATTCACCGTCCTCTGTCGAGTTCTGCAGGATGCGAGTTTTTTCCGCTCTGTCGACGTAACCCCACTCTCTGGAGCTGAGACGCAGAGAGGAAACATGACTCAGCAGGAGTCAGCAAACACTTGTTTTTCTGTAAACTGTGTTTGGATCATATGCTCTGATGTATGACATTTTATCAAAGAAAGCCAGATTAAACCAAGACGACTGGGATCTCTTCACACAACCACTGGCTCCCAGTTCAACCCATCAGTCGAGGAACAGCAGTGTTTAAACTCACTTCTCATGACGACAGGGTGCAAAATAAAACATGTAATGGGCTTAAAATGACAACACACAAACACAGACATGCACAACAACTAAAGCAGTCTGAACAACCACGACGAGGGACGTGGCGTCTCTGGGTCTTTTTATTCCGACCCCCCCCTGTCTTCTGTCCCTTCATCCTTACTTGTCGCTCCAGGGGCCGTTCCACTCGACCTGACCCCACGGGTTTCTGACCCGGATCAGCTTGACCTTCTGACCCCTGTAATTCACCTGCCAATCAGACAGAGGGGGACAAGTGTGTGTGTTTACTGGGACCATAAACCCTGATTATTTACTTGCTACATGGAAACACTGGTGAAATATAACAACAGCTTTCCTCTTTCTTCTTCCCGGGCTCGTCTTACCTCCTCCAGGCCGGTGATGGAGTAGGCGTGTCCCTTCACCAGGCCGGTGGACGTCTTGGCTTCAGACTCTGCAGAGCTGGAGATCTGGAGAAAACCAAAACACCAGACAGGTTGGAAGAGAACACCTGAGGAAACCTTTCCTCCGTGGTGAATGAGAAAACTCGTGTGAGGTGTTTACATCAATAGAGCAGCCCATCATGGAGCCTCTGTCCAGGGCCTTCTTCATGATCGAGAACAGGTTGTTCGGAGCGTTCTTGGTTTCGTACATCTCCCCCACGCCGCCGGTGAAGTCCTCCATGGCCTCCATGGTGCTGCCGCCCTTCAGGGACTCGTAGCTGCCGTGAAGCCTGAAACCAAATCAAGGATTTATCAAATGACAAGAAACGAGATGAATCACGTGTTCATGTTTACTAGTAGCTGGATCCTACGGTGGCCCTGAAGGCTCAACGCACAGACACACAAACGCTTCACAAAACAACTGTGTCAGTTTGACAACAAATGAGCTGCAAAATTCAACAGGTGTTTCTAGGGACACGATAAAGTGAGGGACCAGTCTGGGGCCTTCAGTTGTTCTTCTTCTTGCTACCTGTTAGTGGGGTTTGACAAGAAGCTGAACGTCTGTATCACATGATTCACATGGTGTTGATCACATGAACTGTTAGCTTAGCATTAGCCTTTAGCCTGGTCAACACGAGGCTCATTTGTTGTCACACTGACGAAGTTGTTTTCTGTATGTTTGTGTCTTTGTGTGAGTGCAATGAGTTGAGCCTTGAGGGCCACCGTAGGACCCTGATGCTTTGGTTAACTCCGCCCCCTTCCCGATGTACCGTCACACCTGACGCTACAGTCAGGCTAGCGATTACGCTAACGTGCTAATTAGCATTTACATGCTAGTAGCGTTTACCATGTTCACCACAGCTTATTATAACGTGTTAGCATGCTACCATTAGCATCTTCTAATGAGCAGGGAACATTTAAGGCTGTTAGCTTTATGATGCAACACCCGCGCCCCCTACAGGTGGAGAGAGAGAGTGAAGGTGGAGGTGTGGAGGTGTGGAGGTGTGGTGTGTGGTGTTTACTTGGCGTAGGCCTTCTCCAGCAGGGCGCTCCAGAACTCGTTGTTGGAGGCCGAGTGCAGCAGGATGAGCTGGTTCCTGACCGACGGTAGCCGGTCGTCCACCACCACGTCCAGCCATTTGTTGTGCTGCCAGAACTGAGGGAGACCGCGGAGGAGGGTGTAAGAGTTACCATCGTTACTTTGTGATAGGCTGAGACAGCTGTCAATCAACCGGACACGCCCCCTAAAATAATGATCTTTCTCAATGATCTTTTTTTTGTTTGTTTTTTGCGGTCATGGCAGCTGAGGGCCAGGATGCCTTTGAAAGACTAAGATTGTACAATGTTCAACATCAATAAAGTTCACAGATTCAAAATGACAGACAGAGTTCATGAGACACCTTCCGCTCCGCGCGCGCTGTACCTGGAAGTGGAAGATGCCGGCGTATCTGCCGTCGAAGTCCTGGTCGTGGGGAACGACTCGGGCCAGCGCCTCTTTCTTCAGGGTCAGGGATGCGATGGCTGCCAGGAGCCAGCAGTCACCTGAGGTCACAGCACCAGGTGCATGATGGGTAAATGAGTAGTAAGGAAATGCAAATGCATGCATCATCATTCATCATCATCACATGTACCGGATATAAGAAGATATCAGTTTATAACATTGATCATCTGTACATGTACATGCTATGTACTTGCTACACTATATATCTATATATCTATATATATATATAGTAGCATGTACATGTTTATATATATATATATCATGTACATGCTAACACACTATATATATATATATATATATATATATATATATATATATATGTATATAGTGTTAGCATGTACATGTTATATATATATGTGTATATATATATATATATATGTATATGCTAACACTATATACTATATATATATATATATATATATATATATATATAGTGTTAGCATGTACATGTTATATATATATATACTAGATATAACAGGGTCTGTTGTTGTTATGTTATTTATCCTGAGTGATGTATTTCACTCTTTAACATGATGGATGACAAACTGAACTGAACTTTATGAAGTTAGGTTTCATTTATAATCATTATGTGTATATGTTTTTGTTTTATATGTACATGTATTTCATATATATATATATATGTGTGTGTGTGTGTGTGTGTGTGTGTGTGTGTGTAGTAGTGGTGTACTGACCCAGCTGTCCCTGACAGATGTCCGTCCTGTTGGCATCGCCGACGATGAACTTTGGGTTTTCACAGATGTCCTGCAGAGAGAGAGAGAAGGAGCAGGTTTGTGACAGAGGGAGGAGGGAGGTGACGTTGGGTGTGTTCACATTCCAGGCATATTAATCAACCGGTGAATCCCAGCAGCAGCCCAGGTATTCACAGAGCGCAGCAACACCCAACACAGAAATGTGCATAGTAGGGTTAACTGAAACGTAACCTGACAGGTGAGTGAGCGAGTGAGTGAGTGAGTGGGTGAGTGGGTGAGTGCACAGTCAGACTCAGAGTCACAGGTGATGAAGGTGAAGATGAAGATGCTGAAGAGGGAAGGTCAGGCAACACGGAGCTCGTTTAGAGACAGGAAACACAGAGGAAACACAGAAAGCCTCCATGAGCTCTGGGCTCAGTCAGTTGTCTTGGTTTCAGTGCAGGTGTGTGAGGACACAGTCTGCACACAGGGACCTGTCTCTGTTGACACTGTTGTCCTGCAGAACTGGTTCCTCAGCTGCAGACGGTTTAAAGAAAACTCTCTGATAACTGTCTCTATCTTCTTTGAACGATACTAATGAAGGGAGTCGCTCTGTCTTCAGAGAGACGCTCACCTGACGCAGCAGCAGGTGCCTCAGCCTCACTCACCTGGATCTGTAACCTGAGGTGATGCCATGTGTTCGTTCTGCTCAGTCTCTGAACCAGGTGCTTTTCCTGGCCGTGGAGCTGCGTGCTGATTGGATCCAGCTGTCCAGTGGCTGAGCAGAACAAACACACGACCTGTTGATGTCCCGTCTCCTGAACTAACCCACACCGACTGCTCTCCTACCTTCGGCCTCTTCCACTCGATGTGCACCGGGACGCTCTGGCTGTAGTAGAGCGAGGAGTCGGTGGCTGGGAAGTCCGGATCCTCGAACAGGACCCCGTCCCGGAGACACTTGTCCCTCAGCTGCTCAAAAGACTTCCCATCTGACTGAGTGTCCAAGGCCCGGCTCGGCATCTTCTTCTTCTTCTGGAGGTATCAGGCGCTGGTGTGATGGAGAGAGTGAGTGAGTGTGTGTGAGTGAGTGTGTGTGATGCAGGGACGAGCCGTCAGGTCGGTCGGACTGGAAGGTGACACACCCTCCAGTCAGAAACTGGTTTGTCCTCCTGCGCCGGTGAACCTCGCCCCTGCTGCCTCCCTCCCTCCCTCCTCCCTCTCTGGGCTTGGCTGCAGGAAACACAATTCATTCCTGATGATTTGGTGGGGGGGGGGGGGTGCTGTGTGTGTGGGGGGGGGGGGCAGCTCAGCTCATTTCTCTAAGTAACAGGACAAACACCACAGTGAACAGAAACTACACACCAACACACTCCTGCAGCTCCTGGAGGTTTCAGATCCTCAGATCCAGACCGCAGGAGACGGGCCCCCCACCTGGATCTGGATCTGGACCTGGATCTGGATCTGGACCTGGATCTGGATCTGGGTTGCACAGACCAGATCATAACATCTTTTGAATCTCCGTTTGAAGATTAGATTTGTTTTGCTGTTTTCTGTCGGACTGTGTCAGTGTGTCCTGATTAAAACAATGACACACACTCACACACACACACACACACACACACACACACACACCTCAGGTCCTCCCATCCCCAGAGCGACTGAGTCTGGATCTGCAGCTGCTGTGTGCGATTTGATTTCATCAGTGTTTCTCTCTCTCTCTGACCCGACCGGTCCAGGCAGCACCTCCCTGCCTCCTCTGGCTCTGACTCTGTTCTGCTCAGGGTGTCCCCCCCCCCCCCCCCCCCCCCCCCACCACCAGGGTCCATGCTGTGTTGCTCCAGGTGGGAGCTGTTGTGTTGTGTTGAAGGTCCGGAGCTGCTTCATTCATAAACTCTGATCGTTTCTGTTATGATTTGGCACCAGAGAAATAAAAAGGTGCCAGACTCGTGTCAAACCCACACACACACGCCTTCCACATTCCTGCCACACATTCCTCACATAGCTGCATCCGAGCGTGGATTTACACACACACACACACACACACACACACACCTGTGCTAAACATCGAGCTTTAATATTTATCTCACAGAATATTCTGCTCCTCTGTTTCATGACATCACAGTTTACTACCTGAGCTCCTTTACTTTGAAATTTCAGGTTTTTGTCTCTTGACCTCTGACCTTGACCTTGAGCCTCAGTGTGTTAAAACAAAGCTTGAACACCACCATCTACCTCCAGACTGTCTCCAGCTTGAATGAACTCAGGTCGTATGTGTTTGTTCTTTTTGCAGATAAACTTTTCTCTCAGTGTTTTTTCCAACAGTCACGTGTCGTAAGCTGCTTTTTTTATTTCTTATTTTTTATTGACGACTGAACGTGTGCTCAACAGCAGAGTGAACAGAGTTTGACTCACAGCTTCACACTGTTGTTTTAAAACATCGGCTACAACAAGACGAAGACGACCTGATGCCCGGGGACGACAGAGACTCCCCGGGGGTCAGGAGGTCGTTTCTCTACAGAAGGAAATCTAAACCAGGGTTTGAAGAGTGAAACTCAAAGATTACAAAATAAAAGACCAAAAACAAAACAGGTTGAACTTTGCTGCTTTTTTCATTGACGAGAACTGAAGAGGAGAAAAAGTCCGACACGTTCAACCTTCAGTCCGACACAAACACACAGCTGTGCAGATGTGCGCGGCTACTGCTCTGCTTTCTCCTGTGCACTTCCTGTCACCAGCAGCAGGTTGCAGGCCATGAACTGGACGTTCAGGATGTTGCTGGTGTTTCCAGTGTAAAGTCCGACCAGTTCGCTGGACGAGCCGTCGCCGGGCGTCCCGCCGTGGGAGTTGCGGATGTCCCACACCCGCACCGAGTTGTCCATGGAGGACGAGGCCACCAGGCTGCTGTCAGGGCTGAAGGACAGGCTGGTGACGCTGTCCGTGTGTCCCCGCAAGTCTTTGAACAACGACCCCGACGCCAGGTCCCACAGCTTCACTCGCTGATCCTCGCCGGCGGACGCCAAGTACTTCCCGTTGGGAGAGAAGGCGAGGGACAGCACCGGGCCGCGGTGGCCGGTGAAGAGGCGGACGGACGCCCCCTGCTGGGTGCTCCACAGCCGCACCGTTTTGTCCGTGGAGCCGGTGGCCAGGTAGTTGGAGTTGGGGTGGAATTTGACGCAGTCGACGTCAGCGAGGTGGCCGGCGTAGAGCCGCAGCGAGTAGGTGCGGGAGAACGTCCAGAGGCGGGCGGTGCGGTCGTGGGAGCCGCTGGCGAAGTAAAGGCTGCAGGGGCTGACGTCCACGTCCCACACCGGGTAGGCGTGGCCCCGGTACAGCACCGTGTTGGTGAAGCTGCCCAGGTCCCAGTAACGGATGGTGGTGTCCTCGGAGCAGGAGAGGAGGCCGGAGCTGTCCGTCAGGAAGGAGGTGCGAAACACCGGGCCGCTGTGACCTCGCAGCGTCTTTATCTCGCTGCCTGAGCCGTCCTCCTCGTCCACCTGAGGACAGACAAGACCAGACACACCTGACATCACCTGTCTTTACACCGTGTGGAGCTTCAGGACGAACGTATGGAGCTTCAACACATTTAACACATCGCACACACAAGAGTGAACCCGTGTGTCTCACCTCCTCCTCCAGCACGTCACAGGCCAGGTGGATGCGCGACACGTCTACCTGATGTGGTCTGGCCTTCAGTTTTCGGGCTCGGAGGCTCCACAGCTTCACGGTGGAGCTGTCGAAGCCGGCGGCCAGCAGCCGGCTGTCGGCCGACACCTCGGCCGTGTTCAGCATCTGCTCCGTGTGGTGGAAGGCATAGAAGCACACGGTGGTGAGGGAGGGGGGGCCCTCACGGACTTTCTTGATGCAGTCCTGCAGCGCCTCCAGGGCCGCCTCGCTCTGTGGGATCCCTGCAGGGACCTCCACCCCCTCCCCACCCTCCGACCCGTCCACTCCCGCCCAGGAGGAGGTGGAGTTGGGGTTGGTGGTCGCGCCGCTGGCGGTCCCGTACAGCTGGTAGTCTGTACGCCTGGCGGCGGTGACCTCCACCTGCAGGTGAGTGCTGAGGGCCCTGCAGAGGGCGCTGTTGTCCTCGCTCTGCAGGTAGCGCAGCAGGTAGCTGTAGGCCGGCTCCGTCAGGTGAACCACGTACTTGTGCTCCAGGAAAGCGCTCAGCTTTGGATTGGCCGCGATGTCCTGAGCGGTGAGAACGTGGCGCAGCTGCTCGATGGTGGTTCGCTGCTCACCGTCCTGAAGAAAGGCACCATGGAAACGACTGTAGAAGCCGTCTACTGCCCCCTTCAGGCCACAGCGCACCATGTCCAGGTGGAGGTAGATGAAGAGTGGGTAGAGGATGCTGCTCACCTCCTTCGCCCAGGAGATCTCCGTCTCTAATTTAGGGGGAGATTGAGAAAGGGGGGGGGGGGGTTTAATTCACACCAACAGAACCAGTGACAGAGATCAGGGTGTGTGTGTGTGTGTGTGTGAGGTCATACCTGACAGGAAGGAGCGCAGCCTGGAGAACTGAGCCTCGTACTGCAGCGGGTCGGACTGACAGGGAGCAGCAGAGACGATGTTGGCACAACCCGACTCTGTCTGCACTGCTCCGAGGACGAGAGACAAGGACACGGGTCACGGGTTAAAGTCCAGTAAAACTCATCCAGACAACAAACGTCCTTCTTTACATCTTTGATCAGGTGAAGTGAGGTCAGCAGTTTACAGAGGTTGTGCTGTATCATGTTCAGCACGTGGTGAAAGGGGAAAAGCACCAGAGGGTTAACAAAGGAAGAAGAAGGCCAGTGTGTGTGTGTGTGTGTGTAGATGCAGAGTAAGGTAAGTGGTATAGTTGTATTTTCCTCCTCTCTCTGCCTCCACCTGTCCGCGTGCAGCGTCTCACCTGCGAGGCTGGCAGCCATCTCCTCGGCTGATTGGAACAGCTTGGCTCCTTTCAGGGAGCCGTCCGTGTCCACATACTGCCTCCTCTTCAGGTACTGGGACACGGCGTACTGGATCTGCTCGGTGCGAACCCGCTTCATGGCCTGAAAAACCCCAGAGAGCCGCAGCGTCAAACACACACACCTGAGCCGTTTCCACTCAGAGCACACACACCTGTGCGTCACTTTCCCTCTCACCAGACACCACCAACAACAGCGTGCACAGGTGAAGTGCTGCACAGGTGTTTACTTGTGTTGGTGCCAGCCTCATCCTCCTGGACACAGCATCTTCCCAGCAGCTAGCTACCTAGCTAAGCGGCGGAGCTAACGTGTAACACCCGTAACGTAAACACCCCAGAGTGACGCTCTGACTACGGGCACTGGATCCTCTGTGAGCCTGACACAACCGGAGCCGCAGAATAATCCGGTCTACAGCCGCCAGGTTTCTCCGTTGGCGGGGTGAGTGAGCCTGTCCGGAGCTAACCGGCTAGCTTAGCGCCTAGCAGCGGGCCTGGCGGCAGCACCGGGCTTTCGGAGCGGGACGGATCCGCCTCCGGGGCTTCTCCGGCTGGAGACATTTACTCACTGCATATCGCGGCGTGCCTCTCCGTCTTCGGTTACTGTACACACACAGACCACGGGGTGGTAACGCCGCTCCGGGTCCGGCTCAATCTACGCCTCTGCGCGTCTTCTCAGCTCCATCGTGGTCGTCCGCCCCCCTCCCGCTCAGCCGCCATCGAGTAGCGCGGGGATCTTCTACTCAGGCCTGGACTCGCGTTGTCGAACGACCGATAATCATCTATTTCTGCCTGACCAAAGCCCGCTCAAAGGCAGGCGGGAAAACACAACTCGACTGATTCATTATTCACCCTGGATGATTGGTTTGGTATTGATTATGTAATAAATCAATACATTTAGGTGGCAACGGGACAAATTAATGTAAAATAAAGCTCTGTGTGTGTGATAGTCCTAAAGACATACAAAACGACTAATAGTCGTTAAAAGCATTAATGTTGTTGCCTGTCGTTCTGGTCCACTCGCTCCAAATAAGCTACTTGTTAGCTTGAACAGCAGATTAGCTTCCTGAGCTCTGCGCCTGCAGCTTGTAAAAATCAACATATAAGTGATGTGGCTTCAAGGCCAACACTTTTCAACAAGGTTAAAAAGTTGAATGTGAGGTTTTGGCTGATAAAAATTACATTTTTTGCCAAAAATGAAAACATTTTAAATGGCAAAGCTACAGTCCCACAGCGCTAACAACAATGACACTGATGGACCTTTGGAAGCTGTTGTTCATCTTTTGAACTTTCGTGTTCGTTTGATGAAGGATGCAGGAGTCCAATCTCAAAGTTTAAAAGATTTATTAAAAGTCAACAAAGAATAAGAGGATTGTTTTACAGAGCTCTGGGTCAAAACAAGTTTCCCTGACAACAACACAGCTGTGTCAGTTCACAAAGTCTGACCCCTCACCTTCCCTGACCCGGTCTTTTACACCATTACACAAGGCTTACTCTTCTGTCTCTGATAAGACACACTCTGCACTTCTGAAAAATCAGTTAAAAGTTAATCTCGGCCATTCATCATGCAATTATCAATGCAATCATCAATGTTTTGCAAAATATTCAGTAGCACATTTTAAGCATGATATCCCACAAAGCAGCAGAGGAGAGAGAAACAGACAGGAAATAAAGATTGTTTCATGTAATGAATCAGAAAGAAAGAGGATCTAGATGGAACAATTGCAAAAACATTAGCACAATGTGCTATTAAATAATGTATATAAACAAATACACTTTATTTGACACATCATTTGATGTTTAAGATGATAAGAATTCATAGAAAAATAGAAATATATCTCTTTTAAAAATATAAGATCAGCTCTTTTGCTAGGCTTTTACACTGTGTGGTCCAATCACCAGCTAAATGACAATTATCAAGCTACCTATGAAGGAGAAGAAGAAGATGACACTATTATACAGCACATTTCCTGCCAGAGGTAACTTGATGTGCTTACAACCAACATACACAAGATAAGGATCATGACCTGAGGCATCTTGATGGGCTGTGATGTCATTTGAAGCAGAATACTTCATTCATGCTTTATGGAGAGTTAAAAGAAATTTAAGATCAATTCTCAGGGAAACCAGTGCAGGGACTGAAGGACAGGGGTGAGATGGGTGTATGTTTTGGACCTGCACAGAATATGATGGTGGAAGTTCAGGTAAGCATCAGTGGTGATATTCTGTGTTACTGAGAGAGAGGGATTCTAGGTATGCCCCAGTTTTAGGTCTTTTTGGTGTTGGGCCTATTGCGTATATAATCATTTCAGTTTTATTGTTAAGTTGTAGGAAGCTGTGGTTCATCCAGTTGTTGAGGTCCTAAGTTCATTCAGTTAAGAATCAAACCTGAGAGTTACAGATAAAGTCTCTGATGATGTAAAGGATTAAAAATGCATTGGTGTTGGATACTGATTCCATCAGCATCCAGCAGTTTCTCATCTGTGTTTCAGTTTAACCTCAGCTGTTCAGAGACAAATGGATCCACCTTGCAGAAGGTTTCGATCAGAAGTCTACAAGCTGGATCTCCTTTCCTTATGACCATGTCGATCAGCTCTCGTGCTTTGTCCGCCCTGGGTGCAGCCGGGATCGACTCCCTTTCTCTGTCGTTTATCACTTTGTTTTGAAGAAGCACATCCATCAGGTCTTTAAGGACAGACGTGGACACTCGGGCAATAAACTCTGTCCGAACTGAGGACAGCTTCTCCTCATAATTCCCTCTCCTTGGTAGAATTTGCCCACGTAGATCAGGACCTGGAAGATAAGGTGGGAAATACTTCAACTAGGTAGCCAGAGGTGGATTTGAACATTTTTCTGTATTCCCTCTTACTGACTTAGTTTGACAAGATTCACCATCAATAATATTAACTTGGAATCAATCCTGGTGGCACCATGACAGAAGGCCAAGTCCCTGCTTTTGCCTGCACCTGACCCCAAACTCCAGCCCACTGGGTGGTGGGTCCACAGTAAGGCCTTTGCTGCCATACTGCCCAGGTCTGCCTCCAGTCTCCCTGATCCAAGCAAGGTAGCATATAAGCATAAGTTGAAAGGAGGTGCTGGCTGACTGACAGGATGGATAGACACCATGACAGCTCCGATGTTATTAACTACATGAACTTAACAAGGTGTATATTGGTGCATGTAAGGTGCAAGTCAGTGTACTCACATCCCTCTTCAACCAGGACTGGAGGCCGGGCTGGTTCTCTGGGTGGAGGCTGGCTCGAGAGAGAAGCTGAAGTTGAGGCTGGTTTTAAGCCTGAACCAGAAACAAATGGTACGATAGGGAAGCGTTAAGTCTGAATTTCTGCAGGAAACTTGTAGCATACATGCATCTATCTACATATGTATTATGTAGAGTAAAAGATTTATGTAAATCAAAACAGCTATGAATGATTAGATGAGTGTATGAGTAAGAGTCAAGGTTTATTTACCTGTTAGTTCAACATTATACTCCCAGACACGTCTCTTCTCTTGGTCTTGGACTTTGACGACTGCTAAATCTTGACATGTCGTCAGCCGGATCTCAAAAGTTGGGTCGTAATTTGGTCCATAGTTGAAGTCATATCAGCGAACTGTGAAACATCAACAATGTCTCAAGCTAAATTTTAGCTTCTTTAAACTCATTGTTTCTGACCAGACCTGTAATCATGAATGTACATGACTGACTAAGTGATCACGATTATTGGCTGCTCTCCTGCTTCTATTAGACGAGTGTTTACACCTGATAAATAATAGAGGCTGCCAACTTAGTAAAAACTATTGAATATTGAGAGATGAAGTCTGCACAAAACATCTGAGCTAACTAACTAATCATAGAAGCATTTGTTCAGTCTGTTATATGACACTCAGTCCAACCATTACATTCAGTCCATCAGCCTGTTAGAGGACAAACTGAGACAAGCTGTATTTGACATACTCACCGCAGGTTGTACTAAATCGGCCTGAGGACAGTCCACACTGTAGGTTTGGTTTCTAATCAAGTGACAGGAGGAAGGGGCCACAATGTGCTCAGCTTCTTCTAGTTGACCTTTCACCTTCAGGAGCATTAGAACAGTTTTATTAGACAGTAGCTTCATAACTCAAACGGCTCAAGACCCTTTACAGGCTGAGGTGGAGACCTTGCATTATCATAGAGAGAAAGCCAACAGTTCTCACAGTGAGCCACCGTTATCAATCAATCAATCAAAAAACTGTATATATAAGATAATAACAGGAGGAACTGAGGAAACTGATGAAAGACCAGAAAGCAAAGACAGAGACAGGTTGATATAAAAACAGAGAAAATATTGAAATGGAGAGTAAAACAGGAAACATAGGGTAGGGTGTTAAAACTGACTGGAAATCTGACATAATAATAGGGATAAAATAATAAGAGAGGAAATGTTTGAAAGTGAGTAACATTAGACATAATGTTTAAAAAACATAAAAGTGGGCATTAAAAGGAAAATGGTCATAGAACAAAAGGGCAGATCAGTAAAACAGTTTAAATATATGAACAAATGGCAGGAAAACAAACACAAACAGATGAAAGCAACAACCAGTCCTTTAACAGGAGACACCTGCAGTGAAGGTGGACTGTACCTCCTGCTTCGGGATGTTTTTAGGCAGAAGAAACACATAAAGTTTCTGGCTCCTTTTTGCCCATGGTGGTTGGTGAAACAGCAGAACTTGGCCACTTATTGATTTGCTGATGTTTAACAGCTTTTTAAGGATATCCCATACCAGGCCAAAGGCAGAGAGGTGAGGAACATCCACAATCACATGAGTGTCTGTGATTTCCTGTGGCTTAAGGATGCTCATTCCATCACCGTCACTGATGTGGACCACAGACAGACCTTCAGACAGTGGAGCTGTGAACACAGACAGTCGTCAACAACACCTGTCAATCCTTCTCTGTGCTTTTAACCAATCATTACTTATTACTGGTGTTTGGCCTCCAAGCCTCATATTGTGCCACTTACCAAGATCTGTCTCACAGTGTGGGAGGTGCAGCTGAGACACAGCATCCTCAGGACACTTGATGTCAAACAGGAGACCTGCAGGAGTCTTTCCAGCTGCGTGGAGCATGTCCACATCCCACCGGACGACCCTGTACGTCAGCTCCCCGGCCCGAGTCATCCTAAACGCCAGTTTAGTCATATCACACTGGAACACACCTGGACCTGGGCCCCTGAACCTGTGTGGCAGAGAACTGAGTCAGAGCCATTCATCACCTACTGACTGTGTAAGAGTGAAGCATGACCCTGCTGTGGGGTGGACAGTCCACTGACAGCTGTTGAAGTTTTGCCATTTTATGGTCTTGTTACCTGTATGAGATGCTTCCATGGTCTTTAGACACCTCAGGTGTAAAATGTGATGGACCCTGGGGTTCAGAAAGACACACAAGGTGCATTTTGTTGTGACAATAAAGGCTGTACGAGGCAAAAAAAGGCACGAGTTTGTTTATAATAACAAGAAGGTTATAGAACAAAAACTGAGAACAAACAAAAGCATAATCATTGTCTTCTTTGTACATATTTAAATTATTCTTTCTTCTAAACAAAATGTAACAAGTGTTTTCTGTGAGCTGAATAAATAAAGGTCCATAAAATGTCCATACATCTTCTCCTTCTAGATGCTGCAGCTGTTGCTGCTCCTCTTCAGTCGGCTGTCTCTGCTGTTCCTGGAGCCGCTCTGACATGGAAAACACAAGGAAATAAAAGTCACAGTCAGAGAAAAAGCCATTATGAAACAACGACAAAGGGCATTTCTAGATAATAAAGGTGATGCAATGATTTGTCTTAATGCACACAGATACCTGCTAGAACCTACTGCCAATAAGAGGTTACCACTTCAGTACAGTTACACTTCAGTAAAGGAGCTGACTGGTTTAACAAGTCTGTGTCGTCTGTGCTGGGTCAATAATACATGGGGCAGCGTTTGTAGTCTGGACATTGTTACTATGTCTGTGTTTCCATCAGCATATTTTTATGTGCATTGTTGATTTCGACCTGTATGGAAACAGAAAATTCAAAATAGTCCCAAAATATCTTCAAAAGTTTTCATGCTCGAAGGAGGTGGAAAAGAGTACGAAGAGTAAAAGTGAAAAGCTGCAATGGAAGTAGATTTAGCGAATAAATAATGGGATGTAGAAATCATGTGACTCCATGACAGCGGTCCTCTACACTGGGAAGCCGATGACGACAGCAGATGACACTCCATCCTCACAGTTGTTTTCACAGGCTCCTTGCAGCCATGAGGAAGTGTGAGCTTCCAGAGACCTCGTCCCTCTTTAGATGTGCTCTCATTCCATGGTGAGGACTTATTTGAATGGTACCACTGTGATGAGAAGCAGTACCCTTCCCATCCCTAGCATCACAGCACTGGACATTGCCAACATGGGGCATACTCTTGACCACTTGGCCACCGAGCCCCCCTACAGTGGGTGGAGTCTCATCAGAAGCATTACATGCAGTAGCAGCTTCAAATCACAGAGTGAGCTCTATATAACTTTGTTCACTGTCAGGTCACTGCAGCAGTGATGAGTGTTGTGGTGCAGCAGCTCTGAGGTACCGACCTGAACAGCTTTCATGGATCAGCCTTGGATCAGCCACTGATGTGGGACTGACTGGTGGATGAACCCGTTTTCTTGTTAAGCCTGAACCTCTAGATGTGGGTTTTCCTTGTTGATTAGTCCACTGGATCTTGAATTCAGAATTCAATAACAGAAAATTAGTTTCAAAACAAAACTTCTAGTTATGAACTGTGAATTCAATAAAAATGTTTAAAGTCCGTACAGAAGAAAGTCCAGCACATCCTGCTCTGGGTGACTCTGTAATGAAAAGTGACAGGAAATAAAAGTTACTGTTACAAATTATGAAATAAAGACACTGTTACAGCCCTAGGGTACGTGCCCCTGCCTCTTCATTAACTCTGGTGTTTCCATTTGCAGCTGTCCAGATCTAGCTCTGCGTTCATCCACCGGGTTCCTGATTGGTGCGTCACACCGCTGGACCAGTCGTCGCTGGAGGCCTGGGGGTGGAGCCTCTATATATCGGCAGCTGCACCTGGACCAAGGGCTCCTTCTCCCTCAAGCACTCTGAGGCTTGAACTGTTATTCTGAGGCATTCGTTTTGTTGAATCGTGGTCAGAGGTTCAGTCTCAATGACTGATACCAGCTACACACATTTGTAACAGCATCCCCATGTTATGGCCTTCTCCATTAGCACTAACCCCCTAACCCCCTTCACTTGGGTTAAATGGCTGCTGTGTGGAAAACCACACCATGGTCTGTAATTGAGGTGCAGGCAGGTGCGTT